>JAIFZK010000011.1:8505000-8610000 GCA_027481765.1 Tenualosa thibaudeaui
GGAAAGAAAATAAAATGTTTCTCAAACCTATGATCCAGTAACTGTCTTAAGTATCATCTTGTGTTAAGACATCACCTAGCCTGTGGGAGGAATCGCATAGGAATGCAATGAAGTGTTAGAGTTTAATGAATCCTCTTTAAAGGTGATGCCTATTTATTTTCCTAGTTGTTTTTGAAAACATAAACAACAAAAACCCTTGAACACATGCACACTAATACACATGTCTATGGGAAATTTTGTGTGTGTGTCTTTGCATGTGTAACTGTGTGTCCTGTCAAAAGTGAGTGGACCCCTGCCATCTTGTGTCCTCCCCAAACACTCCCCCCCTTCACACACACACGCACACACACATACACTCCATCACAGTGTGAATTATTGATCCTCTGCTCTCTAAACGTCACTTAGAGGAGGGTGGGGGTGGGTGGACTGTAGAGTCTGAGGACAACAGTCTCTGTCTGGACGGTCTCTCCCCTAAGGCCATAAAGAGGCCTTAGGACAATATCATTGTCCATACTACACTGCAGAAGCACTCACTGGACAGAATGTACATTTAAGTGTGTGTAATGCGAGTTAATTAAATAAAATATCAACTTTTAGGGGAAAGGATTTCCATTAAATAAATTCTGACTAAAACACCTGCCACTGGGAATCATACCTGATACATCTAAAATCAACATTGCATTCACAAAATATTTAATTAGCTATTGGTTCACTACACTCATTAGATCTTAATTTCTTTACAACTAACCTTACCAGCACAATAATGCTTGTAAACCACAAACTATCTCTATTTTATCTCCGATAATTAATAATAATAACATAATAACATGCAGGATGATTACAACCCTACTCAGTGTGATTTAGACATTATTTAATAAACTACAGGGAGATGACGTGCCTTAGTTGGCTTTGCTGTCCTCAAACAGGGGTCAGAAGAACTGTCTGACTAAACCCTGAGTCACTATTGGGGAGGGGGTCAATAGGAGCAAGAATGCAGTTGTCTTGTCTGACCACAGGGAGGAGAGGCTCAGAACAGAGTAGCTGTTGTGGACAGAGCAAATGTGTGTGTGTGTGTGTGTGTGTGTGTGTGTGTGTGTGTGTGTAGACAAGTAAGTCACAAGTAAGATTGCCCCTCTTTCTATGAAATTAAATAGTAAACAATAAGCAAAAATAAATAAAGTAATTTACCAGTAAGTATCATCTTTACATTAATATTGATACATAAGCAAAAGGAAGCACCCATCAATCAAATCAAATCATATCAAATGATATTATACTGACATGAATATAGTAAACATATATTGATAGAACTACAGTAAACTTACAGGTATGACATATTAGATGTTGACTTTTTGTTGAGTGCAGTGTCAGTTAAAAAAAGAGAAAAATAAAAGGTATGTGTGTGTGTGTGTGTGTGTGTGTGTGTGTGTATGTGTGTGTGTGTGTGTCTTTGTCCAGTTCAGCCTCTTATACCCACATTGCTGGCCAACCGATTGTCACCTCTCCAGCCACTGGGAGAAACAGAGCGGAGAGCAGAGGAAGAACAAACACACACACACACACACACACACACACACACACACAGGGCCAAACACCTTTGAGCTCTTTTTCTCCTCCTCCCTTTACTCCAGAATGCCGTAGACTAAGGTACAAGAAAAGGGGCTTGAGATAGCTGGGGGGAAAGTGTGTGTGTGTATGTGTGTGTGTGTGTCACTCTCTCTCTTTCCCTCTGTATGTGTATGAGTATGTGTGTGTGTGTGTGTGTGTGTGTGTGTGTGTGAGAGAGAGAGAGAGAGAGAGAGAGAGAGAGAGAGAGATTATTCTGCTGCTGCTGCCTGCATTGCATTCCTCCTGCCCTGCAAATCTGATAGAGGAACAGAGAGGGAGAGAGAGAGAAGCTGGGAGAGTTGGAGGAGACGTTACAGTAAGAATGGGAGATTATGATTGTGGGAGAGTGAGAGAGAGAGCAAGAGAGAGAGAGAGAGAGAGAGGGAGGGGTTGGGTAGGAGGGCTTGTCCGTTCTCCTGACTGGTCTATATAGAGACGGCAGAGGGCTTGTCAGGCAGAGCAGAGAGTGACTGAGTGACTCGCGAGGCAGCAGAGAGGGTCAGTGAAAGAGGAAAAGAGAGGGAGAGAAAGAAAGAAAGACAAAGGCAAAGAAAGTGAACACAGCAAAGGAGTGAGTCTGAAACCTGAAGTTTTTCTCCACCTGCAAGTGTTGTGTGTGTGTATGTGTGCTTTGCGTGTTAGTTTTTGACACGGGCAAAACTAGCTAGATTGGAGCACACACACACACACAAGAGTGAAGGAGTTGTTTTCCACTGGATTTACAGCAACAGGAGAGCGATAGAGAGAGAGAGAGAAAGAAAGAGAGAGAGAGAGAGCATTATTTTCTTCTGCGAAAGCAACTAAAGGTAAGCACACTTTCTTCCCTCTGTTCCCTCTCTTGCGGTGGTGTGTTTCAGTTAAGCCTCCAGCACCATTCCAATATCCTGGACAGAAAACAGGTGCACATTGCAGACCCTTGAGGAACTTGGGACAGAGCTTTAACTGCACAGAGATCTGTTCTGTGGTTCTTGTCAAACATACAGTAGATCTCATGCAAGCATTTTAATTTTTTTTCTCCTTCAATGAGATGAGGTAATAACGTACATAGTTGGTGATTTGCTTGTATTTACAAACTTGAGCACTTCAAAAAATTCTAACTGTGTTCCACTATAGTTTAAAAAAAATGCGAATTGACACTTAAGCACTCACAGTATAATGAATACCTGACAATTTAAGAAATACAGTAGCCTACTGTAAATGACACACTGACATCTGAACACTTTTTAAAATTATTAACTATTTAACTGTTAGCAGAAATAGCTAATCCATATGTGCTGTCCTCCACCTGAGATGCATATTAGCCAGTATGGGATTCCTGTATCAGATACAGTATGTGACATCACATACTGAGATTAGGAGAGGTGTCTGGTACATTGTAGGACTGCCCAAGAGCTTGTTCTTGCAGTGAGACATGATAGCCGGGTTTATGCCTAGCTGCAAATCTTGCTGTGGACACGGAACACTCTAGAAGCACTTGACTTCACTTCACTCCCTTGCTGAGTGAAGCAATGTTTCAAAGTTCAGAAATTGTGTGTAGCCATAAGACTAGTATGTGTGTGTGTATGTGTGTGTGTGTGTGTGTGTGTGTGTGTGTGTGAGAGAGAGAGAGAGTCTTGTGTTTCAAATAACCCCTATTTGGGTGTTTCACACAGTACAAATCCATTTGTGCTTGACTGAACCTTCACCCCCTCCATTTGTCTCTCTCCCCACCCCTTATAATACATCATCATTTATTCAAATCCCTTTCAAAGCCTCTCCTTCATGAACTGAAGCCAATTCATCTAGTTTATTTACAACAGAATGACTCACTTAGGATAGACTGGCGCATTCCCAGCTAAAGGGGTGTAGGAAGGAATCCTTTGACAGACACAATGTTACTGTCCTGAAATCAGTATTAGCATCATCCTATGTTGAAATGGTCACCATGAAGCCTGAGATCAGTTAGAGCTCCAGTCATTTTGATGGTGTGGTCAGGGCAGACACCTCTGTGTGGGAGGTCATGGGGGGGTTGGTGGGGGGTTGTTGAATTAGCTGTCTCCCTCTAGTCCATCTGTCAACTTTTGAGGTTCTTCTGTGTGGGGGGATTTAGTTACGGGTCACCAGACAGTGTGTCTGTGTGTTTGTGTGTGTGTGTGTATTTGTGTATGTCTGACACACACACAAGCACGCACACACACACACACACACACACACACACACACACACACAGACACAGACACACACACATTCATGTACACACATGCACACACATGGGCACAGAGAGTGTGTGTGTGTGTGTGTGTGTGTGTGTGTGTGTGTGTGTGTGTGTGTCAGACATACACAAATACACACACACACAAACACACAGACAGTGTGAGCAGCAGCTGGTCTTCTTACTGACAATGTTGGGAGTCACGCATTGCATCCACACCCAGCTTCTGAGGACTCAAACAGAAATCTCCTCATCCATCTCTATAAGATGCAGTCAGACAGCACCTTCCTGAATCAGACAGTGCTTCCTCACAATCAATCTGGAATGAGCAAAACCAGACTGTGTGAGGTGTGTCCTTCTGGCATAAGAGATTCATTTGCCAAATGCACTCAAACACAGTTATTTGGAAGGCAAACAGAAGAATGATGGCAAACAGAAGTAGTGCTTCTGTTTCTCAAATCACTCTCATTATTCACGTTTTATATTTGGGAGTTCAGTTTTACAGTAACACAGTGTAGAAACTCCACTCTGATGTAGCTAGACTGTCAGTTTCCAACATACTGGAAACACATTTAGTTTTATGAAATACTCAGTTGGTACTCAATAGTACCGTAATTTCCCAATTATTAACCAAGGTTAATACATTGATTTTGTCTTCATCTATGAGGTTAATACATGGGTGAGGGCCATATACAGGATTGCATTTCTTTTCATCATTCAACTTGATCTGATCTGATTGTGATTCAGTAGTTTAATGTTTAGTAAACTGAGGCTAATACATGGATGAGGTTAATACAAGGGTGAGATCAATACAAGGTTTGGGGTTTTTTTTGTTTGCATAAAACACTGACCTGAGGTTTATACATGGTGGGGCTTATATTCAGGAAATTTCTGTACATTTCTGTCACCAACAATGACAGCACCAAATAATTCCCAAGCATAATGCCAGCACAACATATTCATAATGTCTGTATCACAAGTTAGAGTAACATAGAGAGTGTGTTTGGGGCTGTTTAAAGTAAAACAGCTACATCATGTTGCTTTAAAGGGACCTTGTGCTGATCACATGGTGGGTGGAGGAGATTAGAGCTCTGTATATTTTCCCATTCAGCAGTAGCTTGGTATGGGTGTGTGTGTGTGTGTGTGTGTGTGTGTGTGTGTGTGTGTGTGTGTGTGTGTGTGTGTGTGTGTGTGTGTGTGCATGTAGCAGCAGCAGTTAGTAGGTGGGAGTTAGTGCGGTGCAGCTAGTGCGGTGTTAGCGCAGGTCACTGAGTTCAGCCTCACTGCCACACTGCCACTCAGCCAAACTGAGGACTCCTGATAGGACGGAGAGAGAGAGAGAGAGAGAGAGAGAGAAGAGAGAGAGGGGGGAATAATCAGTGCAAAGGTTGTAATATTCTCAATTGCTCCTGGTTTGTTTATCATTGGTGCCTCAACACAATAGTAGTCAGGGGAGTATTCAAGAGGCCTTGAGCAACCACAATAAACCGGCTCATGTGTGAATGGGATTCTTAATGTATGTGTACCTGGTGTGGGTAGCTGTTGTGCCCGTGCAGGAAAGAATGTGTGTGTCTGTGTGTGTGTGTTTGTGTGTCTGTGTGTGTGTGTGTGTGTGTGAGAGAGAGATAGAGAGAGAGAAACTGTGTGTGACTGTGTGTGTGTGTGTGCACACGCTTGCATATGCTCGACTGCTGGTCTAAAGGCACAGTCATGCAGAAAACTGCACGGCAAAGGACTTTTTTTCCCGGTGCTGGGGCCTTTATCTGCCGGACGACGACAGCATTGTCCATCCGGCTGCTGATTGGATAATTAATGATGCTATTTATGTAAGCCCTCCCCACCTCTCCCCCTCCCTGTCCCGCCCCCTTTTTCTCCTCCTCCTGGAAACTGGACCTTGCCAACAAGCAGTTCCACCACCACAGTCACATGTGGCACTGTGCCATTGCTCTGTGGCCAGGGGTAGAGAGGGATATAAACTATGCACCAGTAAGCACAGGGCAGCTAATCATGGGCAAGCACTCTACTGCACAAAACAACACCACAGGTCAGAACAACACAGGGCTGTGGACACAGAGAGAGAGAGAGAGAAAAGAGAGAGAGAGAGAGAGAGAGATCTGCTGAAACATACCTAGCTCAGGTCAGAACAACACAGGGCTGTGGACACAGAGAGAGAGAGAGACAGAGAAAGAGAGATAGAGAGAGTGAGAGAGAGTGAGAGAGAGAGAGAGAGAGAGAGATCTGCTGAAACAGACCTAGCTGCCCTGGTGGTAAACATGGCTAGAGAGAGCGGGGCTGGACTGGACTGTGTCTGCACACGTGTGTGGTTTATGGAGGAAATCTGTTATTTTGAAACTGGAGGGTACTTGTCTGTGTCTGGTGCTTGCAAGAGTTGTGACGATTTTTTTATTATTTTTATTTGGATTGTGGTGGAGTTCCTGATAAGTGTGTCTGGTCGGATCTTTGTGACAGCAGGAAGTTTGGTCTGTTTCCGTTTCGCTGATAAAGTTAGACACTCCCCTGTTGACACTAAACCCTAATGTTAGCCACAGGAGACTCACCATGTACTGATCAAGTGGTCAGTTCCTGATAGGAGACTGTGGGCCAGCTCTGGCATGTTTCTGGCTCACATCAGGCTGAGTGCGCTGAACATTCCATTCCACACTCACCCACCTTCCCAGTGTTCTCTTTCACATGACACCATGATCAGAAAAAAAAAAAACAAGGTCTGATTTTGTGTCTCATATTTGGACGTTATGAGCGTTTTGTACTATCGTTCCCACAGAATACAAGCACAGCGAACACCCGTGGTGTAGACTGGGACTTGAAAACCACAGAGCCCCCAAGAGACGATAAATCAGAGAACGCTTGTTGTTTTGATTGTATCAGAGCACATGAAGGCTTATTCAAGACTATACTGTTGTGCGACAGATTGTGCAACAAACATATTCATTTCATTTTGCTAGAGGAATATACATCAACACAGGCAACATGAATTATGAGAGTGTTTGAAAATAACCAAATTGATTGCACATGTGAATAACTTCATGAAAGGCTCTGCTAAATGTATAAACTTCAACTTAAAAAGGTCACAATGGAGTGTATTTTTTATAAATAATAATCATATCAATATCATATCATATAGTCGTGTTCCATGAAAGTGTAGACAGTTTCACAGAAGGACTCCATTTTAATGGCTCCATCTCCAATCATCACATATTGCAAACACTGCATTTTTGCTTTGATATCATTTCAAAGAATTTTTTGACTGTTTGTGTCTTTTCCGGCCCACTGCTTTGTTATCCAACAGCATCTACTCCACCCCCCATCACATGTAGGGACCTGGCATGTGTAGATGATGTATTCCTATTGTTCAAACCAGCACCATTCATCGCTATTGTAGCCATTTATATAACTGAGGGACACACTTATGTATGAATGTAGAGAGGTGAGCTCTCCTGCAGCAGCAGTGTGGAGTGATTAAAACCCTGACCACATGCAAAAAGGATGGCTTGTAGCTGCTATTAAGTTCCTGGAAGAAAACCAACAATCAACAACTTGAAAGAACAATCCTTAGCAACTTCCAAGGCCTTTAAATAGCAGAGAGCATGGACTTGTTGTTTGAGGGCTTAAGCCAGTTTCCACTGAAAAGACTGGAAGAGGGTAAAAAAAAAAAAAAAAAGAGAAGGAAAAAATTTATCAACAAAAAAAATTTTTTTTAATTATTTATTTACCTCTCAACTAAACCCCAGTTTACATGCACGCTTGCACGGGTGATGAGAATGTTCGCAAAACCTTCTGCACTCACTGTTCCTGATCGGGCCGCTGCACTGTGCTTGAAGATCAAGGAGATAGAGCACAATGGCTCTGTGTGTTTATCAAAGGTGTTTATATTTGGGGCTGAGCTGTCTGGGCTGGGTGTCTGGTCGTGCAGTGGAGTTGAGCGGCTCACTTGACTGGCTGTGTTAGGACGACCGTGTAAGAAATTAATGGAGGGTGTCATGACTGGTCACGTTGACCTCCCCTAGCAAGCTCTCTAATGCTCCCGTCATGCACTAAAGTGCCCATTCTCTGCTCTGCTCCACTACTGTTGCCGTCTCTCTATTGCTGTTGCTGTTGTATGTCATCACAATGAACCCAAACTATTTGTCTGCTGGAGAATGGAAGCTATGTGCCTGCTTGCTAGGAGACAAGGAGGTTTCCAGAGAGAAGAAGACTGGACATGTTTAGAATCACCATGTGCGGCGAGATTGCAGATAAGCCAGCGATTCTTTGGCCCAAACTCCCGTTGGCCTGACGGGTGTAGCAAGGATGTGATGGGGATAAAGACTAAAGTCACTGGGCCGATCACCCAGCTGTTGATATGCTTCTTATCCAGTCCACTCTTTTAGTTTATGCAGATACACAGGGCGGTAGTAGCATAGCGCTTAAGGAAAAGTTGTGGGTTCAAATTCCAGCGGTTACTGTTGTGCCCCTGAGCAAAGCACTGAACCCTAAGTTGCTCTAGAGGAGACTGGCCCTGAATTTGACAGTTGACAAAATGTAAGTTGCTTTGGATAAAAGCATCTGCTAAATGCATGAATATAAATATTATATATATATATATATATATATAGAGAGAGAGAGAGAGAGAGAGAGAGATAAAGCAAGTCATTTCAATGATCTTGCATGTAGGATGGATGTGTGCCTCATTGGCTGCAAGAAATGAAGCTGAAGTCTTGCCATCGCTTTGCTCTGTCGATGCATCACAACAGATCATTTCACTCATTGTCAGACTGCCAAAGGCTTTTTTCTATTAGCAGGTTAAGCCAGTTGTTTTTTGTTTTTCTAATCAAACTATTAGCTTCAAAGTTTGAACTTTGACCTTTCATCGACGGCTAGGAGCCAGCACCAGCAAGCTTGCCCGTCAGGGTCTGATCGGCCATCAGATAACTAGCCACATGGCTTGACCACACACACACACACACATACACACATACACACACACACATCTCATATCTAGTATTGATCCTCTCCTTTCTCTCTCCCTGCATTCCACAGGTGAGTCGCCGTCATGAGGTCGATATCACTGCTGTGTGTTGTGGTCGTCCTCATCCTTGTCGTGCAGGAGGGGAGTACCCGGGGAGGGTCGTTGCGCACCAGACGGGACTTGAACAACCCCCTGCACCGGGGTGGCATCCGTGATCCCTATGGCTCGTACTGTGAGCGCCGTGGAGGGTGCTGCCCGGGCCGGGATGACCAGTGCACCGTGCCCTACCTGGACACCATCTGTTACTGTGACCTGTTCTGCAACCGCACCGTTTCCGATTGCTGCCCTGACTTCTGGGGCCACTGCCTGGGTGTGTCCCCACCACATATCGGTAAGTGGGGGAGGCGCCTAAGTGAATGTGTTTTTTGTGTGTGTGTGTCTGTGTGTGTGTGTGTGTGTGTGTGAAGGACAGAGAGTTTGTGTGTGAGGGAAAGAGTGAATGAATGTATGTGTGTATAAGTGTGAGAGAAGGAGTGTGTGTGTGTGTGTGTGTGTGTGTGTGTGTTTATGAGGTGGGGGATTATACTGCGGGATTGTGAGGGAATTTTTTAGGGATTTTTCGGTGGAGGGATTTGCTTTAGTGGTATGGCTGCAACATTAGCAATGTGGTGTAAAAAGTCATGCCCTGACCAAAAGGCAAGTATAATTCAGTCTCACAGGGACCTCACACACCTTTGTTACTGTTTGTGCACGTGAGTATGGAGGTGGATGTATGTATGTGTGTGTGTTTGTGTGTCCAGACACACACACACACACACACACACACACACACTCCAGAGAAAAAGATGTTTCCCACTGCAACAACGGACCTTGTCTGAGCAAAGACAAAGTAAAGCACATTGTACAAGCATGTCCAACAGATAGATGTTTACATTTGCTTCACGGACGACCATCTTTGAGTGAAAGCTAGTCTCCCACTTTGGCACCCAGCTCCCTTTCCGTTGTGTCTCCTGCTGTCAGGAGTCTGCCAGCTCTGGGGTGCAAAGCCTCGCCTGGACTCGCTAGAAGTCTACCTGAGAACACAAAGCTCGGGAACAGTGGGCCTTCTTATTGGGACAGGAAAAAAAGACGAGGAGGGAGAAAGAAGAAGAAAAGGAGGGGGGTGGAGAGAGGAGGTCAGGAGAAAGAATGTCTGTAATGTTAAGGGGGGCAGAAAGAGAGAGAGAGAGAAAGAGAGAGAGAGAGTATGCTCAGTGCTTTGGCAATGGTCATGCCAATGAAGCTCATCGAACTGAATTTAATTAATTGAATTGAGAGAGAGAGAAAGAGAGAGAGAGAGAGAAAGAGAGAGAGAGACAGAGAGAGAGGGAGGGAGAGAGAGAGAGACAGAGAGAGTAGGCAGAAATTGTGGTTCAGACAGGTATGCAGGTGTGTGGAGGAGGGTCAGCCTTCAGCGTCTGCCTGAGGAGAGGGTGGGAAGGAGGTTAGGGGTGAGATGGGGCCCTCAGGGCCCACAGGTACAGGTGTGGGGATAAACCTTTGGTCACACCTCACCTGGCCAGAGGGTAATAACCTCTCTCTCTTTCTTCCCCACCCTCTTTAAATCTCTCTTTTTCTCTCACTATCTCTAGCTATTTCTTGATTCAACTCAGTGCAAGAACACTGGGCATGTCTTCCTGTACTGGTGCTAATTTCTAGCAGGTAGCCTCCAGTTAGTTAGCCAATATCACACCCCATTCTTCTCAACTGCCCCCACCACTCATCCTCCCATACAGGCACCCCCCACCCACACACACTCAGAGAACACACTCTCTTGCATGAGCGGTTTACCACTGTAGTGGTGTATGAGGTTGCTGTGTGTGTGTGTATGTGTGTCAGAGGATGAAGGAAAGCTAATTGGCAAGCAGCTTGTCAGGGCTAAGGATGACAGGGAAGGACAGGTCTCTGCCCATGTCTGGGGCTTTACAGTAAGGAAGTAGCACACATACATTCACACACACACACACACACACACACACACACAGAGAGAGAGAGAGAGAGAGAGAGAGAGAGAGAGAAAGAGTTGTTTCTATTCATTTGAAGATTAATTCTACAACTTTAAAATAGTTTATGTAAAAATCAATACACTCTATGTAGCAAACTTGCAGCACACTTGTAGCTTTTGCAACAGTGACTTTATTCATTCATGCCAGTAAATCATCATTTGATTTGATTTGAGAGAGAAAAATAGAGCAATCGCGAGAGAGAGCAATAGAGAACGAGAGAGGGAGAGAGAGAAAGAGAGAGAGAGAGAGAAAGCAACTCTGTCTACATCTGGCCAGTTGCTTCCCTGGCAGCAGGTTGGCAGCAGGTGGCCTCAACCCCTGGGTTGGGTAAGGGTGGGGTGGGGTGTATTTGTGTATGTGTGTGTGTGTGTGTGTGTGTGTGTGTGTAGAGGAGTGAAGGGGAGGGGAATTGTTATTGAGTGGGTCATCTCCTGGACATATGGCAGTGACTGGACAAGGATTGGTGAGTTAAGAGCCAAGACATGATAAGTTGACCCGGTTGCTCACAGCCACTCCTCAAAGCTGAAACACAAGTGGAAGAGGGAGGGCAGCTGGATGGGTTGGAAGAAAAACAAGGGAGAAGGAAAGAAAGAAGAAGCTAGTTGACTGCATCAATGCTGCAGTGGTTCCTAAAACTCCACTCTCCACAAATTCTGAGAATATACAAGGAAAGAGGAGAGGTAGAGAGAGGGGTTGGTGAGAGAGAGAGAGAGAGAGAGAGAGAGAGAGAGAGAAAGACAGAGAGAGTTGAGTTTTGGGCGAAGGTGAGGGTGAAGGTGAAGGTGGGCTCCATGGAGGGTTAGGCTTCTCGTGCCCAAACGATGTGGCGGGCACACTAATTAAGCTCGTTAAGGCATGACAGGGGCACTGGATCCTTGGGAAAGCAGCAGAGAGGCCAAGAAAACATTCCAGAAAACATTACAGAAGCTTCCCACTCTACATGCCTCTCTCACTGGACAGAATGGACAGTGTTATTGTTAACTCCCTGTGCCCTGTGTGTGAGAGAGCACCAGCATGAGTGTGCAACGATGTGTGTGTGTGCTCCTCCAGAATGTGTGTGTGTGTGTGCTGGTGTGTGCAGGCTTGTGTGTAAAATAAGTAAAAGTACAATTTCAGCTTTATTTGCATTATTCAAGCCCCATTTCTTCTGTGTAACTGTAATATGTTCACATGCCATATATGTAATGTGTACTGGTGCAATCTGAGCATTTGTGTTGCAAGACTATGGGGTTCAGTTTAAGAGTGAGTAAGAAAACTGCAATGCGTGTCAAAGGATGAATCCATAGTGTACAGACAGATACCTTCAGACAGACAGGCAGACAGATACCTACAGGCAGACAGACAGACAGATACCTTCAGACAGACAGGCAGACAGATACCTACAGGCAGACAGACAGACAGATACCTTCAGACAGACAGGCAGACAGATACCTACAGGCAGACAGACAGACAAGCATAGGCAGTGAAGGCAATGAGTGCAAGGACCTGACAGGGCCTGAGTCATCTACTCAGTGGCATCAGAAGCCAAACAGTGATCAAATTCTATGCACCCTGCATAAGCAGACAGGCTGGTATGTGTGTGTGTGTGTGTGTGTGTGTGTGTGTGTGTGCGCGTGCATTTGTGTGTGTGCAAAAGGAGATAAGAGGACGTCAGTCCTGACTTATAATGACTTCTCCTCCCTTTGACTGCAGGTATCTGTGAGAGAAACGGACACAGGTTCCCCTCTGGGGCAACCTATAAAGAGAACTGCAATTTATGGTGAGTCTGAACACACATACACACACACACACACACGCACATTCACAAAGTCTTTCAAACACACACACACACACATGTACACAGAGTCTCCCTAGACAATATCCGCTGTGCTTTATAATAACATGACCTTTGTGTGGGTACGGTGGAGCTCGTATCTCCATGGTGACGCAGGGGCACCACTGTGGTTTGTTGGGCACCAGGTATTGTTCTGATTTTATCCCCTGCAGCCATTCATGAGGTTTCTGTGTGTGTGTGTGTGTGTGTGTGTGTGTGTGAAAGACAAGGAGATAGCATACACCTGAGGTTTTGTAAAAGCATATACTGTACATATGTTTCTTTCTGAATGTGTGTGTACATGCATGCATGTGTGTGTATGTATGTTTCATGTTTCACGGATGAAAAAATGAGGCAGTAAGAGTGTTTGTGTGTGTCAGGGGGAACCTCTCACATGGATGGAGATGAATTTCAGCCACATTCCTCAAATCCCACATTCCATATATCACCCCCGCCACACACACACACACACACACACAAACACACACACCCTTTCCTCTGTTGGTGCAGTGCTTCCCTTTGCAACCATGTGTTACTCCAGTGATGGAAAAGACAGCTCAAACACAGAGCCAGGTCTCATGTACACCTACAATGGAGTGAACTGTGCCTGTGCACATGCGTACACACACACACACACACACAGACATCACGTTCCCCCAGACACATGTTTGGAGGAGACTCCTGGAATTCTGGCTCCTTACATAAACCAGCTAAGAGGATTAACACACACACACACACTCACACCTCCACCCTCATTGCCATCCAGAGGGAAATGCACTTAATCCTATAGCTGTGGAGGGTTATTATTACATCTCGTCCAGCTGTACATTCTTGTGTTGTGATCGCTGGTCGTTACGTCTTTCATCATCTCTGTGATGTAACTCATCTGTCGTTTAAACCTCCATGCACATGACCCATCAGCAACAGCCTGCAGTAGTAGGGGCATGGGGGTTAAAGATCAAGGTGAGTCGAGAGTGGGGGGGGGGGGGTGGTGCAGCGTGTAGGGGCATGGGGGTTAACTTAAGGAATACTATGGCTGCAGTTTCACAACCATTCATGTCAAGTGGACAAAAACCAGCAGAGTTAAGTTAAAAACTAATGCCAAACCTGCACTGTGGAAGTTTGTATGTTAGGACAGGGGGTGAGATTATTAAGGCTCAGTTAGACACAGAGTTGCCCTGCTTGGATGAAATTGCTCTTTTAAAATGGCTGTTCTGAAAGCTGTAGGAATAAAGGGATAAATGGCTCTGAATTTTCAACCTTTTCAGAGTTCCTTAACCTTTGAGCCACCACCGAGAAGCCACGTCATTCGCCCTCTGTAAAAAAAAAAAAAAAAAAGCATAGATAATTACAGTAACAACTCTTTGTTATCAGTGAACTCTACTAAATACTTTGGTTTCTACATTCTCAGAGACACACTACATGAGGACACAGAGATTTCTGCCAACAGGTGTGTGTGTGTGTGTGTGTGTGTGTGCATGTGTGTGTGTGTGTGTGTGTGTGTGTGTGTGTGTGTGTGTGCATGTGTGTGTGTGTGTGTGTGTGTGTGCATGTGTGTGTGTGTGTGTGAGAACTGGACTATTCTTATCACCCTCAAGACATTTATGACAGGCATTGACCGAATGCCCCAGAAAAAAATGGTTCCATTATACAGGTCAGGGGGTGGTTATGTGTGTGTGTGTGTGTGTGTGTGTGTGTGTGTGTGTGTGTGTGTGTGTGTGGTTGATGAGGGTGTATAAGTGGAATTCGTAGCAATCCTGTTAGAGCTTTTTCTCACTTCTGTGAAGAAGGCCTCTGTGTGCATATTTGTGATGGGATGTGTGTGTTGTGTTTACTCAAGAGTAACTATCCAGCAACCACTTCACGGAAACAGCCAGTCAGGTTTCATTGTTTCTGGAAACTTCCATGTGCTAGCTATGCTCTTTTCAAAGACTCTGCTTCTGGTCTTCTTATAGCTCTGTCACTTTAGCAGACAAGTCCCAAGTTTTAGCAGTGACCTTTACTTGGGTTTGATTAGGAGAGGTCAACAGACATTAGTATGACAAGGGCCAGGCTGGCTTTGGTGTCTAACCCCCACCCCAATTGCTCCTGTGTCCTAAGGGAGGCTTCTGTGAAAGTTGAACAAACACAAGCTCCCTGATGGTTTTAAAAATAGACCACTGGAAGCCTGAGCAATTTAGCACTGCCTTAGCACAGACTAGGGTTGGGGAGTTCATTTTTATATTGTAACTGACCAACAGACAAAACTGTGTCTGTTTCTATTGTTCACCTATTGTGTCTAACACACACACACACACACACACACACACACACACACAAACTCACTTGCATGCTTTTTCCATCCCCTAAACATTTAGCAATTGCCAGCTTGACTCACAAACACGCAAAACAGCCCGACTCGTTGGGTGTGGAGGACGGACAGATTTCCGCCCCTCAACATCTTCCCCTCTCCACCACACCCTCACCAACCTTCATCCACACCTCCTCCTCCCCTCTTCTTGATCCCCCGCACCCCCACCCTGGCGTGAGCCAAGCTCTCACCTCCGCCCCTTATCTCTTCCGACCGGCTGCACGGCCCTGATTTCCCTGGAGAGGAATCGCTCTCCACTCATCGTCAGCTTCCCCCCCCCATCATCGGTCCTCCCCTGATACTACTGCAGTGTGTATATGTATGTGAAATGTATGGGGTGAGGGGGGTAGGTAACAAAACAATGCAATGCAATGCAGTCAAATGCTAGTCATGTTTGGAGTTACCTTTTCTTTGCCTGTGGTTATGATAAGTGCAGTCCTTATTCTGGAGTGAGGATATTTACATTTACATTACATTTAGCAGATGCTTTTATCCAAAGCGACTTACATTTGTCAACTATCAATTACATCAGGGCCAGTCTCCCTTAGAGCAACTTAGGGCTAGGTGCCTTGTTTAAGGCACAATGGTGGCAGACAGGATTTGAACCCACAATTTTCCAGGCTACTTGCATGCTAGCCAGGTTCCTTAACCTGGTCCACATCCATTCATTAAGTGCCAGTGTGCCACTGAGGCAATGATGTTGATTGGCTAGAATAATGGAATATAGGTGAATTGGGGTCATTACTATGGACATTCCTATTTGCAAGTCAGGGCTGTGCATGAGTGCTGAGTAGTTTAAAGCAGGGGTTCTCTACTTTATTGGACCGTCATGCAGCAGAAAATGTATTGTGAGGAGATTTCTTTTTTACTCTAAATTAGATTTTTTGGTGGTAATTGTGAATTGGATGGAACATTTCAATTACTAACAGTTGCGATAAATTGCTGACAAACATTTTGATTTCTAGTATTACTAAAATTTCAATTACTAACAGTGAATTTCAACCCAACAAGTGTGTGAAGGTCCTTGGGCCATGAGGAGTGGAATTAGCACCAGCTCTTGTCAGAGTGCTAACACTGTGGCATATCTGCCTTGCAGATTAAAAGCTGCCATGGGAGTGTTGACATGTATGTGTGTGTGTTTAAGTATAGCACAAGAGTGCTTGCCTGTGTGTAGAGCACTGACAATGTGTTTGTTGAAATGCATGTGTGTGCATATGCAAGTGACTGTATATCCGCATCCACATCCACAGCGGCCCCTTGCTCTCCCCACCACAGGGGAGTTAGAAACGCATTTCCGATTCTTTTGTATGTCTTGTACATGTGAAGAAATTGACAATAAAAGCTATACCTAAAAAAAAAAGCTATACCATCTGTTGGTATGTGCGTCTGTGACTGTGGCTGTCAGAGTTTGTGTGTGAGTGTGTATGTGTTTGTTTAAGTATGGCGTGAGAGTGACTGTGACTGCATGTGTTTGAGTTTATGTGTGTACAAGTGTGTCTGTGATATGTGTTTGTGGGTGGTTGAGAGAGAGGGCATCTTGTAGCCAGCGTGTGTGTTTCCCCACATATGGTATGTCCCTGAACATACAGTCTGGCCCCTGTCTGGTTCTTGATCTTCTGTGTGTGCTTCTGGCTATTTGTGTTTTGTTTTGTTTGTCTGTCTGAGTGTGAGGATGCTACAGTGATAGCTGCAGACTTTTGTAGTTGGAGATGCTAATCTCCAAAGTGTGATGCGCTATCAGACCCCATCCCAGCAATCGTGCTGGCGCCTACCATATTCCACTACTGTCTGCATTCACGCAGCACGGTTCATGCCTTATCAGACAAGGACGCAAGGAGTTACCTAAGGCATAAGTGCATTGTGGGTAATTGTAGTCGAGAGGAAAGGCTCGCACCAGTGGACAACAACACCAGCACAAAGAAGATTTCCAGAAGATCAACAGGCTGTATGGTGTTTGTGGATCCACACTGTTGTATTAGGGGGCTTCACGTTGTTGGTATCCCCCCCCCCACCCCCCCACCCCCACACCCCACACCCCACCCCCAATGCTGTTATGTGGTGGTATGCATGTTGTTGGCTCTTCTTGCTGATAGACACTCTGGCTCCTGCGTGATCCTCTGCAGGGTCGACTTAGATTTGATTACACTGCACCTTACACTCACACAGAGCTGTCAGGCTATGGGTCTGTGTCTACAAGCACACACACACACACACACACACACATACACAAGATAATTTTTGTGCACATATTTAAACAAAACTTGATAGGTACAACTGACACACACACACACACAGAGAGAGACAGAGAGAGGCGCTGTACAGATGGCACACACTACACACACATTTTTGGCTTAGTGGCATTCTGTTTCAGCCCACCACCACAGAGACTCTCACCTCCTGCTGTCAAGCTGTGGAGATTAGTATGATGTGTAAACACACCTATAACACATTCATCTCCTGTTTCCCTTTTGCTCACACACACACACACACACACACTCACAGAGACAGGAGCACACCTATTCTCAGAGACACACTACATGAGGACACAGAGATTTCTGCCAACAGGTGTGTGTGTGTGTGTGTGTGCATGTGTGTGTGTGTGTGAGACAGAGAGTGATAAAGACCCATGCCACATGAAGACATTGGGATTTTTGCAAACAGGTTTGTGTATGTGTGTGTGTGTGTGTGTGTGTGTGTGTGTGTGTGTGTGTGTGAGACAGAGAGTGATAAAGACCCATGCCACATGAAGACATTGGGATTTTTGCAAACAGGTTTGTGTATGTGTGTGTGTGTGTGTGTGTGTGTGTGTGTGTATAGGTACGTAGACCTGCACTCGTCATATGGTTAATGGCCGTCCTCTCAGCTCTCCCTCCCCTACTAGATCATGTTGGAGGTGTGATGTGGAATCTGACCTGTGCACTTACACTGACCTCAGATCAGTCAGAGGGAACTTTTTCCCCCTGCTGGCTTCTCTGTAAGTGAGCGGGACAGCGGGCATGTGAGATCTCTCGTCCTGGCATGTGAACAGACACCCCAGTGATCCCAGCTTCTGTTTTGGACTAGCATCAGAGAGAGAGAGAAAGAGAGATCTGCTGAAACATACCTAGTGAGAGAGAAAGGAGAGAGTGAGAGAAGTCAGGGGTCACAGTCTGTTTCTCTCCCTCATCAAAATCCTCAGTCCATCCTCACAGGCAGCCTGTCACGCCTTTGAACTCAGAATCCCTGTGTGTGTGTGTGTGTGTGTGTGTGTGTGTGTGTGTGTATGTGTATGTGTATAGTATGTCTGTTCATGTGTGCATTTTGCAGGGAGAACATAAGGGTGTCTCCCTTGCACGTGTGTCTAAGTGTCTGTTTATATGTATATAGTCTGTCTGTTCAGGCATGCGTTTTGGTCTGCATTACAGTGTATGAGTGTGTGTCTGCCTACACGTGTGTGTGAGTGTGTGTGTGTGTGTGTGTGTGTGTGTGTGTGTGTGTGTGTGTGTGTGTGTGTGTGTTTGAGTGTGTGTGTGTGTGTGTGTGTGTGAGTGAGTGTGTGTGTGTTGTGTGTGTGAGAGCACTGATGAGAGCATGTTTACATGCCCCTGGGTGTGCTAAGTGCTACCAGCCAAAGGTAAGGTTAAGAAAAGCTGAGAGAGCAGGCTGCCGTATGAGCAATGTTATTTATGCTCTGTGACTACAGCTGTGGATCAGGCCATGACTAAGCAGGCATCTAAGGGCTCTGTGCTTTCGGGGGTCTTCCTTCACAGCAGCCTGTGGAGCCGCTGTAAATAATCTGCCCTTAGCCGAGGCCCAGACACATAATCTGAGCAATTTGCAATCTGTCTCCGCAGTGTAACCTCTGCAGTGCCTGATTTGCAGTGGCTAGTCTGTTGTTTTTATCAGCAATACATATACATACACATGTATGTCCCTCAGGGGTGTCATCACCCAGTAAGGAAGCTATATTTTATTTGGCAGCATTGGAGATGTGTGAACTTTGAACCCTTTCCACAATGACTTGGCTCTCTCTCGGTAAACAGTGACTCGGCATTCAGAGACAACAGGGACAGGAATGTTTCCTTTGCATCCCAAACATGAGAGGCTAAGTCTTTAGAGCTTGGGCCTGTTTCACTCTACCTCCCCTCTCCTCGTCTGACTAAAAATGGTTATTTCGCTCTGCTCGGCAGCCTTGTAAGGATGACGTCTTTGGCTCTTCCTCTCATTCTCTCTCTCTCTCTCTCTCTCTCTCGTTTCTCTTCTTCTGCCAAGTCATTTAGTCCCCCCTGCTGTTTAGTCTCACCCAGGGGAATTCCAATCAGCCAGGTCTTACTGTTGGGTCTTTATATCCAAATGTCAGTGCTCATCAGTCACCCCTCTGTACTCTCATACGCCCTGACAGACAAACCACAATGGCACATTTTTGTAAACCCTACGTAAAAGTTTTTTTTTTGCCTTAAATAACTTGAGACTTGTGCCTGGGCATTGGTACTAATCTGTGTTTTCTCTCTCTCTTTCTCTCTCTCTCTTTGCAGTACATGTAGCAGCGATGGCCGCTGGGACTGTGAGGAGAACGCCTGCCTGATTGAGGATGACATGATCCAGGCAGTCAACAGAGGGAATTATGGGTGAGGTTTGTTTTTTAACTAAACTCGAGCCCTGAGCCCTGGCATCCTGTGCCGTGCCGGATAAGAGAGAGACCTGGGCAAGACTCACGCTGCGGAGCCCTCTCTTTCACTCTCACTCTCACTTTCTCTCTCCTTTCTCCTGTTTCTCTCTCTCCCCCTCTCCTTACATCCCTTTCACTTTCTTTCCACGCTCCTGTGCATGTTTTCATTCAGAGAGGTGCAACGTTCCTCAAGCCTGCCGCGTCAGCATCTGCTTTGGGATGTTTATGACAATAACAAAGCACCCTCTCCCAGAGCTGACGCTGTAGCTTCAACTCACAGTTTAAGACTGACATGCTGCCTTTCATTCTCTCTCTCTCTCTTT
Source organism: Tenualosa thibaudeaui (assembly GCA_027481765.1). Taxonomy (NCBI): domain Eukaryota; kingdom Metazoa; phylum Chordata; class Actinopteri; order Clupeiformes; family Clupeidae; genus Tenualosa; species Tenualosa thibaudeaui. The sequence goes on from JAIFZK010000011.1 coordinate 8,524,945, forward strand.
CGCTCTCTTTTAGCTGGAGGGCAGCTAACTACACTAAGTTCTGGGGCATGACGCTGGATGAGGGGCTGCGCTACCGACTGGGCACCCAGCCTCCCTCACGTGTCGTAAAGGCCATGAACGAGATCCAGGTGAGTGTGAATGTTCCTCAGGACATCTCATATGAGCATTATTTCAGCTGCCAAAAAGGGCTCATTGAAATGAGTTCTATGCAGCTGTGACCCAAGTGCTACCCAAGAAGTCCTGGTAATATAGGACATTGATTACAGGATAAAGCGGTTGACGTTAGATGTTAGTAACTAATGCTAAACTACCTATGTGGCAGTGTGCAATACAATGTGGCAGTGTGCAATACAAAAAAATAACAGGTATTCAAAGAACACAGACAACAATAAATATTGTTAAGATAAAGACAGATGCTTTGTACAGTGTGTATAAATACTTTTCAGTTGCACACCAGGGCGAGTCAAAGTGTTAAAATATATACTACAATTAAATTAAATTAAATATGTACTACAATATTAATTTTCCACCTGCAATTAGACAGTAACAATGAGAAGAGACATAGTTAAGCATTTGTATCTTGCGGGCCCATGAATCCTTGAAGTGACAGACTGTCTAGCTATCTCTAAGCCAAAGGTCGGTGTTCTTTCAAAGAGTTTCCCAACCAGCGAATCCAATGATTTAGAAACCCTGGCTGCCACTGTCCAGCCAAGCTTACTGATGAATCACATCTGAAGCATACTGCCAGGACCGTGAAAGTGCGTCTTTGATTTGACTTTTCCTCTTACATCTTTCCTGGGTCACGGGTGCTAAGTTAGCCGTCCGGCTTGTGTGCACTGAAGTCAAACAAATCACATGGGTTTGACCATCCTGTCTTTCTTTCTCTCTCTCTCTCCCTCTCTCTCTCTCTCTCTCTGTCTCTCTAATAAACTTTTGCTTTTCCTCTCATGTCTGTCCTGGGCCACCAGTGGACATTAGCAGTCTGATCTTAAAGGAGCATTCAAATCACATCACATCACATGGATTGCATAGTGTCATATACATCCTCTCTCTCTCTCTCTCTCTCTCTCTCTCTCTCTCTGTCAGACTCTTGTCTGTTTTCATCAAAGCCAGTCAAGCTTTCAGTCTCGCACTTGCATACCCTGATGGATTACATAAGGAGCGAATCAAAGCATTTGTGGAAAGTTCTAAATGAATGAATGGAAGCATCTCAGCCTGCCCCCTGCATCTACCCACATCAGTCACTATCTGTGCTCATCTCCTCACTCCCGCATCCGCAGACAGGTTGCTACCTGCCACTGGTGGACGGAAACTACACCAGACCCCATTAATAATTTTTGATCCTCTCTCTTTCTTTTTTCTTTCTCCCTGTTGTTCTTTCTTTATCTTTCTTTTCTTTTCTTTTTTCTGTCTGTTCTTTGGCTCAGTTAGCAAACACCAGTGGAGAGCAAAGAAAGTAATAAATGAGCAAAACCACCACAGCCTGAAGCCTAGCATTCTAGTCTCTCTCTAACACACACACACACGCACACACACGCACACATGCACACAGACACACACACACACACACAGACACACAGAGCTTTCCTATTCATTCCCCTTGAGATCAAAGTCTCTGGCGTGCACACGCACACAGACACACACCACACACACATTCTCTCTCTGTCTCATAATCTCTAATTATGGCTCTCGCCTTGCTGCCTGGTGAGACCCCCGTCTGAGGTTTGTGGATCGACAGTGGAGACTTTGCCTCATGCTAGTCAGCCAAAACCTCCCAGCACCTTATCCACTTTCACACCACCCCCACCTTCACTTTCACACCACCACCACCACCACTGCCAGGCCGGCACATGGCACACGAGCCGCATTCCTGTCAGGTGGCCCTGTCTCTGTGCGTGGCAGTCGGGGGAGATTAATGGCTGGAATGCAGGAGGGCCCAGGCAACATGGGCAGCTGTGCTATTCAGACAGATAGAGAGCTTCACAGAAGCCTGAGAAGCATGACGGAGAGAGAGAGGAGAGGGTACAGCGAAAGAGAGAGAGAGAGTGAGAAAGAAAGGAGGGGGGTGAAAGAGAGGAGGAGGAGAGCAGGACAGAGAGAGAGAGAAGGCTGCAATCTTTTCTGGCCTGGCCCTGAGCTGAGGCAAGTTGACTGTCTGAAACACTCCAGAGCACCTTCAACATGTCTGACATTCATGAAGCACCTTCTGTCTGTTTTATTACCAGCTGTGATGGGTGGTAGAACTTAAAAAGGGTAAAGGAGGTACAGTCTGCTTTGCTTGATGACACATCTGTTTGCTGTCCTGATCCTGTTTAAGTGTTAGGCACTGCACGGTTTTAATGATGGGATCGCAGAGTGGCCCTTCAAGCTCATGTTGAAGTGGCCTTTGACTTTCTGGGCCCCATAACATTGTTCCGCTGAGTCTGTGTAGACTGTTTGCAGTGAATTGGCCAAAAACGGCACATTTCTTCTGTCTTCTCAACTGGAATAATAGCAAGTCTTATAGCGTTTGCTTAATTGAATAACTAAAGGTGGTAAAATCACCTAGCATAAAGGGTTCCTCTTAAATTATGTGATGAATTACTTACAGCATAACATTTGTATAAGATACAAACCTGTTGTGCTGACAATGTTGTCATTTTGATGACCTCTCATTCACCTGTGCCTGCAGATGAATATGGATGACAGCAAACCTTTGCCGCGCTACTTCAACGCTGCTGAAAAATGGCCGGGGAAAATCCACGAGCCTTTGGACCAAGGGAACTGCGCTGCATCCTGGGCCTTCTCTACCGCTGGTGAGGCACGGGGCATTCTTTTCTCCCATAATCCTCCTGTTCTCATTCCACTTCCTGTCCGCACTCAACCCTTCATTGAACTCTCTGGCTGGCTTGTTTCCTGGCTTGTCAGATTTAAACAATGTCACTTTTAAAAAAACATTCTGTAATGTTCAAAGGACAACACTGTGCTAAAAATCAACCACAGACTAACAGTGATACCTTTTCCTATGGTCTAAACAACTAAACTCAAGTGTTTTTTTGTCCTGATCCTAAATAGTAAATGGTAAATGGGCTGCTTTTGTGTTACACTTCTCTAGAAAGTGTGAGTTTTCTCTAAAAAGGCCAATGTGTATGCCTCACAGTTTACATAAACACACACATTCACACATACCCAAGGTGAAGGCTGTCATGCAATGCTCAAACCACACAGTTTTCATTCTGGAAAGAAAACTATGGAAAAAATGTTTGTAAACAACCTTTTTTTTCAGTGACAAAGTTGAGATGCTGATGATAGATTTTAATAATAAAAACTATGACAAAATATTTATTTTATATTTGTTGACAAAATGAGAAAAAACACATCCAACAGTTGTGGATTACAGGACATTCAGTCTTGACTGTAACAGACTGAACTGGGACCCAAAAGCAGATCGGAGCAAAAAGGTTTATTTTACAATGATCAGGGGTAATTCCAAAATGGGGACAAAGCTCAGAAGATCCAACACAAAAATCATATAAGTCTTTGGGGGAAAAAACACACAGAAGATCCGGTCTGTAAATATTAAACACAGACGGCAAAAAACAAAAGTAGCAATCCTCTAGATCGTAAAAAAGCAAATCCAAGATAACAAGCAGGCAGAGTTCAGAATACAAATAATCCACAGGACGCAAAAACACTGGCGCAGGCAAAACCAAGAATCAAAATCCACAGGTAACAACACTGGTGCAGGCAAATATGAGAATCGGAATAATTGCTTACGTCAAGGAACACGGTCAGACAATCAGACAAGGAACAAGGAAAGAGCTGAGGAATATATAGGGAACAGGGCAATGACACAAACAAGGAACAGGTGAAAATCATTACAATAATCAAGGACGTGAGGACCGGGTGCAGAGCGGGAAGAGGGAAAGGGGCAGGGCAGACAGCAAAACATGAGCACATGGAAAAGGTAAACAAACACGGAACTTGCAACACTTAATTAGACCAGTAGGAGGCCGGATGGTCGAGAGCAGGATCATGACAGTACCCCCCCTCTAACGGACGCCTCTTGGCGTCCCTTGGGTAGAGGAGGGATGTTGGCGGCGGAAGTCTTTGATTAGGTTGGGGTCTAGGATGTGCCGGGCTGGAACCCAGCACCTCTCCTCAGGTCCGTAGCCCTCCCAGTCAACGAGGTACTGGGTGCCCCGGCCCCGGCGACGAACGTCCAAAAGTCTTTTAACAGTGTAAGCTTCAGACCCATCTATGAGGCGGGGGGGAGGTGGGGGAGCAGGAGGTGGGTGCATGGGGCTACAGATAAAGGGCTTGATGCGGGAAACATGGAAGGTGGGATGGATGCGGCGTAAAGGACAGGGAAGTTTTAAACGGACGGCTGTGGGGCTGATGACCTTGGTGATGGGGAATGGACCGATGAATCGTGGGGAAAGTTTGCGGGATTCGACCCTCAGAGGCAGGTCCCGTGTGGATAACCACACCCGTTGGCCTTGACGGTATGAGGGAGCTTGGGACCGACGTTTGTCGGCCTGGGTCTTCATCCGGGCAGCCGATCGAAGAAGGGTGGTGCGAGTACGCTTCCAAGTCCGCCGACAGCGCCGGATGAATCCCTCCGCGGAAGGTACCCCAACCTCCTCCTCCTGGTCCGGAAACAACGGGGGTTAATAGCCCAAGGAGCACTCGAAGGGGGATTTGCCCGTGGCGGATGAAACATGGGAATTGATGGCGTACTCGACCCAAGGTAGCTGACGGCTCCAAGCGGAAGGGTTCTGGGGCACCATACAGCGCAGCACGGTCTCTAATGACTGATTCGCCCTCTCGGATTGTCCGTTGGTCTGTGGGTAAAGAAAGACAAACAGATGCACCAAGTAATTTACAAAAGGCTTTCCAAAAAGATGAGGTGAACTGGGGCCCTCTGTCAGACACCACTTCTACAGGGAGACCATGGGTACGGAAGACATGTTGTATCATGAGATGGGCAGTGTCTTTGGCTGAGGGGAGACCAGGCAGGGGAACAAAATGAACTGCTTTGGAGAAACGGTCTACAATTGTGAGAATGGTGGTGTTACCGTCAGAAGGGGGCAAACCAGTCACGAAATCTAAAGCGATGTGGGACCAGGGTCTTCGGGGAATCGCTAGGGGTTGAAGCAGTCCGGCAGGTGGTTGGTTGGATGATTTATTTTGTGCACACGTGGAACAGGACTGGACAAACTGGACAACATCACTCCTGATAGACGGCCACCAGAAGCGTCTCTCGATGAAAGCCAATATTTCGGCTGGACCCAGGGTGGCAGGAGAGTTGAGAAGAGTGCCCCCACTGCAGAACCTGCGGGCGAACAGAGCTGGGAACATACAAACGGTTAACAGGACACTGACTGGGACCCGCCTCGTCTGCTTGAGCCGCCAAAACGAGCGACTCAATGTCGAGGCGGGCCGCTCCCACAACACAACTAGGGGGAATGATGGGCTCTGGATCTGGGTTGTCTCTGCCTGAAGTGAACTGTCGGGATAAGGCATCGGGTTTAGTGTTTTTATGGCCAGGGCGGTAGGAGAGTGTGAAGTTGAACCGAGAGAAAAATAGGGACCAGCGTGCCTGTCGGGGGTTTAATCTCTTGGCTTGACTTATATACTGTAGATTCTTATGGTCTGTCCATACGAGAAATGGAACCGGGGCGCCCTCCAGCCAGTTTCTCCATTCCTCCAAGGCCAGTTTTACGGCCAAGAGCTCTCGGTTTCCCACATCGTAGTTCTGCTCCGCAGGAGAAAGGCGGTGGGAGAAGAAGGCACACGGGTGGATACGGTTGTCTTGGGAGGAACGTTGAGATAGGACTGCCCCCACGCCCACCTCGGAGGCATCGACCTCAACGATAAATTGACGTTCAGGATTGGGTTGGGTCAGGACAGGGGCCGAAGTAAAACGTCTCTTCAACTCTCTGAAGGCTCTCTCTGCCTCTGATGACCAGACAAACCTGACCTTGGAGGAGGTCAGAGCAGTGAGGGGAGTGGCGATGGTACTGAAGTTCCGGATGAATCGCCGGTAAAAATTGGCGAAACCTAAAAAACTCTGCAGACCTCGGCGAGTGGTGGGTGTAGGCCACTCCAAAACTGCCCTCACCTTCTGCTGATCCATATGGATGGACCCTGGGGAGATGACGTGGCCGAGGAAGGAGACTGACTTTTGATGGAACTCGCATTTCTCCGCCTTGACATAGAGTTGATTGTCTAGGAGGCGTTTCAGGACCGTTCGGACATGGTCAACGTGCTCCGACAAGGACTTTGAAAAAATCAAGATGTCATCCAGAAAAACAAAAACAAAATGATTTAATAAATCTCTAAGAATGTCGTTGACCATCGTCTGAAAACGGCAGGGCGTTAGTAAGTCCAAAAGGCATGACGAGGTATTCATAGTGTCCCGACGTGGTATTAAACGCCGTCTTCCACTCGTCCCCTCACGTATGCGGACCAAGTGATAAGCGCCCGCAGGTCTAGTTTTGAGAAAACTTTGGCCCCTTGCAGGAGCTCAAAGGCGGATGACATGAGGGGGAGAGGATAACGATTCTTAATGGTTACATTATTCAGACCACGATAATCAATACATGGCCGGAGCGAGCCATCTTTCTTGGAGACGAAGAAAAACCCGGCTCCAACAGGGGACGAGGATGGGCGGATTATGCCAGCAGCAAGCGACTCCCTTATGTACTTGTCCATGGCCTCCGTCTCGGTGCGGGAAAGAGAGTAGATTCGCCCCTTAGGTGGGAAGGCGCCAGGAAGGAGGTCGATGGCACAGTCATAGGATCGGTGAGGGGGCAAGGCAGAGGCGCGGGACTTGCTAAAAACTGACTTGAGGTCCATGTAATCTGGAGGTACAGCGGACAGATCAGGAAACTCCTCGGGTTGGACAGGGACAGACCTCACAGAAACACTAGGAGCAGGGAGACAGTTAGCCTGACAGGTGGGAGACCAAGCAATAATTTTACTCTCCTGCCAGTCTATATGGGGATTGTGTTTGATTAGCCAGGGGTGTCCTAGGAGGACAGGAGAGTCAGGAGAGTCAATGACAAAGAACCTAATCGATTCACAGTGGGTGTGGAGCAGACAGAGACTCACCGGTATGGTGACCTGACGGACAGTGGCCAGCTTGACTCCCGTTAAGGCGTTGGCCACCAGGGGCACCTTGAGGTTCTCTACGGGCAGCCCCCACTGGCTCACCAGACCGGCGTCGACGAAATTCTCCTCCGCACCCGAATCGACGAGGACCTCTGTCTCTTGTCGTTGTTCTCCCCAGGTCAGGACGGCAGGAAGGAGGGTTCGTTGGGTTGGTGAGGGGTTAGTAATAGTGGCGCTCACCCGTACCCCTCTCACGGGTGAGCGTGGGGTTTTTACCGGGCAAGCGGCGAGATAGTGTCCGGGTTTGCCACAGTATAGACAAAGGTGGGCTTGTAACCTTCGCCGTCTCTCCTCCACACTCAGACGAGTCCGGTCCACCTGCATGGGCTCTGGGGTTGCCATGACGGGAGATGACGAAGAGGAGGTGACGAGACGGGGAATTCCTCCACCCACAGCTCCGGACGCCCTAAATCGTCGACGTTGCTGCAACCTAGTGTCGACACGGATGGCCAGATTGACCAACCCCTCGCAGGTCTCAGGCAGATCATGGGATATTAATTCATCCTTCAATTCTTCAGAGAGACCGTTTAGAAAAGTGTCGAACAATGCCTCCTTACCCCAGCCAGATGAGATAGCCAGGGTCTGGAAGTCTATGGCGAAGTCCGAAACAGAACGGGAGCCCTGGCGTAGATGGAGCAGCTCCCGAGCAGCCTCGTGCCCGTGTTTGGAACGGTCGAAAACCCGCTTCATCTCGGAGGCGAATTCTCGAAAATCATCGCAGGATGGGGACTCCGCCTCCCAAACCACCGTTCCCCATTCTCGAGCTCGTCCTGACAACTGGGTGATGACGTAAGCCACCTTGGCTCGCTCGGTGGAGAATGACCCGGGTTGCAGGCTAAAAATCAAGGAGCACTGGGACAAAAATGAACGATAGGTACCAGGCTCACCGGCGTACCTCTCGGGAGGAGGCAGTCTGGGCTCGCGGAACAATGATGCCGCTTGAGCGGTTGGCGCTGGGGCTTCAGGCTGCACGGAGAAACCCAGGGTCGACTGGAGGGGTTGAACCCTGGAACTGAGGCTCCGTATCTCGGCTCTAAGGTCTTCGATCTGTGCCTGATGCCGGCCCAACAGAGACCCATGATGTTGAATCGCCGAAGAGAATTGTCCTGGATCCGCTGGGTCCATCTTCTTGGTCTGATTGTACTGTAACAGACTGAACTGGGACCCAAAAGCAGATCGGAGCAAAAAGGTTTATTTTACAATGATCAGGGGTAATTCCAAAATGGGGACAAAGCTCAGAAGATCCAACACAAAAATCATATAAGTCTTTGGGGGAAAAAACACACAGAAGATCCGGTCTGTAAATATTAAACACAGACGGCAAAAAAACAAAAGTAGCAATCCTCTAGATCGTAAAAAAGCAAATCCAAGATAACAAGCAGGCAGAGTTCAGAATACAAATAATCCACAGGACGCAAAAACACTGGCGCAGGCAAAACCAAGAATCGAAATCCACAGGTAACAACACTGGTGCAGGCAAACATGAGAATCGGAATAATTGCTTACGTCAAGGAACACGGTCAGACAATCAGACAAGGAACAAGGAAAGAGCTGGGGAATATATAGGGAACAGGGCAATGACACAAACAAGGAACAGGTGAAAATCATTACAATAATCAAGGACGTGAGGACCGGGTGCAGAGCGGGAAGAGGGAAAGGGGCAGGGCAGACAGCAAAACATGAGCACATGGAAAAGGTAAACAAACACGGAACTTGCAACACTTAATTAGACCAGTAGGAGGCCGGATGGTCGAGAGCAGGATCATGACACTTGACTACAAATATGAAAGACAGAAATGACTAAAATGTGACTTAAACACATAAATAAGTTCTAGAAAAAAGAGATGCCTGATGAAGCATATTGCAAAATGTGTTTAGTAGTAGATCTACTAGTGTGTTGTGGTGACCGCTATTTTATTTGTAAGTTGTGAATAAGCAACCCACAAGCACCTGGCTTTAAGACATAGCTGTCTGTGCAAGAGGATTGTGTGTTTTTTACATCTTAAGACTATGAATAAGACTAAATTAATAAATATAGGCAGCACATACAGCTTACACACCTTATAACTACCTGTCCGCCATTCTTCACCTTTCCTGTTTTGGTCTTTTCTCTCTAGCTGTGGCATCTGATCGCATCTCCATTCAGTCCATGGGTCACATGACTCCCCAGCTGTCGCCACAGAATCTCATTTCCTGTGACACGCGGAACCAGGGTGGCTGTGCCGGTGGTCGAATTGATGGGGCTTGGTGGTACCTACGCCGCAGAGGGTAGTTTCCTTTAAATTCTATCTCTTTGCATTTCCTTTAAATTCCACCTCTTTGTGTCTCCTTTATGCTGATATAATGTGATACATACAACATTGTTAGACAAGATCTTGTCAAACCCATAAAAAAAAATCACCAAGCTTTGAGAAGGGTGTTAATTAAGAGCTTATTAATTGTTACAGTAGAGTTTATAAAGCCTTTATTAAGTCCTTATACATACTCACCCAATCCCTCTTTCTCTCTCTTTTCCAGGGTGGTGACAGAGGAGTGCTACCCCTTCAACCCTCCACAGCAGAACCCAGCTGAGAGGGCCCACTGCATGATGCACAGCCGCTCAGTGGGGCGGGGCAAGAGGCAGGCTACTGCACGTTGCCCGAACACCCACACCTACAACAACGACATCTACCAGTCCACACCTCCATACAGGCTCTCCACCAATGTAAGACCCACATTTTAGCATTCTTGTTTAGTCTTTTAGCATAATATCATTATCCAGAATGAGTTTAAGCACTCCAGGAGTAACTCAGAGTTTAGTACCTTGTGGCTGAAATTGAGCTTACAATATTCCACTGTACTGTTTGGAAGCTCAGATCCCTAGGCACTAGACCAAAACCACCCATCCTTTTTTGCGTGAGAGAGTTCAGGGTGAGTAAATTTAGCACGATTTCACAATCTCCAAATTCTGCTCCAAAGTAGCTCCAAAAAAGACCAGTTTCACCAGGAAAGGTGGGTGACTGGAAAGACTGGCACAAACGTCTTCCCCTCTGAACTGGAGAATTCCTCCTTTGGTCTGAAATTTTGTGACTGCTTAAGTTTACTGCTGGTCTGGACGATTCTCTCACGTCAAAAATAAATAAATAAATAAATAAATGGTCCCATGGTTATATAATGAGGGGCTTATGGGCTCCTTGGGCATGGAATCCAGTGCACGAGCCCTTGTTTGTCCTCCTGCAAGTACAAGGAAACTCTCGAGACCCTCTGACTGTACAACAACAGGGCTTGTTTACAGTTTGGATTACAGTAGATTTCCTTGCGAAGTGTGTGTATATTCCATACGGGATAATGGCAAACAAACACAGGATAGGGGAGAGCAGGGTAATGTTTGGCCAGAATGTTCCAGACTGACCTTCAACATTACCCTCCACCCAAATTCCACTTCCCAGGTCAGCTCAGCGGCTAGACTGCAATCTTAGGGTGGTGCGACATCATGCAAGTGAGCTGTAGTTCTGTCCATAAATCCGCCAGACTAGATTTGGATATTACCCACCGCCTGTGAGAGCTCTCACAGAATCTGATCGTAAATCAGTTCTGTAAAGCTGTAAAGCTGATGTACACACAACACACACACCCACTAGCACCATCTGATGGTGTCTGGGTCACTACCAAGCCCACAAGAAAGTAAAGAGACGAAATGTGGAGTGATAAATTTGGTTCAATTTTAAATTTTAGTGCCCTTCAGGCTTTCCAGAAAATTCCATGTAGATATCACAGAGTGACAAAGGCTACAAATCATTAGACTATCTTTTACCTCCTCAAAGCTGTAATTAGTGAAGACAGTAAATTATTATGACTATTATGTTACCTGTGGTGAAGCATTACATAATTATATTGTGATAATCTGTTGTGAATCATTTCCACAGGAGAAAGAGATCATGAAGGAGATAATTGATAATGGTCCAGTGCAAGGTAAATAAACAGTGTGTTTTTGTGTCAGTGTGTGAAGACATTTTATCCAAAGTAAGCATAAAGCATACAGCAATATTGGATGTTAAATATATATAAATATGTATATTTTGGGGGCTTTTTGCCTTTATTCAGATAGAACAGGAGAGACTGACAGATAACGATTGGGTTAGAGAGACAGCAAAGGACCAGGCAATGACCTCGGGTCAGATTCAAAACCAGGTCCACCCACATTTATAGGTACGGATGCCTAGCTAACGACGCCATGGCACCCCCAGCTCTCTAGTTCTAAAAACCCCAAACACTGAGACATGTTCTGCCATCACACCTTTTAAGGTGAGGTCAGATCAGTCACAGACACTATCAGTCAGAGGAAAGCTGAACAATGTACAAGACATTCCTTTTGAACTAAAGTGCATCACCTTGATGAACTTGCTCCTTTCCCCCCGATGACCCTTGTGCTGCCTGTCGCTACTGGAGATGAGCTGAACTCTGACCCCAGTCATCTCTCTGCTGACACGGAACGAAACCGCATTCGGCATTCCATCCTGATGGATGATTCATGGGAAGTCAGGAGACTCCAGAGTGCTGGTGGACACATCCTGCCCTGACCTCTGTGTATGCAACATGAAAGAGAGAGTGAGAGAGACAGAGAAAGAGAAGAAAGAGTGAAAGAAAGAAGGGAGGGAGCAGAGTTAGGATGTGAGAAACCACATAAAAAAATTAATCAGTCAAACAGTAAAAGACAGGTTGACGCCGGCAGCTACTTATTTTAAAAGACTGAAGTGATGATGGAGATAAAGGGAATGGCACCAGGGGGCGGAATGTAAATTGGCTAAGCTCAGGAGTTCAAAAAGCCATCTTTATTTTCAGTCACATTGCACAAGGCAATGGGATTGTTCCTTTTGCCTTATTTCATCACGTCTTAAAAGGGTCTCAAAATTCAATTCCAAACAGCCTAAAGCCCCTTAAACTGTATCTGCCAGAGAGAGAGAGAGAATGTGTGTGTGGTACACCCAACACAGTGATATCTCTAGTAGTTCTGATCTACTGCAACTTGCATGTAACTATATATACACATATTTTGTTTTGCCATGGGAAGTCATTTTGGCTCACTTAATTGGACGCAGAGGAGAAGGTACAGGTAGTCCTCACAATACATTGTCAGGCGCTTTTCGGCCTTTGCTTCTAAGCTTTGAAAGTCAAAGAGAGCACGGCTCCACTGCACTCACTGAAAACAATAGTTGCAGAAAGGGTCTGCCAAAACCATTCTTTGAATGGTGGTCTGATAGCATTATGCAATTGTTCTATAAAACGTGCTTCAAAGACTAGTAGCACTTGTGTAGGGGCCTACCTAGACCTTATTTAATTAATGTATGTGCACTGGCGTCTGTCCCAGTTAGACCCAGTTAGAAGTGTAGAAGTGTAGGAAGTGCGTAAGACTGAGAAATTAGTTGAGGTACCCTGCTAAAATACACTCAGCTCAATACCCCATTGTTTCAGTCTTTTATCATGACTCTGAATTCATTTCCGCTATGGTTGTTCATGAGAATAAAAGGATCATATCATGACTAGGCTGAGCCATAGAGCCATTAAAGTCCCTGAGGGTTAGTAATGGTGCCTGTTGGTACGGTATACATATAGATTGAATTCTAATCAGTCAACTTAACAATTGGCTGACTAGTGCTAGGTATGTCTTTTATGTTTCTGGTTTTAAGGTTAGGGTTAGGAAGGACAATGGGATTTAGCATGTAAAAGAGAGATTAGTGAGCGGGTCAGTGAGTCAGATAGTAAATGCTACCGCAGCATGAGGTGCCACACAAATAGACTGAGAAACAGCTTCTTCCCACAAGCCATCAGGCTAATCAACACAATGAAGAAGATTCCATGAACATGTCACTGACATCCAAAAACAACCTCACACATACTGATGTCCATGCTGCTTTAACACTTGCACTTTACTAAATTGCACCTTCACTTATTGCACCTTATATATTGCACATTTCAACCCACACCAGCTACAAAGAAGAGCGACCTCAAACTTTCCTTCTTGCTGGAAGCGTATATGTTTACCTGAATGTCGTATGTCTTATGTCTATTTATTGTGGATGTCTGTGTACACTTCATGTCCATGAGTGTAGCTGTGTGTTTTTGCGTGCGTGCGTGCGTCTGTGTGTGTGTGTGTGTGCGTGTTTCTAGTTTAAATTGCACATTTGGTGTCTGGTGAAACGCAATTTCAGTCCTCTGTGTAATGCCTGTTACATAGTGAAGTGACAATAAACTACACTTTGACTTTGACTAAATGTTATTTGTAAGTTATTCAACGTTTTTCAAGGAAAATAGACAAAATATTCAGAATGGTTTATCCATATCAGTATCATAGCGCCTCTGATTGGACTATTTATAAAGACACTATTGACACATTGAACTTTCAGATGTTTGTTGATTTGTGTGTTTATCCATTTGAGTTATTTTGTTAGTTTCTATTTACTCGTTTGTTTATTCATTGATTGTTTTGTTTTGTTTTCTATTCATTTTCATTCACTCATTTACTTTGTTTACTTATTTGGCTTCCCTCTCCAGCCATCATGGAAGTCCATGAGGATTTCTTTGTTTACCAAAACGGGATCTATCGGCACACAGACGTGAACTACCAGAAGCCCCCTCATTACCGGAAGCATGGCACACACTCCGTCAGGATCATAGGGTGAGTAGCCCACAACCACATGATCTCTGCTCAGACAGTGGAGTTCAAACAAAGTAAATGCGCCTAGCATGCTGTACAACAGGGTTGTGCAAAATTCAGAATTGACTTGTGAATGACTAAACTCTTTGAATTTAAGTTGATTTTGAATTCAGGTAGCAAACAGGATTCAGAATTGCAAATTCAAATTAAAGAAATTTAATTCAATCCCATTTGCAATACCTGAATTAAATGAAATTCTAAAGTTCAGAATTTTGCACAAGCCTGCTCCACAAATACAAATGTGGGATGGGGTTTTTGTTTTTAACCATCATTCATTATAACTATGCCTTCATTTTTCACTTTTTAGGGAGTCTGTGAGTCTGTCACTTAACCTTTAAGCAGCCAAAAGTACAAACGTGGGGCCAGATACTCGCAAATTATTCCTTATTTGAGTTTTATTTATTTGTTATCATTGAAAAAACCATCAATCTATCCATTTTAAGTGAAGTGGAAAACACAGCTAAGGGCACATTCCTTGCTGCTGATGGATAGGTACCTTTTGTACAGGTAAGGGTAAAAGCCTTTAGTCCTCTGTTTAGACTCTAAAGAGACAAACCACTGCTCTAGGCTTTCATGTCCCAGACATGCTCTTTGTCTCCATGGTCACCACAAAAATGCGGGCAGACACTACACCTGGATCTCTTCACCTCCGTTATTCCCCCCCACCCAACACACGCAAACATACCCCAGTCACACACACCACTCCCCTTCCAACACACCCACACTCCCACCCACACACACACACACACACACACACACATACCCCAGCCACACACCTGCCTCCAACTCTCACACACACCCAAACACACCATACGCAACAGCCACCTCTCTTCCAACAGCCTCACTCAGTGCCCACTTCATAAGTATATCAACACAGCACTCCATCTCATGACCAGACTTTAGACAGGGAGGAAAACCGAGAGAGAGAGAGAGAGAGAGAGAGAGAGAGAAAGAAAGAAAGAGAGAGAGGGGATGAGAGAGAAAGAGGGTGGTCGCAGACTTTTAGAGAAAAGAAACTTCATGCCATGTCAGTAATGCTTTGATAATCCATAATCAGACAGCATCTGAGAGAATGATAGAGTGGGAGATAGACATAAAACCAACAACAACAACAACAAACAACAACAACAATAACAACAACCACAGGAACAGACATACATATTGAAACCATTAGAGGGAGAGGGCAGCAAAAGTACTACAGGGAAAGGCCACAGCGCCTTTCAATTAGGCTCAGGAGAGCTGCCTTTTCTCCTCAGTAAATACATACCTTCCCCTGTGCATGTGGACAGACCAGGTGGCTCCTGCATAATGGCTTAGTGAAAGTCATGATGGAAAGTCGGTCTGCGTTCAATGGCATTTAGTAATTACCATCGACTATTTACAAGTTTGGGGGCACTTACTACATGGTTTGCTTTCACTGCACTGTAGTTAGTGAAAACATGTCCAAATTAAAGAAAATAAACATTAAACAATACCAATCCACATGTGGCTGAATGTCATTTTAAAGTTGTGGTTGCTGTATGTGTATCATTATGTTTACTTGGCTCGGTTCACATATCCACATTAGCCTGCCTATAGGGCAATGGCAGTGATAGGTATAATGCAAATACAATGTTTAACTAAACCACGTTAATCATCATCATCCTAACATGAGGCGTGACGTTACATTACATTAACATTAACATGAGTCAACATAATGAAAGTATACCAGTGTTGGCATGGAAATAAATCAGTGTGTAAGAAAGCTGTTAGTTTGTGGCGGGACTGGAGCGTCATTGTGTAAGGCTGGGTGAGATTCGCCTTTCGTAACCCTAATTGGATAATGCACTCAGCACTGCTTGAACTTGTGGATTGTTTGCAGACATGAGCTTATGCCTCAAGCTCATGCCTGTTTTCTCATTGGTCTAAGGTGGAGGGTGGGGTCTGTGTTTGTGATGTGCTCCGATGATGGTCGATGATGGTCTAGTGAGTGTGTGTGTGTGTGTGTGTGTGTGTGTGAGTGTGTGTTGAGGTGGGGTAGTCTGGGGTAAAGAGATCTTTTCTTCTACCCGTCGCCCGCTGACCATGCGGTTCTTTTGGCTGCTGTGGGTTGTGGATAGGAGGCACTGAGAGTGTGTGTTTGTGTGTTTCAGAGAGAGAGATTGTACGAAAGAGTAAGTGTGAGTGTGTGTGTGTTGGGGGGTGAATAGTGTGGTCAGAGTGGGAGGGGGCAGGGAGAGATGTTGTGCTTTAGGAGTGGTTTGAGGGGGTGGATTTGGAGAGAGACGGGTGGCATTGCGGCTGTTTGCACGGCTGCAAATCCCACCGTGCTGCGTCGGGCTAAGCCTGGGGCCTGGGAAAGTTTGTGGAAAGCACATTGGTGCCCAGTCTGCTGGAAAGGCCATTGTCTGACAGGATGATCCCAAAACTGTACCGGACAGGGAAGGATAACGGTCCCTCTCCACCATCACCCCCAGTCCACCTCCACATCAACATCGCTCTAACCATCCCAAACACACCCACCTACCCACCCACCCAAAAGAGGTCAGGAGGAGGTTTTGTAGGGTGTACAGGACAGGTGCAGGTCAGACTGGTGGAGACGAAGGATGATGAGGGATGGACCAATACAAAGACAATGGTCGGACAGTGTCACGAAAAGCACTGACCCCCACTGAACATACTCTATCTCTTCTCTGATCAGTGATATACTGGCCAGTACTGCTTATAAATAATCATAAATGGCCAGCTTGAGCACACGGTGACTCTTGATTGGTTTTAGGGAAAGAGTCAGGCTGTTTAAAGGGGGAATAAAGAGGCTGATAAGAAATGGCAGAGTATGGTGGGGTGACTGCAGAGTTTGGCAAGAGAAAGCGACCAAGATGTTGTTCCAACATGCCGCTCTCACGTTGGGGAAAAAGATCCAGGAATACTGCCTCCCACAGCCCCGGAAATAGAACGAGGGTAAGGGTGGTTGGAACCGAGATTAGAACATGACTGTAGACCTGTGTGGGTTGAGAATGATCTCAAAAGCAGTCTTAACAACCCTGAGGGGCAACAGAACATTCACCAGGACAGGCAGGAAAAACAAGGCTTGGTGATTTAGAAAGACAACAAACAGATTTAGCCACAACAAGAACAACCACCACTACCCGTGAATGGTCCCTCATGGCTAGCTGGAGAATAAGGTTCCAGTGAGGTGGCTTTGCATCTGATGAAAGCAGGGAGATGGGTGGAGAAGTGTCTGTGTGTGTGTGCGTGTGTGTGTGTATGTGTGTGTGTGTGCGTGTGTGTGTGTGCGTGTGCAAGTGTGGGGAGGAGGGCTTCCTGCTTTCGGTCATGTCTTTCCTTCGGTTGTGCTCTGCGAAGGAGGAAAGCAGCTTGGGGAATTCCGTGGCACCACTGGGCAGGTACTGTGCTGTGTTTGTGTGCTCTTGCAAACACTTGTTTGTGCCAGGATACTATTCGGCAGATGAAAGATGTTTTGCTACTGAAGAGAGAAGGGTGGGAGCCAGGGACTCCCGTGTCTTTGGCATTTCACCCGGTCCCTCCATTATGTCGTTCGTTCTCTCTCTTCCTTCCTTCCTCACACACACAGTCAAAGGGTTTCATAGGTACACACATTCCTGCATGATTTCTTTTTTCCAGGAACAGACAGACATTGGTCACATGCCCCAGTGTTCAAGGGTGACAGACACATACCAACAAGGCAATGTATTTTTGTCCTGACAGAGAGGCTTCTCCCAAAAGATGTTGTTTTTAAATATAGAGTATGACATTGATGGGACAATTGAATTCATGCAGTGTGTCCTGTTTATGTCCGTATTTATAGATATATCCTGTTTTTTTATCTTAGAGGGAAAAAAATAAGGTTGGCATTAGATTGGCAAATTTTTTAGGAAGATTTTTTTCCATTACTGTTTTGCAGGTGGGGAGAGATGGCAACCCATGATGGAACACGAAAGTACTGGGTAAGTCAATGACACTTTCATTCAGGGGGTCACAGGACACTTAGGTGAATCATCATTTAGCAGTAGGAATATCTTTAAATTAAAGGGATTGTCTGATATCAACCACCCCTTGATGGTTGAGGTCGTATGTATATATATATACACAGTGCTCAGCATAAATGAGTACACCCCTTTGAAAAGTAACATTCTAAACAATATGTCCATGAAAACAAAAAAAACATTTCAAATTTTTTTGCAGACTGCGTAACATACAACACAAAAGTTTGCGTAATAATATAACTTAGATTACATATTTTTCAGTTTTACTCAAATTAGGGGGGAGCAAAAATGAGTACACCCCACTGAAAGTCTCAGGGCAAAGCAAGATTTTAGACTGCAAATGTATGATTTACCAAGAATTCTACCACAGGTGAGTCTAATTATTCAATTAGTCCAGCAGATAGTTGACTATAAAAGGGTGTTACTCTAAGAAAACACCTCCCCATTTCCTGCTGTCAGCAATGGCACCACATGGAAGAGAAATGACACAAAACATGAGAAAGAAAATTATTTCCTTATGCCAGAAAGGTAAAGGCTAAAAGAAGATCAGCCAAGCTTTACTTATTAGTCAGAATACTGTAGCAAAAGTGGTACAAAGATTTAAGAAAAATGGAACTGTGATCATGTCACAGAGACGTCCTGGTCGTCCATGGAAGTTAACACCTCGACAGGAACGTCTTCTGATGAGAAGGGTTGAAGAAAATTGGCACACAAGTTCACTACAGTTAGCTAAGTTGTTCATTCCATGCCCAGAAGACTTGGTGCCGTCATTAAAAATCATGGAGGCCATACAAAATACTAGATGCAGTAGTTTTGTTGGGGGTGTACTCATTTTTGCTCCCCTGAAAAATATTTTTGGAAATAATTTTTGTTTTCATGGACATATTGTTTAAAATGTTACTTTTCAAAGGGGGTGTACTTATTTATGCTGGGCACTGTATATAATTTCAACATATAATATATTAACATAGCATTTCTTAATCATTTACAAATCTGTATATATGTTTTGTTTAGTTAATTATTTACCAAGTGTAACTAATGCATTATAAGCATCTGTTATTACCAGATTAGTGTTATCACAATTTTCATTGTCCTCATCAGGTAGTGTGAGCTATTGCTTGTGGAAGCAGTGCAAATGTTTATCGCAAAAAGCAATAATGGTCAACAATATGCCTGTCACTGTTAATAGTCTTCTTCTTCTTGACAGCTTGCCGCTAACTCTTGGGGCAAAGACTGGGGTGAGAATGGCTACTTCCGCATTGCCCGTGGGGAGAATGAGTGTCAGATCGAGGCCTTTGTGATCGGCGTGTGGGGCCGGGTGACCATGGAGGACATGCACAATCACCACCACGACCACCATCACGGCCGGCGCAAGTAAACAGACGCTCACCCCCTTCTGTCAAACTTCCACAATCTCGCCTTCCCTGGCAAATGGCTGCCTTATCGATGCAGGGTTATTGTAAAAGTTCTACAAACACCATGGTGGAAACAACTCGAAAATGTATTAACCCCACAAAACTTAACAAAAAGCATCAGCACACATGCAGACCCATAACCCCCCTGCAGTTAGTCTCAGGACATTCTGCTACTCCAAAGACCACAGATGTTGAGGACGTTGTCAGTCTTCCTTCTTTGTGGAGAGAGCGCCATTTCCCCCCACTTTGCTCTTCATGGCTGCACTATATGTAAAGACTTTATCAATTTTACAACTTCTCTCCCATAGTTCTGACTTCATGCGAGTGTCGAAAAAGCTGATGCCGAAATTTTTGGATCACTTTCGGATAAACACATTAATAGTTGCCTCTGTGTCATGCTATGATAGTTGCTAAATGTTGTAACCTCTTGGTGGAGAGTCGTTGGGTAAAGTACTTGTCTGGGTTTAGATGTGGCCGTGAAACTAACGCTTCTTCAAGTACCAATGCAGTTTCATTGCAGAGTACATTTTGTATGTGTGTGAAAGAATGTATATGTTAGTGTGTATCACTAAAGGACCTGAAATGTTGTCACATATTATTTTTGAATTGCTCACTTGTCCTTCATATCTGTCGTTTAAGGATTTGGAGATCACTAGTTGGCAAACACTTTCTACATTCCCCCTAAACACAGAGCGCAAAAGACACTGGATAAGAGCAGGGGGTTTCAGTACTATAAGCTTCTCAATCAGAGTTGGAGTTGACCAATAATTTATTACCAAACCGTAGCCTAGATGTGAGTATATGTCATTGTAATCTAAAGTCATCTATCTACCTATCTATCTATATATCTATGATTTTGTGGTAGTGCTTCTCATTGGTGTAGACCCATGTAGACCCAAACAAAAAATAATAAATAAATTAATAAATTCACTCTTCACTCTAGTAGTCTAGATTTCTAATGCATGTAAATATGATGGATGAGGTCATTAATCAAGTTATGCAAAATAGCATTCGATGGTTTACGGCCGCATTCCTCATCTGAGAAAAACAAGACAGGATTCGGATAGGGTTTGGAGGGGGGGGGGTGTAATTGTCGTGGAGAAGAGATCAGCTTTACATTCCCTTAAAAATCTGCTGCACCGTTCATACACCAGCTGTACACTGACCATATATCACTGCCTTGACGTTTGAAATGCTGGTCCTGTCACTCATTCCTATTTGGTGAGAGAAAAAAGCAAGACAAGACAGATAGGAGGGGAAAATCATTAAAAGGTAGATTGTCTAGAACACCCGGGCCCCTCCCTCGAGCAAATTGCAGGAAACAGACAGCAAACCTCAACACTTATAAACCAAAAAGCTAAAGTATGGTATAGCCTCTCTTGGATCCAAACCAAGCATCTTGGTATTACAGTCTTAATATTTCATCCTTTTTAAGTGTTAAAAAGTCAAGTATACCTTACAAGACCATTGCTGTTTACTTTCACTTTTGACTGTATTTTTTTCTTCCTTGTGGCTGACCACTGTTTTTTTTTTTTTAAAAAAAGTGCTTTGTTTTTGCATTTGTTGCATTTCATTTGTTCAGAGACCACCTCTTACTCATTCTCCTCTATCTCACATCACTCCACTGATTTCAATTATGATCTGATGACTGCATGTAACCATGTAGGAAAAAACAAATGGAAACACCCTTACATCCAATAACAGTTTTAAACAGTAGACTGGCAGTGCAGAGCAGGTCTGTCAGTTTGGTTAATTTCCACCCATGAGAGACGGCTGGCGTGACAGTTATTGTTCACAAGTCATTGAGACGCTTAGCGTTGCCCTTGGACAAAGAACGCATGTCCCATGCATGCGTGTTGACCCTGCTGTCATGCAATGTTTTTCTTGCATGAATGATCCACGTATTTGCCCTTCACCCCTGTCACCATGCCGATCTTAACCACACGCACGCACGCACACACTTACATGCATACCCCCCCATCCCATCTCCCTAACACACACACACGCACACACGGTCACTCCCCCCTCCCAAGTAGAGAAAGCAAGAGTGGCACAAGTGCTGACGCAGATCATTCACACTCACCCGCACCAAATCCCAAGTGTGTGTGGTTTGGTAAGTATTCCGGATAAATTTACTCAGAGTTCCTAGTTAACTCACCCGTGATAACTCCATAACTGCTTGGAGAATGAAGCCATAAGACTTCACTTACTCTGAGTTAATGTATCTGGGCTGGTCACTAAACTGAACGCTTGGAATACCTCTCAGGTCAGGTGCTCATGTGGTATGACATTACAGTGACCTGACACCCCTCGTTAGCCCTCTCTAGCCTCAGCTTTGCTGTCTCCGCACCAACTGTTTGGTATGTTGCCTTTATGGAGAGCCTATTCGAGAAAAATGTTCCTTAAGTGTGTGTAGTGTTTCTGTATTTTTCCACCTTGAGGCAATGGTTTTGTAATTCTCACAGTACAGATAAGCACGCAAAGACGTGATCGGGAATGAGAATGAGCTGTGCTGGAAAAGAGAAAATAAACATGGAGGTATGCACAGTGACCAGTGTGGCCTTTCAGGGGCTGTAGATGGAGTCTACCCTGCTGGTCAGGTCAGGTTTGGCCTGGGCTGGTTTGAGTGGAGACATCTCAGCCATTCAATGTACTCACACAGGTATTTGGATCTCCAATGAGAACCCAACATCTCTTGCTTTACACTTCCTCAGTATAAAACGCAAGACATTCATGTAAAAGTGACATTGTACAACTGAACTAATGTAACACAATTAGGAAGGAATGTAGACTAGCAACAACATACACTTAGTACAGTAGGTATTTGGAGACTGAATAAATATGGTTATGTGCTTCTGACACTTAAGTAACCAGGGAGATGAAAAATGTTGTGCTTTTCCTTTGATAAAATGCACAGTTTGTGCAAAATAGAGAATTATCTGTTACAGTTAACTTTATAATCACCATTTCCATTTGAGTTCTTCTGTTGGGCAATCAGAAACTACAGCCACAACAGTGATATCCATGCGTGGCAGCCAGTTTCTCTATCAAAGTGTGCTAATAAAGAAAATATCTTTGGTACCACTGATGCTTTGTATTTATTTTTGTATCACATCGCCATAATAAGCTATTTGTTAGGTGTCACTGGGCATCGCACACACATAGATACTAATCTTCAAGTACATTTGGTTCATAGACAGCATGACATAATCCCTCCCTCCCATCGCCCCCCATCACCCTGCCCCATCCTGACGTTTTCCCTTGTAACCATCCAAGAGCTCCTTTCCTTGTAGGGATAAATTGGCCTTGAACAGACTAGATCAACGGAATGAGCACAACTGAACCCAAATCATGCAGAGGAAATCCCTGGCATCTCGCCTGACTCACCCCCCACCCTGCCCCCACCTCCACCAGTTCTACCCAGCACTACAGGAAACCTTAGTTTTGGTCCAGTGTAAGAAATTTTGCTATTCTTTTCACCCAAACTTACCTTTTCCTTTCTTTTTTTTCCCCTTTCAAAACCACATGCATCACATTGTGAATGGTATATGCCACCGTAATAACCCATGTGTATTTAAGAACTAAAGGCTGTGTACAAAAAAAAAAGATAAACTTTCGCTTTTCTTGTGCAACATGCATCTTTTTTGTCTTCTTATGGTGTGTGTGTACACACACACAGACACTGTAGTGTTCACAAACAAACAATAAAATCCTCCCAATCCAACACTCAGTTCTCTGGCATCTTTCTCCTAAACTCTGTGGGCTTAGTATAAAAAAACACAATAAAAAAAACAAACATGTTGTCCTACAGTCTGTCCTTTTTAGAAATTAGGCCCTTACCAAAGCATTTCATTAACAACCTGCATCATTCAATGAACTAAGCTGTGCTATGCTATTTCAAACAGCTTCAGGGCAGCCATGGAGGCCCGGTAAGCACTCGGCATGCAGAAATAGGGAGAGCTGCTGCCTGCCCCACTTAACTCAACTCCCTCGTCCATCTCACCCACTGGCCGTGGTTGGCTGCCGCCAGGGGCAGAGGGGCAGTGTGGGTGCAGGGTTGAGTGCACTGCGGTGAAATTGTGCAGCAGACGGGAGCAAGTTGTCTCAGCTCGTTGCCCAGGCTGGGGCTTAAATGCCAGACCATCCACACTTGCCAGCAAACCGCGAAACAATGGCACGGTGTGAGCATCTGCCTGAGTGCTATTTGTGGTCCTCATAGTTAGGCCTTCCCTTTAGCCTCGTACATTTGCAGACACATAGGAGGGCAGAAACACACCTAGACCCTAGACACCAACCAACTTTTGTTTTTCAACACACCAAATATGTATGATGTGATTGGTTGTGGCCAAAAGCAACATCTCAAGGACCTATTGCATTTAACAAATGTCATACATGTGTGCATTATTTAGTGCTATGGCTGACTGGACCAGAACTGTCATATTTATTTGTTTGTACTTCCATTGGCCTTCGTAGTTGAACCGACACAAGTAGGTTCCCTACAGGGTCTTGCTTTTCCTGTTGACAAGGATCAGGGGTTGAGAACATCCAAATATATAAACAACTGAGCAATGTGCTGACAGGAGAGCAACACAATCCAATTTGTCAAAACATTCCTGTAGATATTTTAACGCTCCCCGTTTTTTTTTTTTTTTGCTTATTCAATATTTTGGCGTCTGGATTTGCATGACGTTTCGAATATATGCATAACGACTAAGCTACAGCAAACATAACGCTTTGGCACATAAATGACATTCCCAACCAATGCTGTCAGAGTTTTCCCAGGATCTCGGCTGCCAACAAAAGCAGTGCTTTGCACAGTAAGAACACACTATTGACAACGCAGCCCTCCAACCAGGATATCCTCCTCCTACAGCCTGTTATAAGCAAGCAACATAAAAAAAAAGTGACAGTGAATTAGAAATGAATTCCATCACACCAGCAACCGCTGGTGACATCCTACCTCACAATGCCATATTGAAAGCTTGTGATGACCTCATGCCATTGTGATGCCAGACAGGCCTCTACACAATACCAATTTAGGGTGAGGTTGAAAGATTTGTCTTTCAAATATGGCTACTACAAGAGTATACTTTGGCTCTCGGTTTTCCATCGCCTGGCCTTGCCTTCCAAGCACTTCTGCTTGATTATCATCTCCCTACAGTGCTAGTCTGGATTTGATCCCATTGAGCTTGTTGTCTCAGGAGGCATTTCAACCCGTCCTCTCAGGGAACAGAGGGAGGCGTTGAATGCAGAGCTAGAATGCTATCAGTCAGGGGCTGATCCTATCTTATTAAACTTCAAGCAAGCAATCGAATCTCACTACTGAATGTCCAGACCCTGTGCACGAAACAAAAGTGTAGATCAAGGGTTTTATACCAGGTTTTTTGTGACGAGAGTAAAAACCATGGCCCTGTACTGTTACAGATCTAGATGTAGGTCTACACCTTCAATGTAGACTATGCTTTTTTTAAAATTAAGAAAATGGATGAGATCAAAACCGTTGCGTACCCCTGACATCGTTCACTGTGACATGAGAGCGGGCAAACTGCATACCGCTCAAAAGATTCTAAGCACTGCCATGACAATTAGCAAATATGATAAAACAATTTTTCACTAATAAAAACCAATGCCTAGTGCAAGCACCAAATGAAAGCATTTTGCTTAATGGGTCAAAAAGGAGAAATGAGAAAAAGAAGGATGATATGTGAACAAAACACAAGCTGAGGAAGCAGAGGAAATGTTCTGGATGTTTAATTTCAAAAAAGAACAAAATGGCAAAACAGAAAATATTTACAGCACTGGTTGCGTAAACACTTATGGCATCTGTACAAAGAAATATACATGCAAAAAAGTATAAAATAACTGAAATCAAATCTGTTGGAAAATAAAACAATCATACATACATATAAAATACAATGAGATCGGAACTAAAAGAGAAACCGAACATTTGAACAAAAAAAAAAAAAATGCATCCAGTCCGAGTTCCCACGTTTTAACGGCTTCTGTACAACTTTACAACAATGAATAAATTAAGAGGACATGATATGGGACTGTACAGATGACTCCAAGTTTACACTCCTTCCTCGATGGAAAGACACAAATCTCTCCACTGTCAAACATAACGCAAAAAAAAAATTAAAAAAAGAGAGAAAACATTCTGCTGAGCTTCACTCATGAGAACGAGCCGACGGACAGGGGATAAAATGACTTCTCGTTCAAACAGATATTACTGTAGCAGCTTACAATGCAGGTTGACCACTGTGTCCTACGCAAAAATCTCTTATCAGTGCGAGTGTGTTACTGTAATTTTGTCAGAAAAAAACCCTCCTACCAGTGGTGGGGTTCTAGCTATGGTTACCACCAACGACTGCAAGCCCTTACCGCAAGGCTGTTGGACAAGAAAACAAACCAAAATATATTGAACAAAATACTGGTATTAAAAACATATAGTATGAAGCAAGACAATTACATAAATAATTTCAAAAGGCATCACATTCATGCCTATGTTTTGCCATCAAAAGACATCTCCAACTGTCAG
The DNA here is from genome assembly GCA_027481765.1 of Tenualosa thibaudeaui. Classification (NCBI taxonomy): domain Eukaryota; kingdom Metazoa; phylum Chordata; class Actinopteri; order Clupeiformes; family Clupeidae; genus Tenualosa; species Tenualosa thibaudeaui. The sequence goes on from JAIFZK010000011.1 coordinate 8,550,733, forward strand.
AACCACAATCTGACAATATCGTCTGATCTCAGTGGGGAACAATTTTTGGCCCAGCATCCACCCACGCCCTTTCAACCCACCCCTCCCAAATGATGTGCAGAGAACTCAACTTGAATCAGAACAGGTTAGCCTATCAGGTGGGCAACTGACTTAAGTCGGAGTTTCGTTGATAAGAAGGAATAAAAGTAAAGCTAACGACTGTAAACACACCTTTTAACGGCATTTTAATATATAACTTAATGCAGTGAAATGCGCACGGAGGAACAAAAAAGGTAAATCATAGTAAAGCTGGGAGGGCTTTGGTATGCCAATAACCTATGTTAAAAAAGTGACAGACAGAAGCATAAGTGCCATGAAGACAAAAATGACCCTGTGAAATGACAGGGAAAGTAATACTCGACTACATAATAACAAAAAAAAAAAAAAAAAAAAAAAGATTAAATAAAACACCATTAAACAGCAGAACTTGCAGTACCAAGTACATGCTTTTCTATATATTTATTACAGATACAACAGATGTCTTCATAAATAGTTGCATAAACTGTTAAAGCCGCAACATTGCACATGATAAGAATCGAAAAACATAACATACAATGTGAGTGCATTTACAGATTCCTGTCTTCCTCCATTTTTTTTTTCTCCTTGTCACTCTTGCCACCGATTGGCTCTCTGGGCCGCCACTCAGCAGCTCACCTGCTCCATGGAAATCTCCCCATTCGTCTGTAGGATTCCTTCTCCCACCTACAGGACCCTCTTTGTGGCAGGACACCATTTTCAAATGAAAAGGACACAGGCCAGACAACAGTCTATGTACAAAGTAAGGCTTATACATCTTAAATTTGCGCAACACAAAATATTCTAGTCAAAGCGGAAAAAAAAAAAAAAAATTTTTACTTTTTTTCTTTTTAACATGTGAGAGGTTTGACTTGCAGCAGTTTAAAATCTGTTAAATGTGGAGTGATCCGTCACGATCTCATAAGATTTCAGAACTAATGATGCAAGGCAATCAAAAACACTTTGATTGGGCTTAAAAATCATAATAATAATAATAAAAAAAAAGATGTCATGTCATAATGATATCCGAGTGTCACACTTGGGAGTTTGGCATTGCGAATCTCCCCAAATATGCATCTTTGACCAGAGGGCATATCTTCAAATTGTACTGTTTGAGAACATACATATAATATATATATATACTTTAGCTTTTATTTGCTTTCATAAGTACAGTGTATTCAAATGTGGTTTGGAAAAGGCATGGAAGTTCTCTTTATGTTATTTTGATCTTTTTTTTCCTCCTATACATTGTCTCTTTATGAAAGGGCATCTCTTTCATTTTTTTCTGCTTTTGCTCAAATGTTCTCAAGTTGAATACTGTAAAAGCGCAAAGCAGGACTGCTTGCTTTCTGTGGCTCAGGCAAAGGAAAAAACAAAAAACAGAACAAAAAAAGATAAAAACTATTTTGTTCTCCACGTTAGTTTGAACTGGTGAAGCCTTCCCCCGCAGGAAAGCTCCACCATGTTTGTGCAGGTTTTTTTCCTCCTCTTTTCCACACGCAGATATATGTCCATCTCGCGTGGCTCTGTTGTTCAGCGAATCTCGGTTTAAGTTATTACCGGCAAATCAAACTAACTTGTCTGATATCCGATTCTGTCCATTCTTCAAATCAAATTAGTTTAAAAACAGCCAGCAGCTTAGGACTGAGACAGGACTATCGATCCTTGAGTTTTCTTTTGTTTGTTTTTGATTGGCTGAGAGCAACAATATTAGCATTCTCTGAGGCTCTGATTGGTTCAGATTGACGGAGGAACGCAGCCTTCCTCTGACAACATAATTACGATTGGCAGCTGAAAGAGGATGAGATCAAGCTTTTCTTCTTCTTTGATTTTGGCCTTTAATTTACCCCAAATTTGATTTCCCCACTCCACCCCACCATCCAAATTCATGTTGCTGTTTTTGTGGTGTTTGTTATTCCATCATGACTATCATTTCATATCCTGGGTTGGAGTCTACTGTGCAAGAAGGTCCGTATGCCGCCGAGGGGTCGGAGGTCGTTCTGGTGCTTGCGCCGGTCGATGAACGAGATGAGGCGGGATGTGTCCAGGCATTCTGCCGCCCGGCCGCCTGTGCTGGGCTGCAGCCAGGGATCCTGGAGGCAGGCGGCAGCGGGCGGGCGCTTGCAGGGCTCGGCACGCAGCAGCAGGCAGACAAAGTCACGAGCCGCTTGGCTCACGCCCTGGAAGTAGTCCTCGGGGAAGCTGAAGTCCAGCCGGCAGATGTTGAGGCACGTCTCCTCCACACTCTCGTCCAGGAAGGGCGAGGCGCCACTCAGCACCACGTACGTCACCACGCCCAGGCTCCACAGGTCCGAGGCTAGCGCCGCCGGCTCCCCCAGGACCAGCTCGGGGGCGGCGAACTCCGGGCTGCCCAGCAGCGGGTGCACGTAGTGGGCTGAGTTGAGTTGCACGGCGTCGCCGAAGTCGGTCAGCTTCACGGTGGGCTGTGATGAGCACTGGTCCACCAGAAGGTTCTCAGGCTGACAGAGGAATGGAAATTCAGATGACAAGATTTAGTGCATAAAGGTGCTAGTTACAATCTTCAAAAACGACAGAATGTTTTTAGTTTTAATGCCATATTAGCACAGGTGGCTGTTTCATGGCCAAAGCCGGTATGAGACAAAGACGAGAGATAAATACTACACAATTCAAAAAGAAAAAAACAAATGAATAGTTTAAAGACTAAAGATTTTTTTTAACATCAATGCAAGCTAGAAAATCTAAAAAGGTCTACTCTACTACTTCTTAGTAATATTTAGATTTCAGGGCAGGATGACATAATAAAAATGTGCTTGACTGAGAAAGGTCTGTTACAAAAATGGTCTAGTGGGTGTTCAACAGCAGTCCAGTAACAGAATGTAAACAAACAACTGTATTGATGCAATGTCAAAAACACCTATGCACCATATTAAAGCTGCATTGTATGAAATGTAATCAAACTAGTTGATCTACAAAATAAAGGTGGAACCTTAATATATATATCTACTGTTTTCACAGCCATCCTTGAAATACACACAACTATGTTTGACACAAACTATGGTTTGTTGACATTTTAAACAATGAATAAAATGGTAAAACACTCTGACATCACCCTGCTTTAGTTCTCACCTTCAGATCCAGATGGGCTACCCTGCAGTTGTGCAGGTAGTGTAAAGCTTCAAGAATGTCCCGTAGATAAAAGGCCACCTTTTCTTCTGTGAGGTTCCCCCAGCTCACAATGTAGTCGAGGAGACGACCCTGATCGGCCCTGCCCAAACATAACCAATGTTTAGAAACATGGACTTGTATTTTGGATGCAATTGTGTGTGTGTGTGTGTGTGTGTCTAAGAGAGAGACAAAGTGTGTGTGTATGAAAGAGACCCAAAACAATATTACTGTTTATAGCTATGTAATAGCAACAGTGCACAACACAATATATGTAAGGACAAAACCTTACACTACCTCAAAGTGAAACCACTGTTTATAAACAGGTTTGGTTACAGCATGTAATGGTAGTGTTTATGTGGGCATGTGTGTGAGTGTATATGTGGGTGCGTACTTGTGCTTGAGTGTGTGTGAAATCATAAGTCTATGTGTGTGTGTTTCTGTGTGAGAGCATAAACCTGTTCATGTGTATATGGGAGCACAAGTGCTTGTGTGTGCACGTGTGTGTGAGTGTTCCCCTATCCTGCACAGACACTCACATTTCCAGGACTAGCGCGTAGCTGCTGGAGGTCTCGTAGGTGTCCAACAGGCAGACGATGTGGGGGTGCTGAAGACGCTGCAGGACGCTCAGCTCCTGGGTCACCTGGTCGCGCTTCATCAGCTTCTTGTTGACCAGCTTGACCGCCACGGTGCGCTTGGAGCCACGCTGGTCACAGCGCTTCACCACAGCAAAGCGCCCCCTAATGGTGAAGCACATGATATGTGAATCAGTAGACAGTTAGGCAACAGGTTTACATACATACATACATACATACATACATACATACATACATACATACATACATACATATGCCTTAAGGAATGTACAGTGTAAATACATCCGCTTTGAAACACATGCTTTAAGAGTTGAAATCCTATTAAGTCAATCCTCTTTTGATTTCAGTGGAGGTTATGCAGGAATGTGAGTTTTTACCTCCCAAGTTCTGCCACCTCAGTGAAAGTGGACTCGTAGTTGTCCTTCCACAGGACACGCAGTCCATCACTAGATGTCCCTGAGGGGGAAATGAAAAGAAACAGAGGTGAGATAAACTATTCACGTGTACACACTGATCTGTGCACTGTGTGCAAAAAAGCATTCTCACCTAGTACTCTTAAGCTGGCCGATGAGGTCATGCTGCCTAGGTCGTTAGTGGCGATGCAAGTGTAGACACCGTCATCGTCCGCGGCAACGCCCACAATGCGCAATGTGGCCTCACCAGTGTCACTAGATCGACAGAGAAAAGAAGAGACAATTCAGCACAAACAGGCAACCTGAAGATTTTTTTTATAACATTGAGTAATGGGGTCAGCTTTGTGACAGTGTACCTGTAGGCTATGCTGAAGTGGCCGTTATTGGTGAGTGTGTTTTGGTCCGGTCCCTTCCAGGAGACTGTGGCCTTGGGCCGACCGCACACCTTACACCTGAGCGTCACACACTCGCCTTTGTCACAGGTGACGTCACTCAGAGGCACTAGGAACTCCGGTGGAACTACGAGGCAAAAACCCAAAGCAGTTTATTACCAATGTAGCACTTTGAGAGTGCTACTGGTTCTATTGTGGAACCTAGTCACACTGGGGGGATGGTGGAAAAAGAGTGGTTAAAAGCAAGTACTTACCATCATAAATATAATTTGGATTTAGAAGCTAAAAGAGAAAGGAGACATAAAACAATGAATTCAGACCTTTCAAAAAAGAGACACAAAATGTTTTTTTTTCTCTCTCTCTCTCTTTTTTCTGTTAATAATATGAGCAGAGGAAAAGGGTGACTGACCTTCACTGAAACCTTGACTGCCAAGCCCTCTCTGGACTTTCTGTAGCCGTTTTCCAGCTTACTCTCTTTCTTGCCTTCTTTCTCTCGTTTCTCCGACTTCTTGCGGATGCGGAGGGATGTATGCCATGACGATGATTTCCTGTGGAAGAGCAATGAGACTCGGTACAGTTACACAAGAGCAGCACACTTTTTTTGGTCAAAGGACATTCTTCGGCGCTGCTGAAATTTCTCCATCACTTTTCTATAGAAATTACACTACATCTAGACCCATCTAAATTATCCAGTTCAATATTAGTCATATTCTGATATTACAGATATTCCTTTATAAAGGATGTATACTATTATATAAATCTAAATTATTGATGAGAAAATAAACCCCTCAAATTTCAATCAATTTTTTTAAGTAGCAAATTCTAATCCTCTCCTGTCTGCCAAACAGTGCAGTCACAGGTGCCTACTTAATGGTTCCCTCGGAGTTGTCGGGGGTGATGGTGGAGGTGTGGCCCAGCACGTGTCCGGGGATCCAGCCCTCGGCGGCGGGGCACAGCTGGGTGGCGGCGCGGAACACCAGGAACATGTTCTGCTGGTTGCTGGCCAGGATCTGCACCACCTCGCCCTGGCTAACGCTGATCTCATCCTCTTTCAGAGCCACGTAGTCCTGCGTCACTAGCATGGTGGAGATGTTGCTGCTGCTGCTGCTTTCACTCTGCACACACACACACACACACACACACATACGCGCACACACACACACACACACACACATACATACAGGTTAGTGCAACAGCTAAGATGGAGAGCCGGTGTACAGCAAGTATTATACATATATCACATGCCAACATTGTTATAGTTTAAACATAAATTATATGCCATTATGGCATCATTCTATAAGCTATACATTATCCAATTTGCTACTTGATGTCCATTACGAGGTCATGTTACACTAGTTGGAAAATGTTCAAATAAATCTATACATCTATTCTAGTTCAGTATCTCAATTTAAGGCAAGCACATACATTAGTCAAGTAGGATCACCACTAAAATTACACACTCCCAAGATGCTCCGTCTACTGTGACTGGATGTTAAAAGACAAATGGCAGAGGAAACAGGAAGTGTGAGGCCGAAGCCACCACAGAAGGAAGAAGTAGAGATTTGAGCGGAGTTGAGAAGGCAAAACAGTCAGTGACTTAAACCCCAGACATTAATTCACCCCAATAATAACCAGGCATCTGGTTTGTCTGGTTTTTGATCTACTTATATAAAAGAAAAAGAAAAATCACCCCTCCGGACGGATCGAGTTAAAAGCAAGTTGTAGGACACAGGCAGCAGAGAGTGGAGTGAAGACGCGAGGGACGCTTAGTCCACAGTTCCCTCTTTACCGACAGGAATGCAGGAAGGAGAGTTATCAGAGCAGAGTTGGCGAAGGAAGCGGCTGAGGCGGCTTGTCATCATCTCGGAGGGACGGTCCTCAAGAGTTATGAGTGTGTGTCATCAGGCATCCGCTGATACAAGAGATGATGGATCTACTAGACATTAGTAACAGTCGAGGTAGCATTCTGATTAGGACCCGTAACACAAACAGAACAATGTGTTACGACGAGAGGCGTTAGTAAGGAAAAGACTGCCACAGAGAGAAAGCAGACAGCCAGAAAACGTCCTAAAACCGTGTTAGTAGTCAGTAGAGATGCCAGAGAAGACAGGCAAAAGAGGAGGCGGATCTGTAGTGCTTACACCTGGTGATAGCAAGCAGTCGTTTAATATTTCGTTATTTTTTTTTAGTGCAGCCAAGGCCTTTCGGTGGAGTAGGCCGAATGGAAGCCTGGGGCTGGAGTTAGGGCTTCTTACCCCGTTGCTCTGTATGGAGTGCACGGACTGCTCGCTGGCTGAGGAGCAGGTGCTCATGCGATCGGCATCCTTGCTGTGGGTGGAGTGCCGGTGGGCCTGGCTCTGGTTCTGGTTTTGGTTCTGCCGGCCCAGAGTCTCGCAGGTCTCCCCGGGGAAGGTGAAGGAGCCGGGCCGGCTGGCGGGCGACGCCGGGATGGAGCTCCAGAATGAGCCAGTGGAGCTGCCAGCACCAGGGGTGGTGGCGACAGAGACGGCTGCCGCCTTCTGGACGGGGCTGCAGGGCGGGAAGCCGTCCTTGCCGAAGGAAGGGGACGGCAGCTGTGGCACCAGGGGTGAGAGGGCCCCCGGCCGGGGTTTGACCAACGCTATGGGGCTTGTGGCGGTGCGAGGGGCCACAGGAACCACCAGGGGAGTCGGGGGCTCGACGGGGACCTCTTTGGGCCCGCTGTCGGGCCGTCGGGAGCGAGGACTGTCCTGCATCCTCGTCCGCACATCCCGGCTGTGCTCCGGGTCGATGGCTGGGGCAGGGGAGGATGGGGAGGAGAGCATGGCGCCAGTGCGCGAGGACGTACCTGATATTTTGTCGGGCCCATCAAGGTCTCCTCCGGGGCCCATGGCGGGGGAATGGTGGCGGAGGGGCTGGGGGAGGCGCGACGGCTGGGGGATCCGTGAGGGCCGGGAGCGGGAGCCCGGTCCGCCAGCGGAGATGCCCCCTCCTACTCCAACCCCGCTGCCGGCTCCACCACCACCACCACCACCGGAGGCCATGCCCAGCCCACTGCTGCCCCCTGCTTGGCTGCTGCAGCTGGGGCCGCTAGGGCTGCTCGATCCCCCTCCAATGTGGTTCCTCTGGTACTCTATGGGAGAGGTAAGCGCTGAAGTGAGACACACACACAGAATGCCAGAGAGAGAGAGAGAGAGAGAGAGAGAAGATTGAAGTGGCAGATAAAGTGGAGGACGAGGAAGAAGACGTGTAGAGAAATGAAAGAGGAGGAGGGGACAGGAGGAGCAGGCGGAGGTATAGAGGAACAAAAGAAGTGAGAGTGAAAGAAGCCCAGTGGAAAGAAAGAGGGAGAGTGTGGAAAAGAAAGGAAGGACACAGAAGAGGTGAAGGGGGGGAAAAAAAAGAGGGAGAAAAAGAAAGAAAGCTTTGAGAACATGCCAGTGACTTCAGTCACCGACAGAACAGAGCAGGAATCACAGGCAAAGGGATGGCACAGGGGCAACTGAGGCGGGGTTGGTTCAACCACATAGGGAGATCAGTTTAAAGAGTAAACACACAGTATGACGCATGAAATCTGGACGTTAGCAGAGGTACGTCAGAGATGAATACAGATCAGAAAAGACAAAGCAAGGCTTAATTCATTTAAATTACATTTCAACAAAAGTGAACGTATAGCCTACAAAATGTTTAAACACACGTTTTTAAAAAAAAAAAAATACAACAAATACAACAAAAACTGCATCTCAAGAGACACTTTACAGTGGCCAAGACTCATGTGTGGCCTCGAGAGTGGTGTGGTGTGGTTGGGGACTGGCTGGTACCATTGAGGAAGTTGCGCTGACTCTCTAGGATCTGTCCGATCTGGAGGCTCCAGACCTGCCTGACTCCTGGATGAGACGAGTGCAGGATGAAGGACTCGGTGCTGCCGCTGGCCATCCGTGAGGTCAGCACGAACTTGCAGGGGTCACCGTCCACGCTGTCCTCCAGGCCGAGACAGCTCACCTGGCGGGAGGGAAGACAAAACGATCGAGATTAGAACTGAACAAAGAACATCCCCCTTTGCACATTTACATTTATGCATTTAGCAGATGCTTTTATCCAAAGCGACTTACATTTTTTGTCAACCATCAATTGTTCAGGGCCAGTCTCCCCTAGAGGAACTTAGGGTCAAGTGCCTTGCTCAGGGGCACAACTGTGGCAGCTGGGATTCGAACACTTGACCTTAAGTTGCTCTAGGTAGTCTACACGTAGTCCTTCTATAGACAGATTTTTTAAAAACATCTTCATATTTAGCAATCTCTGGTTTCTCTCGAATCGCTTGGAAAGAAGCTGAGCGACAACTGATAAGTGCGGAAGAGCAACAAGTACATGTGGTGTGAGAGTTTGGTGCAGTACCTTGATGCTATGCTTGTAGAGGAAGCCGGGCATGGAGAAGCCTCTCTTCTTGTCCAGGGGCTCACTGAAGATGACAATCTGCTCAAAGAGGAAGACTCTCCTCTCCTTCATCCTGGACAGGAGACCCCCATCAGGGTCGGACACCAGGAAGGTGTCCTGCAGGAGGAGTCGACCCTGGGCTACAATCTTCCCCTGAAGAGGGGGGTGAAAAAAATGAAGGGGGGTGATAGGGGGGTTGGGTGGGTTACTTTTGGTGGCAAAAGGAGAATATTTTAACTACCCATTCACAATGTATTTGTGTAAAGTACTTGCAGTACTAATTCAATACTCACGTCAAAACCTTGGAGTCGTCCAACATTCATCATATCATTGCATCTTTTTGGTACAATGCACATCACCTCTACTGCTTTCTGTAACACATACATACACAAAGGAATTAAGATACGGGTCAGGATTAGGGTTAGGATCAGGGCTAAGATGTGAGTATGCCAGAAAATATATATCACTAAAATATCACAAAAAAAGCTGAAAAAAAGCACTAACCTCCAAATCCAGAGAGTCTAGTCCGGCCTTCTTGGAGAGCTTGAGGATATCCTGAAGTGTGGACAAAAGATAGTTTGATACGATCGCAATACACATTTTAATAAAAAAAACTGGGCTAAATAATATATACATAAAGACGATTCAACATGTGCTCTGATTTGTAGAAGTGTGTGCATCATCAGAAAGAGGTGTGTTTGTTTCTTTGTTTTCTTGCCTTCAGCAGGAGCTGATATTTCATAATTCTCTGCACGGGCTTGATGAGGAGGTCTGTGATCTGTAACCTGTGCCCCAAGCGCTGCTTCAGGTCCTGAGGACATTCAAAGGTCAAAGGTCAGGTCAGCATTGGGGCTTATTTTTGGGAATATCCATTCACACACACCCACACCCTCACACAAAGAGGGGGAATCTAATGAATGGGGAACATGCCTCAAAGTAGGTGTCGATGTACTCAGAGACAATGTGCTCCGATTTGGGTTTGTTTTGGCAGTAGACAATGTACATGTGCAGTCTCCGCTCCTGCAGTGGACAAAACAGATGCCCTGGATTAGCACATACGCCAACACACACACATACACACACACACACACTCGCCCACTCATAGACCAGAGGATCTGAGGCACAAAATGCACGCACGCACACAGACACACACAGAAGCCTTGTAACACGATCTCTGTTTCGTAAACTGTATTTGCCATTAAGGGTTTTCAAACCTTGACATTTCAGACATAATAGATGGTCATCTGTGTATGTGCATAAATGCATGTGTGCGAGCACACGCACCCGTGTGTGTCTGTGTGTGTGCGTGTACGAGTGACTCACGTGTTTTACGAACAGAGGGCCCAATCGGTCAGGGTCTTCAAGGCACTTCTCCAGCTCTCCCAAAAAGAAGCTACAGCACAACAGAGTTGGAAAAACAAGACAGACAGAAAATCCTTTATTTCACATGACAACCATATCAACTAAACAGAGTGACGCTCTGAGCAGAAAAGCATCCTTGTGGAAGTGCATTCAGGGGAAGTCACTAATGCGTCAGTGACTGGGCTGCTATGACCATGCCATCCTAATGTATTACTTATAGGAACAGAAAAGGCCATTAGCCATCCTGGTGGTGGTGTGTGCGTCTGTGTGTGTGTGTGTGTGTGTCCGTGGAGTGCTTACTCTTTGTGCCAGTCGTAGATCTGGTGGATGTTGCCAAAGACGATCTTGTCCTTCCCTTTCATGTCGTCAGGGACGCCGTCCTCCTTCATTCTGGCCATGTAGCCCTGTCAAACACACACGCACACACACACGGTCAAATGAGATTAGTTAGGAGGCAGAATAAACACACACACAAAGATAGACAAGTCATACACAAACACAGACAGGTAGAAAGACAGACAGACAGAGAGGCAGAAACACACAGTAATACTCACCTCCACCACAAAGCCCAGATCTCTCACGTAGTCCCTCTCGGTCTCAACTAACTCTAGGAATACATAACTGCAGGAGAGAGAGAGAATGCGCACACACACACACACACACACACACACAGAGTTTAGCTCAGAGTGCCTCAGCACAGTCGGCAAGGAGACATAAGGAACAGTGGTGACAGGAGAGGAAATGAAGATGCGACCAGAGGTGAGCTAACAACTATGACAACATTATAATAACTACTTGACAACATTTCATCATGAGAGATAATAACTAAGAGCACTAGGACCAGGCACCATATGTGCCCATGTCTATAAAGACAAAAGAATAACACAAGACATGTAAAATAACTGGGCACAAAAGAAAGAAATGAGCGCGTGATGTGATGCACAGTCAAGACTGCGGACACAAGGGAGCGCATGATGAGGGGAACAATGTGTGGCGTGATCACCGAGGAGAGAGAATGTGTGGCGTGATCACCGAGGAGAGAGAATGTGTGGCGTGATCACCGAGGAGAGAGAATGTGAGGTGGGAGAAACAAACGGAGGCCGGGGACTCCCGGATGGACAGAAGTCACAAACAAATGGAGAATAAAGTGAGAGTGGGAGCCAGAGGAAACAGAGGGAGGAAGGGCGGAGGTGGTCGATGGTGGGTGAGTGGGTGGGGATTGGGTGGGGGACAGAGGCTGGCGACGTACTGGCGTTTCTTGAGGAAGCCGGTCTTGCGCTCCTCCATCTCGTCGATGGGGGAGGAGGAGGAGAGGAGCGAGTTGTCGGATGGGTTGAAGGAGGGGCTGCTGCTGTCGCCCTGCTCCACCGACAGAGAACTGGGCCTGTCCTCCAGAGCCTGATAGAGAGATGGAGAGAGAAACAGAAAGAGACAGTACGAAGGACAGACACAGAGAAGGAGAAGATGAAAGAGCAGATGATGAAAGGAAAGAAAAAAAACATCAAAAGCCGTTAATGATTTAGGTTAAAATTTTTGGTTTAGACAGCAGGGATGTCTTTGGCAGGAAGTAAAATGTTTGGCTGAGTGCATCTATCAGTACTGTACAAGCATATGAGTCTCACCATCTTGCTTTTCACCAGTTCCTCGATGGCACTGACAAGTTCAGCAGCACTGGGGGTCTCCGAACTGGAGGGACGCACAGACAGACGGGAGGACGTCTGAGAGACAGAGAGATAGAGAAATCGAGAGGGAGAGAGAGAGAGAGGGACAGAGTGAAAGAAAGACAAAGAAAGACATTCAGATATGATGCAAACACAGAAAGGAGATCATGCAAACACTGGCATCATGTTTACCCTCATCTTGCCAACTAATTCATGAGCTATTTTGTTAAGATTTATTTATAAGAAAATGTTACCCAGGTCAAACAAGCTACACCACAGAATTGGGGGAATTCAGGTATGTGTTTTTCAGAGAACTAAACACTCATCATTTCGCACTACAGCAACACAATTTATTTATTTATTTTTACAATAGTATATAATACAACAGCTTAATTTACTAATAATTAACAATTTACAATAGCTCATCTTACTACACTAAACTATTTAGTAACTTAAGGAACACATCTGGAACAATCAATAACACTGAATATGTGGTGGAGAATATATGCATATTTAATAGACCCTTCAAAATTCCTACTGTTTGTTAATTCCTTGAGGGTCAGCAGCATAGAAAGTGTCACAGTGTTGTCCATCTGAAAGAGTATAAAAGCTAGCAGAGACTCTCACCCTTGCTGGGCCTTCCAGACTTTCCAAATTAGGTCTGGCAGCAGCCTCTGGTCGCGTTAGCTTTTAGATGCCAATTAGACGCCCGTGTGGGGGGGTTATGGAGGGCAAAGCACAGAGGGGGTGGGGGTGGGGGGGGGGGGGGGGTGATGGGTTGGGGGGATGGGGGGGCATGTTAGGGGTGGTGGTGGTTGTTGTTGTTGTTGTTGTTGGTGTATGCGGTTTTTGTTGGGGGAGGGAATGGGTCACGGGGGTCGTAAGATTCAGAGGGATTGTCAGGCACATGAACGCCCCCTTTCCCTGTTCTGTCTGGGTGTGCGTCACCAACGTGGACACGTGCAGTGACAACAGGCGCACACACACACACACACACACACACACACACACACACACACACACACAAACACACACACACACAAACAAACACGCACGTGCACACTCGCATGCACAAATGCTCGTGGACACAACTCCCACACCGCCTCTGTGCATGTGCCCATGTTACACTCTGAAGCTATATTTTAGGATGGAGTCAGGAGACTCTAAGAACTCTAAGAAAAAGGGGAAAAAAAAGAAAAGAATTTCGAAAGTCGATTTGTCGTTTTGGAAATCCCCAAAAAAGAAACTTAGGTAGGTAAGTACATAAAATTTGGGACTGACATACTGAAAGAACTGTTCACCACCAAAGAGAATAGGAGCTGAATATTATTTTAAAGCGACAAAAGTAAAAACATAAAAACAAACGTGAGGCATTCACTTATAACTACTGATTAAAAAAAAAATAAATAAAAAATAAAAATAAAACAAAAACAAAAACAAACTCAAGAGAAGATTCTACATAACAAAGATCCACTAAATTAAAGGTAAATGAAAAATGGTCCTCAAAATTAAGGGCAGAGGATAGAGAATACAAAATCTAGTGGAGCAGGCAAAATTAATTTGAAGTGGGAGGAGTGAGGACTACAAAAGGGTATGTGAAAGGGGGGGGCCGGAAAACTAGCAACCTGGGTTCTAACACGGGAGCGGGGGTGCGGAACAGAAAGGGGGAACGTTCTGAATGGAAAGATGGAGAGCAGAAAGAAGGGGGGAGGGGAGGAGAACGATTCAGATGGAGAGGTATGGAAACTGAGATAAAACAAAGACAGGACACAAATCAACGCTGTAATGCTTTGAGTGGTTAACAAAGAAACGAAAAACAGCCACATGGGGCGAACAACAGAACGACAACACAAGAGAAGAAAAAACAACAAAATAAATTAGTGTTACACAACCTTTACCTGTGCAGAGATGTAGGGAGGTGGGGGTTGGGGAAACTGGACAAGCTGAAGAGTGTGTGCGTGCAAGCAAGAGTGTTTGTGGTTTTGAGTGTGATTGCGTGAGTGTGTGTGTGTGTGTGTGTGTGTAATAAAGAGAGAATGTGGGAACCCTGTTACCCAATGCACTGCACTGCCAGAATTGCACCTGGTTTAAAAGACACTTGGGGGTGATTAGAGGAGGAGAGTCTGTTTGAAGCATTTACTGTTGAACAGCTTTACTGTGCTTCACTGACATGCTCCGATTGCTTACTATTCAACAAACAGAGGCACCACACCACCCTCTAGTGGTGGCCTTTGGTAAATGCCTTTTAGGCACTCGAGGATTGAGTTTTCAGATTCAAGTTTGCTTCTTTCTTTCATATAAAATGCACCCCTGGTTGAGATCAGATTTGTTTAGTTCTTTCATGCATCCAGGATTTCAGTGGATTGCGTCAGATACGCATCTTGCAATGCAGTTCATGACGTAAAGGGCCACTCATGTGCAGCACATTTTTTTCACAAGTGCAAAAGAAAAGAAAATAACAAAAAAAAATGAGAATTTTCAACCAACAAAAGCAAGAGATCATTCAAATTAAACACAGGATGCATCACAGCCGTGCAGACTCAACCCAAGACAAGCTAACGGGGGATAGGAGTCCCATAATATGTGGAAGCTCATTCCTGAGGATGGGAGAGGGGCTTTGAGGATGACATCAAATAAAAGGGTTTTGGGGGGAGACTGACTAATAATGAAAACCAAAACTGGAGTTTCTATTCTACAGTAAATAGGGAGGGCATGTGCCAAAGGCCAGTGTTTAAGGAAAAGGTGAATTGCTAAAAGTTATCAATGGGCAATTTTGCCTGTTTAGGGAAACGAGGAAATGCTTTGACCATGTGTGAGTTACACTAGTGTACTCCTGTATGTATTTTAAAATAAACAGGTAAAAAACAATTATTTTGTGTGAAAGGCCAACCTTAATCGGTGATACTTGTTCTGAATCCCGTCATCTATAATACCCACGTTCCCATGACCACCTACAACACCCATAAACTCAACCCACCCATCACCACCCAACCATTGACCCTGCACCGCCTCCCCCCCAAAGGTTGTTGGTTCTCTTGTAGCTCACCTTGTCATCCTGGGAGTCAGGCTGAAGGAGGCTGTGCTGTTGGATGGCCATGGGTGGGGGTAAGGGCACCGAATCGGGTCCCTCTTCGCCCTCCTCCTCTCCGCAGCTCTGCATGCCTGATGAGGAGGACTTGGAGAGGGTGCCACTGCTCAGGCCCTCATTACGCACCCTCTGTATGGTGGAGGGGTCGCAGAAGACACACACACACACACACACACACACACACAGAGGAGGGTGGGAGATTAGAGACATCCTGTACACACAATTCAATTCCGTGTAGAATCAGTACAAACCTTGACAGGACGAGTTTCTGTGTGTGGGTTTGCATGTGTGTCTGTGTGTGCTTTGCTACAGTGACTAAGTGTTTGTAAGTGTAACCCCAGACAATGACGTGCACAACCAAAACATCCACACAACACCTCCACTTCCCCCTACCCAGTTCACACCCACAACACCCACCCCGACTCCATCTCAATCCCCCCTCCCCCTTTCCTGACCTCCTCGATGGTCTCATCCTGTGGCGTGGCGGCGCTGTCGTCCGAGTCCTTCTGGGAGCCGGCGTCAGGGTTCTTGCGCACGTCCTGTCTCTTCTTGTGCTTGTTGGCCAGCTTCTTGACGTGGCCGTCAGCCTTGCCGCTGCTCAGCCGCCGCACGGGGCTGGTCAGCCACTTGCGCAGCGTGTTGCCCGGGCGCTTGGGCCCAGGGGAGCTCTGAGAGCCCATGCCCTGGCCTGGCTGCAGAGTGGCCGACGAGCCCGGCATCAGGGAGTCATTACTGCACACTGACAGGGTGTCTGAGAGGCAGGGAGGGGGAGGGAGAAAGAGGGAGAGGGAGAGGGAGAGAAAGAGAGAGAGGGAGGGGGAGAGGGAGAGAGAGGGAGACAGAGAGGGAGAGAGAGAGAGAGATCAATCAATCAAACCAGAGCACAACCTGAACTTTTTAGTCCAGCTACCATGCCCTGCTTCAGTGCCCACTCTTATGACTGAGGATGCCCAGCACTGCCTGGCACTGGTACCCACCTTTGTGGTTAAAGATGCCCTCCATCTCCATGCTGCTGCGGGAGTGGGCGATGCAGAGGGTGCTGCAGGGCACCATGCCCTCCTGGGCGGGCGAGCGGTCGGTGGTGCGCACAAGGCACCAGTCGGGCTTGTCATGCAGACGCTCCAGCACCTCCACTGTCTGGCCCCGGCGCACTGTCAGCTCATTGCTGTTACCCGCCAGGAAGTCGTGGATGACTACCGTCAGCTCACAGCCACCGGACAGCTGTGGGTAAACAAGAGAGAGAGAGAGAGAGAGAGACAGAGAGAGAAAAAAAAGTTTAGATTGTGAAGAAAGGAAAAGAAGTAGAAGGAGATGCTCCAAAAAAAAAGTGAGAGGAGAATTTTTTTTTAATGAATTGTATACGTAAGTAGAATGTGTGGAAACAGAGAAGAGAGCAGAGAGAAAGAGAGAAAGACAGAGAGAGAGAGTTGGAGAAGTTTGGGAGAACAAAAAGAATGTGGAGTGATTGAGAAAAAACGCCAAGGGTAAAGAGTTCAGAAAAGCCCATGATAGAGAAAAAAGAGTAAGAGAGAGGGAAGCAGACAGAAAGAGAAAAAAGGATGGGTGAAAAGAAAAAAAAAGAAAAGAAAAAAGGCAGAGAGGCATATCAGAAATAAGCTCATTATAGTCTTACTAGCTCCACTTCAGCTAGCCTCCAGCATTTCCCAATCTCTTGGTTAATGTCACACCAGCAGAATCTCCTTCCTGGCTTTGCGGTCTTTGGAGCTGAAATAAACCCCTACAGGTAGTGCTGACTTGTGCCTTTTTATTAAGCACCCACAATACCTGCTAGCCACTGTGGCTCACCCGCTTGACTGGAGATCAAATCCCCAATTTTCCCTTCTACCACGACTTCAACTGCCCTTCCTTCAAAACCCGATGCTAAGGTCTACTCTGACAAACTCCTCTAGTACTCCATAAAAACTATATTTACTGTGGAAATATGAAGCTATGACTGACTATGACCAAGTCTACTCCCACTCTCAGCAACTCTCCACTGCTCAGGAGTGTGTCGTGGGATTTGGTTCTTACCTTGTCGCTGTCCAGGGTGTTCTGGGAGGTGCGTGAAGCCAGAGAGATGGTGTCAGGCTGACTGCTGCCGTCACCCTGGCTGTCCAGGTCCTCTCCATCTCTGTGGCAGACAGAAAAAAAAGGACAAACACATTGGATGTCAGTAAGTACTCGTGTCTTATTTCAGACTGTAGGATTTGTTCCAGCATGTTGTTAAAACTAGCACATGCAATAACAGAAAGTAGGCATACTATGGTTAATAAATATCAATTTATGGTCAGCTTTGGTCTTGATCCAGAGACACCAACACACAGCTGTACTTGCAAAAACAGGTAGCTCTTTATACTAGGGTTAAATATTAATTTATAATGAGCTTTGATCCTGATCCACAAAGAGATACCAAAAGACAACTGCAAAATATCATCTGAGACAACAACCTTAACTAGCACACCACAAAACACCACCTTCACCTACACATTCAGAAGTTCTACACTTGCAGTTAATCACCAACACAACACACACAGGCACAACACCAGAATCATAACACAGCCGAGACTGACTTGTGTCAGACTGCACAGGACTACATAGAGAGGTTGGGACGTAGTAAGCGGGCTGCACTGACTTTGGCGTGTACCTGCGGCCCTTGTGCTTGGCCGTGGAAGCTTTGGGGATGTGGATGGGCTCCTTGAGCGCCCCCTTCAGGTGAACAGTGCGCTCCTGGATCACCTCGCGGATGTGCTTGATCCAGTCCTGCTTGTTCTCAATGCTGGAGGCCTGTAGGGGTGTGTGTGTGTGTGTGAGTGTATGCATGAGGAAGATAGTGAGGTTGGTGGGCATGTCATAAGTGTGTGTGTGTGTGTGTGTGTGTGTGTGTGTGTGTGTGTGTGTGTGTGTGTGTGTGTGCGCATTGGAGTGAGTGACAGAAAGAATATGGCAGAAACAAAAACACACAAAACCCTCATTAAGTAAATGTGGTAACTATGTCCTTGTTTATTTGAATGAGAGGAGTGTCTAAGGGGGTTAAGTCCTCAGAGGGTCTCTACTCACCATGGCTCCATGTTTGCATCCCTGACTTGGCTTTGTTTGAAATATAGAATAGAGAATTTCACTATTGCAGTTTTGATATAGTGCAGATCAGGACAGTTTAAATGGGATGTGTGGCTGGACTGACAGACAGGTAAACACTTACAGTTTGAGGTCGACTAAACGGGAGGTGGTGTTAAATGGTACAGTACAATGGATGGATTCTTTAACCAACCTGACAATGTTGAATTCACATTAAACTGTGTTGACGCCTCTAAAGTAAATAATCTTATTAAACTAAATGAGATTGCTAATATTATGTAAACTTTAACACAGCTTATTATATAGAGCTGATGATTACCGCTCGATTATATTGTGGTATGCAGATAATAATAAGTTCTAATGCAGCACATTTTTCACTCATTAATCACACATTTTTATCACTGTGTTTCACAAAATGTTCATTAAAATGTTGATAACAATGAGACATTATGCATTATGGCCAATATATTACTGCTGTCAGGTTATTATTGTGTCAGATATATTAAATTAGCTCCATGTAATATATTAAATTAACTTAATGACAGCCTAATTACACATAGAAAAACATAAAGACTACATTAAGAGGTCACAGATGGATACATATATGTCAATAAGTAAATAATTTTACGTTTCAAATTACTGTTTAACAAACATATACATCATGAGGCGAGCACAAGACTTTCATATAGGGGTATTATTTACAGTGGAGAGGGCATGCAGTTTAGTTGTGAGTTAGGAGGCCTATATAGTGTAGTATTAGAAAACCAGTCAGAAACCATTTACAGAGCACACAGCAACAGGTGACAGACCACAGACTTAGTTTTAGTGAGGGTTAATTGGGTTTGAATTCTGTTTGAAATCAGTTAACATGCTTTTCCAAAGAATGGCCAATTTCGAAGCTCCATTTTATGTAGACATCTCAACAGCCTCCATCACTTTTAAAGGCTACCCAGGCTTTACTATAGCCTATTGATGTCTATTAAATGAGCAAACAAACAAATCATATCAAGGCTGTCCTCTGCTGAAATGTATTGATGACTTGAACCAATAGGTTAATTTTAATTCAAACTCAATAAACAGGTCTGAAAAGATTATGCAAGATGGAGCTAGTCCGACTTTAAAAATGCACCTCACTTTAGAGAATGAGGTGCAAGGAAACGTGCAGAGAAAAGAAAGTGAAGGAATTTATAGCACTCTCACTTCTCGGGAAAAGTGCAAAAATTGATTTAGCACCCAGTAGGAGGGCTCGGAGCAGAGGCTCAAGTCAGTGAGTGTGGGAGTAAAGCATGTTATCCCACTCCGATTAGTTCATATTCAGAGATGCAAGCATTTACATAACAGCCTACTCAGCACAAGGACTCCAGGGGGCTCAACAGAAAGAGAGAGTGTGAGTGTGAGTGACTGAGTTATGAGTGTGTGTGTGTGTGTGTGTGCGGAGTGTGGGAGTGAGAGTGAGAGAGAGAGAGAAAGAAAAAGAGAGAGAGACTGCAAGTGAGAGAGAAAGAGGAGAGAAAAGTTGGAAGTGCCGGACCCCAGCTGCACACAAGGAGTGTGAAGAGCAGAGTAAAGAGAAGACAGACTACCAGAGAAAGAAAGAGGGATAGAGAAGATCCAGACATTTAACAGGCAACACAAACCCACAAGACCACTGCACCACATCACACCACCGCCACACCGCCACTCAGCCATGCCATCAAACAAACCGTGAGTGAGAGAGAGAGAGACAGAGAGAAAGAGAAAGAGAGAGAGTGAAAACAGGAAAAGGAGAAAGATTACAAATATAGAGCAGTAATGAGTGAGAGAAAGAAACAGAGCCAACCTTGAGCAGAAGGCAAAGATCATTTATACAGAGCAAGGAAAGGGGTGGGGAGAGGGAGAGGGAGGGAGAGGGAGAGACAGAGAGAGAAACGAAAGAAAGTGGCAGACGAGAAGAAAGCAAAACACACGGCACAGCATACGGACACGTCTCTCCTACCTTGAGCACAATCTTGTTGTCAGAGGTGGGGGTGCGGCCAACCCACAGGGCAAACTTGCAGGGGTCCCCTTCCACATGTTCAGTCACTCCGAGCTCTGAGGTCTGCAGACACACACACACACACACACACACGCACGCACACACACAGACAGACAGACACGCGTGTGAGAACTTTGCTTTCCAATTTGATCATCATATAGTAAAATACATGATTCAAAACACACAGGCGGGTTGACAGAGAGAACAAAGCAAAGGAAAACAGCATAAAGGAAGCCCAGAACAGCATCCCTGTTCCCTGAGCACACAATAAAGAATATGCCAGAAGGTGACATAGGTGAGAGGAGGAGGAAGAAGAGGATAATAGGAGTGAAAACTGTTTAAAAAAAAAAACAAACAAATCAAACAAACAAAATGCCATCACTTACAAACAGTTTGCTCTTGTAGATGTATTTGCTGCGGCCGTTGGAGTCCTTGACCTCCTTGCTGAAGACTAGGGACATCTCGAAGAGGAAGAGGTGCCGTTCCCGGCCCTTGCGGATCAGGGTCTTGGGGTCCCACACCTGGAAGCTCTCCTGCAGGATCAGCTCGCCCTGGGACTCAATATTCTCATCAAAGCCTGGGAGATGAGGAGAGACAAACAGGTCTGGCATTCCGAAAACTGCCGCACTAAAACTACAGACTGTCAACATTTAAAACTATAGACAGTCATTAAGTGTAAGTTTTATTTTAAAATAATAGCACGGGTCATCCAAAACGCACAAGAATCTGAAGAACGTAGACATAGTATCAAAAACATCTAAGCTCAGTATTGCCCCGATATCCAATGGGGTTAGCATGCAGGCCGATCAGCCATCGTTAGTGTTCCTCTTGTAACACCACATTCTGCCACTTGTGGCCGCTGTAGCTTATAAAATACAGTAAAAGAATGTTGTGTGGCTGAAACTATAGCTGTGTCTTGAAACTATAGCTGCCTTCATCCTACTCAAGGACAAGGGCTGTAGATGTGCACTATAACCAATCATTACTTTTGCAAAGCAGTCTCTCTCTGCACCATTTACAGGGGTTCACTGTGTATCTATTAGTGAATGATGATTGGTCAGTCCACCATTTGCCTAAAGCAGGCACCTTGCTTTCACTTGCACATTACTTCTCAAAGACACTGTGAATGAAATAATATATGAATGAGCAAATATGTGTTTAGTGCTTCAGCATTATGGGTGACAAGTATCTGTGTGTGTGTGTGTGTGTGTGTGTGTGTGTGTGTGTGTGTGTGTATATACTCACCCTCTAGCATGCTGAGGTGCATGGCATCATTGGCCTTCTTGGGCACACTGAGCATAACCTCCAGGCCATCCTTGATCTCACCCTTACCCTCCTCACAGCAGGTCAGCAGCTCCTAAACACACATACACACACACTCTCTTTAGTATTCAACACCACTACCCTTTGAGTACTGATGTGTTTGCCCTCTCTCTTGAGAGCAATCACCAAAAATGCACTACGTCTGATTCCTCAGTGGGCTGGTGGCTCTCATGCCCACAGGCTGTTCTCAGATCAGTGAACTAGAGCTTGACTCTGGGAAAGCCTTCCATTAGTGCAGGTCACTGCACAGAATTTCCAAGTAGCTCTGTGTTCTAACAGTGAGGGAAAGATACTTGGCCTTTCAAACATGTCAATACAAACTGACATGTCATATTTTCAAAGGAGTCGTCCTGCATATTTAATCTTGGCCATAAAATGTAATGGTCACTGCACATTAACAACTAGGAAGAAGAATGAGTATGAATGCTACAGAATGCCGCAGACATGCTGGTCCGAGTCTGTGTAAGGACCAAATGATACAGTTTGTCTGCACTACAGCAAATGTCTTTAAATGTATATTTGTAAGATTTATGTTAGCTAGATAAATATAAATAGATATACATCTCAGTATCCTCTGTGCAATGAATTCCTATGTGTCTAACCTTCAAGAGCAGCTGGTACTTAGTGATTCTCTGCACAGGCTTGATCAGATATGAGGAGATGGAGTTGGCCAGACGGTGCCTCTGTTGAATTTCCTGTTTCCACACAAACAAACAAACAAACAAAGCTTAAGGTGAAGAGTTGAAATACTATATATAGCACTACTAGTGCAGCTTCAGGCCTCAACTATGAGGTCTAAAATGGTGACTCACGTCGAAGTAGGGCCCAGCATGCTCCAAGATCAGCTGCGTGGAGTCTGGTTTGTTCTTGCAGTAGTTCACGTACATCTGGAACTTGTCCGCCTGTCACGATAGCAGCGTGTGGTAAGTTGTTATTCACATGACGCAAGTCTCTCAAAATTGACTTAAGATGTCTACCTCGATACAGTTATGACCGAAGTGTAAACTTCTTTCGTAGTTTCGCATAAATACACGATTGTCAGTATTACTATAAATGGAAATAAATTACACAAATGAATTTACCCTTCACACATAACTGCTAAAACAAACTGACTAAAGTCTTAAAAATAAATAAATAAATAAATAAATAAGATCTCTTATACCCGATATATCAGTCTCAAACCTCACACACACACAAACTTACTTACCCAGGTTACAAAGCAGTGGCCCACATCCTCAGGAAGCTGTTCGTATTTCTCAAGCTCTTTGAGGAATATACTGAAAAACAAGGGAGAGAATAACACATTCCCAGTCACATACACCCTCATGCACAAAACAAAAACGCAACAGAATGGAAAGGGTTGTTAAGGTCAACTCACTTGTGGTGGAACTCGTAGAGATCCTGCATGTTGCCAAAGATGATATGCTCTTTGTTGACTATTCCCGGTGGGATCTCCTCAACACCACTGGTCATCTCCCACAGGTATGTCTAAGATGGGACACACAATGTAAGAATACTGCTCAAGACTCTTCCTTAATCACATTTAGAGACACAAACACTTAGAGTGCATGTAAATAACGGTAAATAATGGTAGATAATGACAGACAATAACACCAATTTTTACTACGGTGGGATCTAACACATTTTAAGGTATCCATGCGGCTACCATAAGCACACAAGATACTTACATCCATGCACTCTCTCAAGTCTCTCACATAGGCCTTCTCTGTCTGAATCAGTTCAGCCATGATAAACCTGCAAGGGACAAAACAAGAAGAACAAAAAAAAAAACAGATTAACCTCCAAGCGTCCACTCACGAATCCAAATCTCTCATTACCATGGCATCCAAACATTCAACAATAAACTCTGAATGAGTCCAAAAGGTGTCCCATCTGCTGAGATTTAAACAAAACAAATAAGAAAGAAGGGCCTAATGCATCATCTCCTTCTGTTACCATCTCCTCCAAACCCCATCCCTCGAGACATTTTATTGTTGTTGTTCTCCGTGAACAGTGATACAGTGATGCAATGAGGAGCCATGTAAGCACTACTATGGTCTCTTAATACATGTGTTCTTCATGCAGAGACATATATTATTAAACCACAGCCTCCCAGAGAGAGGGGGAGAGAGAGAGAGAGAGAGAGAGAGAGAAAGAGCAAGAGAGAGAAAGTCGTGAGTCAGCGAGAGAGCGAGCTGATTGGACAATGCGTCCTATAATGGAGGAGATGAAGCAAGTCCATGACGGCAGACTCATCAATTATTAGCCAGGAGTCTGGAATTACATGACCAACTGAGGGAAGACTGCTGACATGGGATATAAATCAGACCTCAGAAATATGATTGGGAGCCATAATACAGCTTTGGACCGTGTGTTGAGAATGAGTGTGATGAGAGTGTGAATGCGGGTGCGAGTATGTATGGAAGGGTGTGGACACGTGTGTGTGTGTGTGTGTGTGTGTGTGTGTGTGTGTGTGTGTGTGTGTGTGTGTAGATTCAGCGAGTGAGAGCACACATACTCCTTCCTGCGAGCAGACTTGCGCTTCTCCTCATTGAGCTCATGGGCAGCATCCCTCAGTTTGACCTCTGACCCTGGAGCGCTGGCGGGGATGATGTCCAGCTGTAGGTCCTTACTCTGGAGGAGAGGAAAAGGGGATGAGAAGAGTGCAGAGAGGGGAGAGATCAGTACCAATCCGTTTGAGAACCAATGCTCTAAGCTTCCTCTACAGGTCATGTTATGGAAAACCATTCATCTAAATGTCCTCACTGCATTTGTTCTGTGTCTCCCTCATACTGCGTTTGGGGGAGCTACACCATCACCAACTGGCAGAATCATTGTGGCAGCTGGATGAACAGCAGGATCCAGGTTACAAATAGAGTGATTATTTTAGAGACTCTGTGTTCTCTGTGTGAACCCTTTTATTGATATTTCATCAGCCCAACCTAAGTGTCCATCAATCTAATGTGATACTGTGGTGTTAAATACGTCGGAACTCCCCACACTACAATAAAAATAACACTGGGCTTTCCTGAACTTTATCTAATAAGAGTAAATAGATTTTATTTGCTAACATGAAACCGTGTACTTTTTATGACTGCATTTTCTAGACGAGGCAGCCAGGACAAAGGTTTTTAATTCTTGTATGACATAGAAATGTTTGTCATTCTCGCATCTCATGCATTCTGGCTCTGTGGAGTGGTCACTCACAGCCTTGTTGGAGTCGGACGAGATGCCCAGGGCCTTTTCCAGGGATGTGCGGTACTTGTCCATGCGCAGTGAGAAGTCCCGGTAGCGCTTGTCCACCGCCGTCACCCACTTCTTGATCTCGGCCGCATGGGCGTGGCCCTTGTCGCAGAAGCCGTCGGCCAGCTGGATTAGCAGCTTCACCCGCTCTTTGGTTTGCTGAGGGAGAGACAGACAGAGACGGGTGGGGGTGGGGGGTGGGAGTGAGATGGAGTGAAAAAAAGAAGGGGGGAAAGCACGACATGAGGTTCTGACTTCTTGAAGCTTTTTGTCAGTTTTTTTTTTTGTTACAGAGCAAATCAGTGTAACACCTACTGCACACTGTGGGATACCTTGAAAGGGGTTGTCCCTAATCAGTGTAGACAGCTATATGTGGAACAGATTTAATGTTAAATTGTAAAATAAAGCGTATTATAGTCTGTGTCTTCTTTGGACATGGGTGGAAAGTGTATTGGTGTTCAGATGTGTGTTGACACCATGACTGTAACAGTGTGTGTGTAAATAAGGTGCATTAGAGTGTATCCGTATGCATGAGTGAGTGAGTGAGTGTGTGTGTGTGTGTGTGAGCACCTTGGCTGTAATGTGGAAGTCCTCATGTTCCTTCAGCAGCTCCTGCGTGTGATGGATGCTGGAGCCGGTCGAGGTGTGTGTGGACAGGTAGAACTCGCCCGTGTCGTGAATCCATTCCAAGGCCTGTACGAACGTGCGTACACACACACACACACACACACACACACAGGCAGAAAGACAGACGGACAAACAGACGGACACAGATGGACACTTTGATTAGCCATAGTGACAAATGTTCAGTGGGAGTTTTCTTGGATGCCAACTGAAGTTGATTCAACCATGGCCCTGCTGCAGCCAGTAAACAATGATGTCATTTGTCTGCAATACCCACACATGCCCACCAGGGGGCAAATGGAGTCCATGTCCACACAGAAAGTTCATCATCCCACATGGATGTTTGGGAGCGTGTGGAAACTACTGTAATTTCCCTAATGATAATGTCTCCTCTGCTGCATGACACGGGGCAATTAGGGAACGAGGAAGAGTTCGGTGTTTGCCAATCTGTGGTTTCAGCTGTCTAGAAAACACATTGACTGTGGGCAAAGGAATGTGACTAAAAGTCTGTGTGTGTGTGTGTGTGTGTGTGTGTACGTTTGCATTGCTGTAAACTGCTGAAACTGCGTGTGCCAATGCATGCATGCGTGCGTGTGTTTGTGTGTGTGTGTGCATGTGTGGGCTTGCGTGCCCGACGATTTGTATATATGTATATGCCCCTATTTTGACCTCGCTCGTACAGGTGACGGGATACAATGATGTACATATGTAAACATGCCTGTGTGTGCATGTGTGTGTTACGCAATACTGACCTGCTTGGCACTGCGTTCAAACACCACGTACTGCTGACACTGGTCCAGCCTCCTCTTCCTCATTGTCCAGAAGTGAAGAACCCGGTTCTCCCTCTGTAGCAGCTCATTCAGAATGTCTGTGGGCATGCGCGCGCACACACACACACACACACACACACACACACACACACAGAGAAAAGGACATTGACACTTTTGATGAGTGTGCCCCAAACAGCTTGATACCTCACTCCTCACTCGATCAGAGCACATGGACATGAAAGAAGCTGAGATCAGAGGCACGGACATGTTCAGAGGTGCCCGGGAGAAAAGACACGGGGCTCGCCCGCTCTCTGCATGACGCCATGAGGGTGCATTAGGCGAGTCAGATGCCAGTCAAGCGCATCGACTGATTGATTTTTCTCCTTTTCGCCAGCCTGAGAGAGAACAGGACTGGACTGGCATTTGCAGGACTTGCTCTTTGATTACCCTTCATCTATTTGGCTCTTGGTCCAATGTACTTTGATATAAGGAGCCGATGTTATGCATGATACAAGGCTGGGGATGGAAGATATCTGGAAGGTATGTGTGTGTGTGTGTGTGTATGTATGTTTCTGTGCTGTGTGTGTGTGTGTGTGTTCTGTGCTTTGAGTGTGTGTGGAAGCCTGATGCCAGAGAATGGCACAGTGATGGATTTGTAATCTGGGAGTGTGTGTGTGTGTGTCTGTGTGCTTTTTCTATTCTAATGACTTGAGTGTCTTAAAACAGTAAGTGGGACAAGCCTCTGCAGCCTGTGCAGTAGAACAGACAGGAATGGGCACGCGTGCGTGCACACACACACACACACACAAAACACAATCACAGAACAACTTGGCCTTATTCATAGATGGGAGAGAACAGATACGCACACACAAAGTGGGCTGAAGAGGGCTTAAGTGGGCCAGGCACTGTGATGAGCTGCAGCTTACTTTGGGGGGAGGAGGGAGAGTGAGAGAGAGATGAAGAGTAGGAGACAGAGGACGAGGATCGAGAGACAGAGAGAAGCCACTAGAACTCCCCCCAGTAGAGGCAGTTTATAAATGAAGGTTGAATCCCGGGGACAGCCAGAGGCAATGGCCACCTCTGCTGAATGACAAGGGGAGACCAAACATGGTGCAAGAGATGAGGCAGAGGAGCGGGCAATAACACAGCCCTCTAGAAGCCATGAAAACTTCACCCCCACTCTGTGACACACAGAGGTAATGCGAGGACATGTCTCTGTGTCGTACGTCTGCTGGGCCTGTGATCCATGCCTTAGTTAGTGAGAACCATTTCAGTTTTGAGAAATGCTCACATCAATGGCTCATTACCAGGACTCCTGGGGGTCTCATAATAGCAAGTGACTGCACAAATTCAACACATAGTGGCCTCAATGAGGCATCACTTTGGGGCTGGGAGAGCTCTAGGAACACAACAACAGGCAGGGATACTGACGTCCTGGATCAGGAACAGGGACCAAGGGGGCAGGTGGGTGTGTGTGTTTCACTCTTTATTGGCTTTTGTATGTGTCTGTATGAGAAGGTAATCACGTCTGACGTATTGCTCAGGTGTTTGCTTTAGGGTGCTTTGTGTGTGTATATACCATTTTTCAGATGGTTTGGCTAGTGTGTGCATGTACATGAAAGTCTGTGTGTGTGTGTGTGTGTGTGTGTGTCTTACTCACTTTTGACCTGCTGCTCGGGTGCTTTGACGTGGCTCAGCAGGCCTGGCATGTTGACACTGTTGCGGTGCATGTACTTGAGGAACACGTCTGCGTTCCGTCTGGCCAGTGTGCACGCCTGCAATAACAACAGTCTGGTCAGCTAGTCATGACACTAGTCATGATTCGACAAGACTTTTAAAACCATTTGCATATCCTTATCCTAAACTGCTTCATGTTGCTGTTTAAAGTCTTGCTTTTTACAGAGTTGACACTAGTTGCTATTGTTGTTGTTTACCTTGAGGAAAGCCTCCTTCTGCTCCAAGTGTTTGCTGATCATGGGGGTGACGTGGTCTGTCTCACAGTTGGGGCCCAGTTTGTCAGCGCCACCACACCAGTCCTCCTCACGCTTGTACTCCTGCTCCAGGCTCTCCAGCACACTACACACCTACACACACACACACACACACACACACACACACACACACACAACCACATCAGAACACCTCGCATTTCTAGAATGTTCCTAGATGAAAAAATACGTATAAAAGCTTCCCCCCCTTGCAACTTGCCATGGGAACTACATATCCCATAATGCTCTGCCACCAAACAGCAACTTCTGTTCACAATCCTACTGCACCCAACTCTCTCTCTACCATGCGCCGCCTCCATCTCCATGGCAACAAGCACAATCTCCCCTCCTTCCTTCCATCCATCTCTCCATCCTCCCCTCTCTTTCTCTCACCTGCTCAGAGGTCTTGTAGAAGGCCACGGAGGCGTTGACCAGTTTGAGGCGGTCCTCCATCTTGAGCATGAGCTGCTGCCAGTGGGAGGCCACGTTCTCGGCGCAGTCGCGGATCATGTCCATGTCGTAGTGGTTGGCCTGCAGCAGTGCCTCCGCCTTCTGCTGCACCTGCAGCGCGCTCTGGTGCGTCTTCTGTGGGGGGTGAGGAGGAGGAGAGAGGAAAAACGTCAGCAGATAGAGGAAGAAGAAGAAAAAAAACTTGGTTGCATGGGTGCAATGAGTGCGTGAAGGATCAACTAGCAAAAGAAGAGAATGAGGGGACAGAGTGGAGAAATCAAAGACGACCATTCAGAGAGAGCGCAAGAAAAGAAGGGATGGGGGTTAGAGTAACTGAGAGGAAGAGGATGATGGAGGAGAGGGAGAGAGAGAGGGAGAGAGATAAAAACAGAGAAGAAGAAGAGCATGATGGGATAGGGAAAGGAGAGGGGGTTGATGGGAAGCAAGCGAGCGAGAGTGCAAGAACCATATTGTCTTTAAGAGTCAGAGAAGTCTCAAACACAATGGGCTTGTGAAAAGGAAAAAGGAGATGGTGCCAGTGCCTAGATCATAGAGACACTATCTGGGGACTTACTAACACAGAATAAAGGCCAGAGAGATTGATGGAGAAGGAGAAAGACTAACAGCACTATAAAAAGAACAACTAAGCAAGCAGAGAAAGAGCACACACACACACACAACTTTTACAACCAGTAGACCTATCAGATAAAAAGGAGAAGCCCTTTTATTCCTGTGTGAGTCTGTCTCTGGGACTCTTTGTCTGGGGGTACAGTCTCATTGATTCATTCACAGTAGCCAATCTGATGTGCTCGCCATCTCAATGGGGACTCTGATCGCTCCTGGCAGTCTCTTCCCTGGCACTGGGGTGAGGGGAGGCCCTTTTAGTACTGCTCAGGAACCATTTACAAGTGGGAGGAGGGGTGTATCTTTGTCTGGTTCTCTTAGTGGTTCCAAAGCGGGGTGGAAAATGCATGATGTCCACCAGCTGTGGTTGATGGTAACCGAGTGACATGAACAAGCATTTAAAGGCCGGTTAGATTTTTCCGGGGGCTCTAATAGGAACACATTATGAATGCCTCTTTAAGATCTGAGCGGTTTGAACAATGTGACCCTGTGAGTTGTGTGAAGGCTTCAATCTGGGGCTGACATCATGAGAGTGAATAGAGGAGATCATGTAGCGCTCGACCAGAATGGGTGCACATTGGGTGTAAACTCAAGAGATATGTGACTGCGTGTCAGCGTCAGAGGGAATGGTGCGTGCACCAACTGTCGGTGCCAACAATGGTTCTGAGATGGGGGGGGGTGACCTTCCCTGTGGTTTGGCAGAATAATAAAATAAAAAAAAAAAAAAAAAAAAAAACACTTTCCAAAAATTCAAGACGTAAGCAGAAAGAGGAGATATAAAGAGAGTTCTATTTATAGTAACTACAGTAGCAAGTGGCTATGTAGCTGAAGTGTACTGTTCACAGAGTGCATACTATAACAATTAGTTTCCATTATAATCAATGGAGCTAGCTACACCAGACCTGATGGCTCTGTGCTTTGGAACGCTGCTGTAAGTAAGAGAACCGATCCAGAGGGGGGAGAACGGAAACAAAGCAGGTGAGGAACACTGAACGATAGACCAAAGAGGGATAGAAAAGAGAAGGGGGGGCTGAGGGAATAGAAATGGTGGAACAGCAGCAGCTCAGGAGGTGAGGAAGAAGAGGGTGAAGCGTCGAGGAAGATGGCGCACTCACCTCGATGGCGTGCTGAAACTGCTCGTGCTCTCTCTGCAGCTGCTCTGCCTCCTGTAGGGAGCTGGCCGTGATGAGCCCCGCATTCAGCATCGACTCGCCGTTCCTGATCCAGCCCAGGACCTGATACACACACACACACACACACACACACACACACACACACACACACACACACACACACACACACACACACACACACACACACACACACACACACACACACACACACACACACACACACACACACACACACACACACACGTATGACTGTGGACCTTGAAGTGCTCATGTATTGATGTGCTGTTGTGAGGGTCCTGCACAGGGCTGTGCTTGTGGCTTGTGTGTGTGAGGTGCTTCATTAGGCTGAGCCAGTGGCTGCCCTCTGGTTCTCCCCACAGAAAGAAAGAAAATACTCGTCAGCAGTGCTCCAGGCCAACTCCGAAGAGTATGTGTGTGTGTATGTGTCCTAAACTTGTTTTCAGGTCTGTGTTGCATGTTTGTGTGTGGGCTTCTACTGAGCTGTAGGCTCTGCTTTGGGTGTCAACTCCTCTGTTGTAAGTAGTGACTATTTTCATGTGTGCATGTGTGTATATGTGTATGTCCGCATGCACATGTGTTTTTACCAGTTTGATCCTAGCATGCAGGTGCTGTACTCAGACACAACGGAAACTCATCCACAGGGCTGCTCTAAGGTGTGTGTGCGTGTGTGTGTGTGCATTTCCCTGTTTTATCTTGGCCTGTAGGTGTCAGAGCTGCACACACACTGATCCAGATTTCGGTAGTGTTGGCCATTGTTACAGTAAGGTGAACTATCCAGTGAGAGTGTGTGTATCTTTTTTAAACTCAAACTGCACAGCTACACACACTGCTCCAGATGATGGCAGTGCTGCTCTAAGGCACGCGTTTTGTGGTGTGTGTGTGTGTGTGTGTGTGTGCACACTTGTGTGTGTTTACCTGTTTGACCTCGGCCTGTAGGTGGCGCAGCTGCACACACTGCTCTAGGTGGCGCCGGTGCTGCTCGGCGGCCACATCCAGCTCCTGCTGCTTCTCATGCAGGAACTCCAGCAGGTCCTGCACACGCGTGGCCATATCCACATCTCTATCACACAGCAACTCCACTCCTAGATACAGAGAGAGAGAGAGAGGGAGAAATTGAGAGAAGGAGGGAGAGAGAGAAGGAGGGGGAGGGAGGGAGAGAGAGAGATATGGAGAGAGAGAGGGGGAGAGAGGGGAAAGGAGCAGGGGAGGAAGGTAGAGAAGGAGAGAGCGAAATAGAAAGATAGAGGGAGGGAGAGACAGAAGTTGGGGAAGAGGAGTGAAAGAGTAGAGCAGGTATGAGAAAAGGTGAATAGGACAAAAAAAGGATGAAGAAAAGAAGAAAGGAGAAAGAAAATGAGAAAATAGAAGGAAGACGACAGACGGATGGAAAGAGACAGAAACACATGGTTGGGAACCATTATGGGATGTTGAGAGGAAAACAGAACAGAACACATGAGGGAAAAGGTCAGGGAGAAAACATGGACAGAAGTTGAGAGTTGGAAAGAAAGAGGGATTGAAGTGGAAGGAAGAGAAAGAAAACAAGAGAAGGAGAGAGAAAGAGAGAACACTCCTTTAGGAAGCTGTCAGCACATTCTCATAGTCAGCCCTGGCCAACACACACAAAGTGCTCGGGCAGCTCGGTTACATGATCAAACCATCGACCATGTCATACTAATTTCCCTCTTCCACTCTCCACCGCCATTTTCTCCCTCTTCCACTCACACACACACACACACACACACACACACACACACACACACACACACACACACACTCACACTCACACTCACTCACACTCACACACACACACACACACACACACACACACACACACACACACACACACACACACACACACTCACACACACACACAGTCCGTCTGTGTCATGTGCCAACAGATGGATCTGACAACCACATGGGATTGGATTGGTTGTGTTTTCTTCTTTCCTGTTTTTTTTTCTTTCTATTTCTTTGCTCGATCTGTTCATCCAGTCACTCCATCTGCATGGATGTTGAGTGAGTGAGCTTGTGTGTTTGCGTTTGTTTGTGTGTTTGTGTTTCTGGGTGCAAAGTCTGTCTGCAGGACCAGCAGCTTACACATAATCTAGGTGTGCACGTGCGCAGAGGGTATGAGTGTGTATATAGTGTGTGTGTGTGTGTACGTACGTACGTGTGAATGCAGAGATTTTTAGGGGAGTGGATTATACCTGAACAATCCCCTACTGCTGCGGAGGCACTAAACCCTCCACCTTTCCCTTGCCACCTTTACAGCGCTCACTGCTGACAGCTGCTTTACAACTCATCTCACTCACACACACACACACACACACACACACAGAAAGACTGACACAAGGAGATACAGAATGAGATCATGCACATACATTACACACACACACACACACACACACACCCCAACCAACCACCCTTACTGCAAGATTGGCATGAAGAGAAATTAAATGTGATCATCATGAATAATCCCCCTCACTCGCTCACACACACACACACACACACACACACACACACACACACACACACACACAATCATAAATTCCACATCCACATTTTTGATGCTCCTTGCTTAGGTCCCTTCCTCCTTCCCTCCCCACTGCTCTGCCTGCCACCTCTCCTCTTGCCCCCTGTGAGGCCTGGAGCGGCTCCAGACTGCCCTGGGTGCTCCTGGCTAACGGCCGTCCCAGAGGACTTCAGCTGTGACAGGGAGGCCGGGGGGACTGCTGGGCCAGGATGAATAATGCATGGCTGAGGACCATCAGGGTGGTGCTGCTGCTCCTGTTGGAGGACTAAGCTAAGCTAAGCTAAACTAATGCTGCAGGGACTGAGATGTGCGGATTAGATGTCCTGGGGGTAAGCTGGGACAAGCCTGAGCTTTGGTGGTAAGACATTGTTTGTGTTTGTACACTTGCAAAAACAAGAGGAAAGTGGTTAGTATTTAGCAACTCTACCTAGCAGGGTATGAATAAAAATAACTGTGGAAGAAGTGTGCGATTTCAACAGTATGTAAGACTGCACAAAAACCTAAGTGAAAAAAAAAAATCTTGTCATAACTCGTATGTATATTTTAATGGTGTAAATATGTCTGTCTGTGTGTGCCACTTACCGGAGGCCTGGACCTCATTGACATACTGCAGCAGCTCCTGGCCCTGGTGGATGACGTCGAAGGTGAGGTTGTTCATGGTGAGGGCCTTATCGGCATGGTGCTGGAGCCGCTGCTCGGCCAGAGTCAGGTCCTCCGTGTCAAAGTCACTCATCTGCTGTGACAGCTCCTCATTCCAGGACTCCAGGTCCGAGATGATCTACAGCACACACAGAAATGGCAGGGACGTCAAATACACACACACACACACACACACACACACAAACACACACACAATGTTCAGAGGTGATCTACACGAAATCAGGTAGAGGTTTATCCCCACACTCATACAAACACCCTTCATTCTATTTTCAAACACGACATTACTCAGACAAACACCCCTGACTGAATTTTCAATCACATACACACATTACCATCATCATTTCAAATCATACACAACACACACTTTCCACATACACTTCATACAAAAATCATAATGCTAAGTTTCTAAGACAAACTGCAGCATACCAGAAGTAATTACATGGGAGCACCTAACACACACATACACACACACTTGATTTGAAATACAGTTATATAAAGCAAATCACCACACATCATAGTGTGACTGACATACTGCATAAAACACACAATTTAGGAGAGCCTACACACACACACACACACACACGCGCGCGCGCACAAACAGGCAAACACACACACACACATGCAAACGCAAACACACACACTTAGTAGCACTTGGTCTGGATCTGAAACCTTCAGAACGGGAAAGGAAGAGGGAACTCACACAGCCAGCACAAGTGCGCACACACACACACACATTTTCAATCTTAATTCCAGGCTTCATCTATGGGATATGGGGAGAGGCCAGTGCATACTCACACACACACACACACACACACACACACACACACACACCCCATGTAAGCTCTTCTCGCTGTAGTCTCTGGAGTAATTTACTGTTGACAGTACTGAAGAGTGACTCTCCAATTCCAATCTCAAGCTTCACCATGCATGCACACACACACAGACACAAATTTGACACACACATACACACACACACACAGGCGGACAGCTGCGCCCTGGCCTACTTGTCTCTGTGTGTGACAGGCACGACCCACACTTGACCTCTTCACTCTTAAGTGCTGTGTGTGTGTGTGTGTGTGTGTGTGTGTGTGTGTATTCCAGTAGCACAGAGCTCATCACTAGAGGGACTACCCTCCATCTCTCTGTCTGGGAGGTACTTGGCACGCCCCACCACACACACCACAGCAGAGGGACACTCCCTGAGCCGCCCAACACCCGCCATCACCCTGCCAACACACACACACACAGACACACACACACACACACACACGCACACACACACCCCCTCACCCACAGTCTCACAGAAGGGATCCACAGTAACATGCATGTACATCTACACATTCCTACAGAAACAAGCATCCAAACTCACACTCAAATTCCTGCACTGTATAGGAGATTAGTCTGGTAGATGAGCATTGGTATGTGTGTGTGTGTGTGTGTGTGCATTACCTTTGCTGCATGTGTGTTTAGTTCTGTTTAGTTCTTACAGGAACCATATACAAAGTGCATTCATCACTTAGAAAAGGGAGAAGATGCATTGTACCACATTTACCAGATCTCCATCTGCAGTGCCTGGGCAGGTAGGACAATGAAGCATACCGCAAAAACACTTTAATGTGCAAGTGTGCACACATACACATACACACAGACAGACACACACACACACACACACACACAGTGTACGTGGGACATGGGTGTACTCTCTGTATACGTAGCCTCACCTGGACTGATGTCTCAGTGGGTGTGTACTAAGTTACTGGGTTCTAACTAGGTGTGTTTTTGTGAGTTCTGAACATTTTGGATTCAGCCGGCATTATCTGTGTGTGTGTGTGTGTGTGTGTGTGTGAGTATGAGAGACTCTTACGTCAATGGCGTCACGCTCAAAGATGCGCAGTTGCAGGAAGAGCTCCAGCTTGATCTTCCTCTCCTGGAAGAGCTCCTCCATCTGGGCCTGGGCCTCATCCAGCTGCTGCAGCACGCTCTCAATGTGGTTGATGGAGCTATTGTGAGGGGTCTTATTACTGGAGATGGCAGAGTCCCTGCAAACACACACACACAGAAGTTTAAGAGTAAGTGACTACATGAGAATAGGCCAACATATAGTTAGAGATGTAGAGAAGTATGTTTTTTTTCCCCTTCCTTTTTTTCAATAAACAATAAAGGACTGATGGTCAATTCTCATTTAGCCATGCCAATCTATCTAAATCTACATCTATGGGGAGGGATAGAGAGTGGGGAAAAGGAGGAGTAAAGGAGACCAAACAAACAACAACAACAGAACAAACAATAACTCAAAGACAAATAGTTTGGTTCTGAGGAAGACAGTATAAAGCAAAAAAGACGAGTGAAAGACAAAAGAATGACTTAAAGACAGATTAGGAAAACACACTGGGCATGAACGATAGAGGAGTGAGTACAGAGGAAAGATAGAAACGACAGACACAGAGAATGAGTGAGTGAGTGAGTGTGTGTGTGTGTGTGAGAGAGTGAGAGTGTGTGTAAGTGAGAGAGAGAGAGAGTGTGACAGAATGTTCAATAGGCCAATAAAATGAGCTTTAATTGAATTTTTTAAACTGTAATCCTTCACTGAAACAATTGCTACTAATCATAATATTGGCCCGTTTGGCTGCTGTGTCACAGCAGGGCAGAAAGTTTTTTTTTTTTTCTTTTCTTAGCCGTAACACGCTCTGTAATTACCCCAAATTACCGCCGCAATCGCCATAGCCACACTATATTACTCAGACCAGACAAACTGTGTGTGTATGTGTTTGAGAGAGAGAGAAGCACTGCAATCAAATGGAATTCCCCATTGTGGAGAAGGCTCCTGACACAACGCCTGGGTTTATGGTCTGACAATTTGCGGTCGCAGTGACTTGTAGCCGGGGTTGGGTTTTTATAGTCTGAATGAGCATTGGAGATTCCAGAGCCGTGCGAATGAGGGAGCTGTGTGTCGTTGAGGCCCGAATGATGTACGACTTTCAACTCCCTCGGTGAGTTAAAAGGCAAAAGCCAGACTAATCCTTACCAAAGCCATTTTCAGTTGTTTACAGCTAAAAAAAAAAAACCACGTTAGGATTTATGGAGAAAAATCTGAATCTGCGGTTCTTCTGTGTTTTATTTTCGGTTTTTTAGTTTATTTTAGCATTTTTAGTTCACAGGGCTGCAATATCTTATACTGGCGCCAAAAAGCTTTTTGCATTTTACTATGCCGTTTGATGTTACAACGTATCTAAATATATTTAACTATTTAGCCTTGAATCTGAGAAGCAGCGATGCAGTGCCAACACTCCAAGCTATTGTCATCACCACCAGTCTATTTCAGTATTAGTGGGTATGGGGTGCTGGAGGAGTGGGCAACTTGTCAGGGAGGCTAGCAGTGTGTGTGTGTGTGTGTCTGTATGAGAGTATATGTGTGTGTATGAGAGTGTATGTGTGTGTGAGTGTGAGTGTGTGTGATAGAGAGTCTAATTAGCTACTGTGTTGTGGGAGAAGGATTATGTAATGGAGACCTAGTGGAGAGATGCTCTAAAAGCAAGAGGGAGGGGTAGAGGAGAGAGAGAAACAAAAAAGAGAGAGAGAGAGAGAGAGAGAGAACAACTAGGAGAGCGCATCCCTCACTTCTAAAAAAAGAGCTGTGAAAAATCAAACCGAATTCAACCACAAATCTTTTTTTCTCTCTCTGTCACACACACTTTCTCGCTTGCTATCTTTTTCACTTCTCCCTCTCTCTCCCCCCATCTGTCAATCTCACTCTTGTGCCTGCACACACATACTGCCTGCCTCTCTCTCTCCCTTTTGCCTTCTTCTTACTCTCGCTCTCTCAGAACTGGCCACTGGGACTCCATCTGTCACCTGTGCTCAGCCCGACGCCTTCTCATGCTCCACTACCCACTGGGGTTTTCAAAATCACCACCAACAACACCCCCCGCTACAGTAGCTGTCAGTGGTGGGGCAGGCCAGGGGAAGGGATTATGCAGAGAGAGACAGGCATACAGTGGTAGGATGAGTCACTCCTACATATTCCTGGACGGTACAAAGGCTTCCTGCGTGTGTGTGTGTGTGTGTGTGTGTGATAGCGAGAGAAAATGTTAGCTGAACTATTTTAAAAGGGCCAGGTGGTTGTGAGAGAAGTAAATATGCATGCACACTCTGCCAGGTGGGCCAGAGCACATAGACACACACACACACACACACACACACACACACACACACACACACACACACACACACACACACACAGACACAGACAGAGACAGACACACAGACAGACACTGCCTGGTTACGAAAGTATAAAGGAAAAGATGGGACGGAGGGAGACAGGAGAGCTAAAGTTGCATAGTGACAAAAGTCTGTAAATGGATTTCAAACTGTGGCTGGGTGTGTGTCTAAAAGTGTGTGTGTGTGTGTGTGTGTGTGTGGTGTGTTACAGCAGAACATAAAAACAGGCCGTGGCTAATCTGAAAAAGCTGGAGTAAAAGCAGACGAGACTAAAACATTGAAACAGCAGTGTGTGTGTGTGTTTGTGTGCATTTCTGTGTATACCAATTACTGTGTGTGTGTGTGTGATGGCAGAGAGCAGAGAGATCAAAGTGGCCATAATAACCGAGCTCCAGGCAAGCACATGTGCGAGTGTGTGTGCATGCATGGGTGTGTTTGTGTGAAAGCAAGCCTGACGGCACAGATGTGAGAAAGTGCTGGAAACTGCTGAGACTTGCACACAAACACACAACTGGCAGGCAAGTTATAGTGTATGCACGTAAGTGTATGTGAATGAGGACCTATAACACCAGAAAAGTAGATATCTGGCAAATGTGTGTGTGTGTGTGTGTGTGTGTGTGTGTGTGTGTGTATGTGTATGCATATGTATGAGAGAGAGTGTCATAAGCAACACCTCTGGAGAAGTACTCTCAACAGAAAATCCTACGCCTGCATACATGCATCCAAGCATTCATGCGTGTGCTTCTGTGTGTGTGTGTGTGTGTGTGTGTGTGCGTTTGGGTGTGTTTAGCCTACCTCAGCTGCTGGATGAGGTCCTCTCCCTCCTTGATGACGTTGACTGTGACTTGTAGCGTGGTCTGCTGCTGCTGACCGAAACGCTTGATCAGGTCCTGCACGGCCTCCACCGACTCTGCGTACACGTCGTCCAGCAGCTCCTTCTGCAGCTCTTCCAGCCACGTCCACAGCTGCATCCGCGCACGCACACACACACACACAATTACACACACACACACACACACACACAATTACACACACACACACACACACACACACAATTACACACACACACAATCACACACACACACACAATTACAGCCAATTCCACAATGGTACAGGACAAAACGAACCAGATTTTGCTTTTTCCATCAAAACCGTTTCGGCCAACATTGTTCTCGGACATTGTTGGAATAATCGCACAGCCCAAACACAGCATTAATCGACGTTCTTACACAAACTATACATATATATAAAAAGAAGGATCCAATATTAAACAATGACTGACTGAGAAAGTATGCACGCATGATGGCAGCTTCTCTGCATTAAACACGGTAGACGTCCCACAGTCCCGACCTGTGCTTCAGCCACCCAGGTGTGTGCTGCCCCTGCTCTGTGATCCCCCAAGTCCTCTCCTGCTGCTCGCACTCCCTCATGCCTCATCCTCTCATAGCCACAGCCGGCGGTGAGAAGAGTGAGCAGACGCCGCGGGGCTCAGTGTCGGGCAGAGAGGCAGCGAGACCCGAGAGCGTCTGACGCATCCTCCAGTCCCATCCAGATTCTTATTATCCACCTCGATCCCCAGCCTGTCCCTCTCTAAAGCCCCCCCTGAACCCACTCCCCAGCCTCCTCCATTCTCACGGTCGCACAGCTGTGTGTGAAGCATAGGAGACAGGGGGCCGCTCAGCGCTGATCCAGGAGTTGAGTCTCGGGCTCTGACACAGAATCCGTCTCGGGTTCCAGACTCCCGGTCTTCCTGGACACAATTCACCTCATCTGTCCTCCCCCCACCCACCCTCCCTCCCCAAAAGAGCACGTCGCTCCCGTCCGCAGCTGCACGACAGAGATGACGCCACTGGCGGCTCATTCAGGCAGGAAAGGGGAAAAAGAGAGGGAAAAAAAAAAAACATCCCCTTGTCTTCTATCTGGATCCTTAAATTCGGATCTGGAAACAGTATCAGCATTGATTTAAGGATCAATCTCATTGCCATCACCCCTTGCTGCTTCAAAGCTCCCATGACTCACCACCCTGTGGTCTCCAAATGCATCTCAGGTCATCGTAATCTCAGCTAATATGGAAACTGCAGTTGGAGCCACTCTCAAAGGTATTACAATTCACCTAATTCTCTAGAGCACAGTAGTCACTGTGTGTTTATGGCTACAGTGCAGCAGCTACACACTCTCAACTGACCTAGGAACAGTTTGGTGACCCATTTATACTTCCTCCCAAATCACAGGCAATAGCCACAAGATGCCTTTTATAAGGCTACTGTTCCTCTAAAAGATGTTATCGTTTAAATTATTTACTGTTTTGCATTTAAATGCCGAGCTGTGGCATTTTCATGGAATTTAACACAGTGGCCTCATGTAGGTAGAGTGCAACACTATAGGAGAGTTGGACCAGTGCTGGCTAATTTAACACAGTGGCCTCATGTGGTAGAGTGCAACACTATAGGAGAGTTGAACCAGTGCTGGCTGGTTTGCTGGCAATGGATCAGTGGATCAGTGGTCAGTGGATATCTAGGCACAGTACAACACAGTGCTTAGGCCTTTTCGACATTACGTTAATTTAGTCTATATTGTGTCTCTGCATTATGTTTAAAAAAAAAAACAAAGAAAAAACATCCTCCTCCATCGCCGAAGTTGCAGTTTGCAACTTTAAGTCTAAAAGAAGACCGATTGTGGTTGAAATATTAGGTTTGAAATGCATTGCATGGAACTGACAACCCTGTATATACAAATTCCCATGTTCCCGTCCAGCTCCATGTGTGTGTGTGTTTTTCACTCACCTCTTTGACGTGTGTGTGGAAGGCAACAGACATGTCGAGCAGGACCTTACGCTGCTCCACGCGCCGCACAAAGTCCTGGATGCGGTCCTCCAGCTGGTGCGCAGCCTGGTAGATCTCCTCCGGGTCACACTCGCCCGTCTGGGCCAGCTGCTCAGCCGCCTCCAGCAGCTTATCCGCATTAGTGTACGTGTTCTATAGCACACACACACACACACCAGCACAACACACACACACACACACACACAGAAAAAGTGTTAGATGTGAAACGAGTACATGAATAAAAAACTAAGACACATATGCTCGCCATTCTATTACAGTTCTACGATTTTGCAATCCAGAGCATTTGTTAAGAAAATCAATTACTAGCACAAACTGAATCAAATTCTTGAATCCATACACCACAGCATACAGAGGGACCATTTTGGCAGTAGTGCAGCACTAGCCTAGAGTGAATGACAAAACGGCTCTCATAACATCCCACTACTAATCCTTCTTGTGCCTGTGTGTCTGTTTACAAATAGGAAATAGGAAATATAGGGAAAACAGGAAATCTCCCAGGGGTCTTATTTAAAAACAGGATATGTGAAGGAGAGCTTTGAGCATGACACACTAATATAAACACACACAAACACACACACACACACACACACACACACACAGAAGGAAAGACGTCTACCTGAGCCACTTCCTCAAAGTCCTCATGGCGTTTCTGTAGGGCTCGGGCTCGGTGCAGCGACTTCCCCACGCCAGTGTGCTTGCTGAGAAAGGCTTCACCATGGTTCTCGATCCAGTCCAGCACCTAAACACACAGACGCACACACACTCAATGAATCTTTTTCCATTTTCGGTTCAAAGAAAGATGATCTGACCCAATATCAACAATATATCAACATTTCAAACAGAAATTTTCTTCATGTCTCAGCTAATGTGAATAGAATAAAATCACATCCTTGCACCAACACATGAGCGCATTCAATAATGACGCAAGTGCTTCTGTTGTACATCAGTATGCGCTTGGAGCTCTCTGTGCAAAGGGAGGAATGGTTAAGCAGGCTGGGCCTGTGTGCTCTCAGAGTCTTCAGAGCTGCTGTCCCTCGCCCATCTGCACAAAGTTGGAGCCAACAGAGCCATAGACAACCCACCCACACACCCCCACACCCGCTCCCTCTCGCCTCCTCCTTGCTCCCTCCTCTCATCCGGCAGTCATTCACTCGCTCCTCTCTTTTTCCATCTAATTTTTCTGCAGTACATCCTTTTCTCACTTGAGCATTACTACTGTTTTCTTTTTTCCCCCCACGCTTCCTTCCTGGCTTTCACAATTCTTAATGCATCCTTCTTTTTTTCTGCCTCTGTCCCTGTATCTCCTTTCTTCTTCCTCTCATCCTCTGGCATCACTCTTTCCTCTTCATTTCTCTCTCGGTCATCACTCTTTCCTCTTCATCTCTCTCTCTCCCTGTCTGTCTCTCCATCTCTCTGTCTCTTTTTTCCCTCTGTCTCTGTCCTCTTTTCATCCACTACTTGAGGAATGCCCTCCACCTGGAAACAAGTTGCCATGGAAACTGGAAACCGACTTCGCACAAGAGAATCAGCAGTGCTG
Organism: Tenualosa thibaudeaui; assembly: GCA_027481765.1. Lineage (NCBI taxonomy): Eukaryota > Metazoa > Chordata > Actinopteri > Clupeiformes > Clupeidae > Tenualosa > Tenualosa thibaudeaui. The sequence goes on from JAIFZK010000011.1 coordinate 8,592,912, forward strand.
TGAGCAAAAAACTCTTCCTGCCCAGCGTAGCAAAACCAGGTGAGAAAGAGAGGAGAGGGGCAGAGGGAGAGATTAACTAATTGCACGCCGCTATTTCTGCTTTGAGAGAACACAAACATGACCTAATACTATGAAATTGAGCCAAAAACACTCACTCACACACATGGTTTCATTTCTTACTCCCTGAAGGGAGAGCAAGGTAAGGTTTTCCCAGTAATTAGACACTTCGTTAAAGCCTTTCAAACAGCAACTCTGGAGTTCTGTGTAAAGGGCAGGCCTAGCACACTCTATTCTACTGCAAACATACTGCAGTGTGCGTGTGTGTGTGTGTGAATGTGCTTGTGTGTAGGTGTTCTACCTGGTGAACATTCTTCTCACATAAAACTCTGCAGGCTGTGAGTGTGTGTGTGTATCTTTGTGAGTGTGCCTCTGTGAGTGTGTCTGTGTGCGCATGTGTGCGTGAAAAACAGACAGTTGGACATCCTGCTCCAGTGCACAGCTGTGTACAATAGTTTCCAGAGGCCCTGGAGTGGGAGTGTGTAAGTTTGAGCGAGTCTGAGTTTGAATGAGTGTGTCAGAGTGTGTGCTTTCCCTGACGACTCTCCCACTAGATCACTTCTGTCACAGGCACAAAAAGCTAAGTGTGAGTGTGTGTATGTGTGTCTGTGTATCACTGAATCACTATGTGAGTGTCTGTGTGTGTGTGTGTCACCCATGTCTTGCGGGAACACATAGCTGCAGACATTGATCCTCTTGTGTAAGAGAGAGGATATCTGTGTGTGTGTGTGTGTGTGTGTGTGTGTGTGTGTGTGTGTATGTGGGAGTAGCTGGAGACTGGTGTGTATGTGCACCAGAGATGGCCTGAACTGTGTGCATGTGTGCAACTGGGGACTGGGGTGTGAGTGTGTGTGTGTGTGTGTGTGTGTGTGTGAGTGAGTGTGTTTACCTGCTGCACGTCCTGCTGGAACACACACAGCTGCAGGCGCTGGTGCAGGCGGACCTTGCGGTGTTGCCAGATGTTCTCCAGCTGCCGCTGGTGGTGCAGCACCTCGTGGATCACGTCCAGCACGTGGTGCACCGCCTTCGAGTAGTTGGCCGAAGCCGTCAGCGAATCAGCACTGCCGGGGGTCAGAGGTCTCTGCAGCTTGTCCAATAGGGCTTTCCCATCTTGACTCACCTGTGGAAAAGAGGTCAGAGCAGTGCACAGGGAGGAATGAGTTTAGGCTCTGGGTGGGTGTGTGTGTGTGTGAGTGTTTGGGTGTGTGTTTGAAGTGCGTAAGAACATAGGAATTCATAGGCTATTCTTGTTTAAAGTCACAGGTGTAATTAGAGAAGATTATGGTTGTTACTAGGGGTAATTGGTGATGATGCAGATGATGATATGGTATGAGTGCTACATTGTATCAGGTCAAGTCCACACAAATGACGTGACAATAGTGTCTTTGTCCTTTGTTACTGCTTCCATTTTACAGGTGCACACATTGGTTCTCACCCACACATACAATTGAAGCTTGAATAAGACTGTATAGGAGCAGACACGCAAACACACACACAAATATGTGGGGGGAGATGTGATGTGTTCAAATTGAGGCCTACTATCTCTCTCACACACACACACACACACACGCACACACACACACACACAGAGAAAAAAGACCTTACCTCGGAGTAGGCTGCAGTGATGTGCTCATATAGACCCTGGTGGTGGTGAATGGCGTCCTCAAGATCCTGTAGCTCCGAAGGCAACTCCACCTCTCCACAGGCCTTACACCACGAGTCCACATTACTCATGTACTGTGTATACAAAACACACACACACACACACACACAGAGAGAGAGAGAGAGAGAGAGAAAGAAAAAAAAATACACAAGACAAGACAAGTGTGAGTGGCTATATTTCAAAAACACAAACTTCAGTCTCCTCACAGTAACAGCACAGCAGTAGGGTCCACAGCAACACCATGTTCACAGTGAGGGTCTGAACACCACAGCATGAACACACATCCTTACTAGACAAGAACCAGACTGTTGTTTAGACATGCGGAACCATTCCAAAAGAGAACAGACATGGAGAGGGATAAAAGAACTTCAAACGGAGGAGAAATAAAAAAAAAATGATCATAAATATATCTCTAGTGATGACGCCAGGCAGAATAATGTCTATTCACAAAGACATTCATATGAAAGGCAGAGGAGGACTGCCAGTCAATCTTTGATCTGCCACTCTCTTATCTTCAAACCCCTCTGTGTCACTAATATACGTGCAGAAGAGGGTGGAGGCCAGGCTAACCTTCCAGAAGGAATAATGCATATGGGGTGTGAGTTAGGGAGAGGGAGTGCAAGTTTGTGTGTGTGTGTGTGTTATTGCACGTATGTGTGAGTGTGCATTACTGTTTTTAAGTGTGTAAGTGTCTCTCATTGTGTTTGTGTGTGTGTGTGTCCGGTGGGAAGTGGCATAGTTGGTGCTGTTTTGGGCACAGTCACGTCAGGTCACTGATAGTGATCCATATGGGACTAGGGAGGTCAAACTAGCAGGGGGAAAAACAGCTGTGAGCAAAACACCCTGTGGGGGAAACCCTCCAACACCAAAGATTCCATTTCAAGGAAAAACGCAGGAAAAGGGAGAGTCAGAGAGAGAGAAAGACAATAGAGAGAGAGAGAGAGAGAGAGAGAGAGAGAGAAAGAACCCAACCCTTTTTTCTACAACAGGACACGTTTACCCTGGTCAGCTGCAGGGCACTCAGTAAAACACAGAGCTGGGCAAGAAAGGAGAGTCACTATTTCAGTCTTACGTCAGCCAGTCAGTAATAAAGTCAGGGGCCACTTAAAGTCTGAGTCTGTTGTTTGCTGGGTAAACTATTCTCAAAAATATGCATTGGCATTTGAAGAAATACAAAAAAAAAAATCTGGAGCCCACTCAATCAAAAGCCACAAATAACTTCACCCCATTAAGTTTCACTGACTACTCCCAGGCCCACCACCACACCTCTCTCACTCTCTCTCTCTCTCACACACACGTCAGACGTGCCTGTCTTATTCCATCCATTACACACCACACCCTTCTGCCACTGACCTGGTCACACTTTTGGTGAAATGAGGCGGACATCTCGAGCAGGGTGCTGCGCTCGTCCAGCGCGGCGGCGAAGGCCTTCCACTCCTGCTCCAGCTGACCTGAGATCTGCTTGATCTGCTGCGAAGCGTAGTGGCCTGACTCCAGCAGCCGGTTGCCCACAGACATGATGCGGTTGATATTGACGTAGACATTCTGGACAGGAGAGAAAGGTGAGATTTGTGTATCAGTACAACAGGGTGAGAATCTCAACAAAGTGAGATCACTTTGTGATCTTTTATTTAGAGTGGTATAGCATGACGCAGTTAAATCAGAGTGTAAGATATTCTCCCAATAAGATTCTTGTCAGGATTTGATTACGTCTCAAATCTGACACGTGACCAGTCTTGCAGGGCACTCTCCTGCTGGGACTCTTGCATGCTACCGCAATGATGGGAATCTTGTTTGACAGACAGCATTTGATATTCTATGATGAGTCTTTTGTATGATGTGACTCTTAAAATGCAGCTAACATGCGACACATATGGCAGCAATGTGACGCCCGAGTGACGCATGAAACAACTCTGTGTGTGTGTGTGTGTGTGTTTGTGCGTGTCTTCTCAACAAGGGCTTTACGTGCGTGGGTGGCGGGAGCCAGTGGTGGATTTATACAGACAGCCCTACGAGCCGATCGCCACGCTTCTCTCGTCTGCCCTGACTGAGAGCAGGATAAACCCGCACAGCTGGTGTGCGGAGGGAGATAAGCCAGCGAATCCCCTCCCTTCAGCGTTCCCTCTCTACATCCCTTGCTCCAACTCATTTACTCCTTCTTATTCTCTCTCTCATTCTATTTGTCAATTTTCAAGCCTTCCACCTCCCTTGAAATCAATACCCAACAGGAACCGGTCAATAACGCAAGATGTTGTAACAAGACACTTAAAACAGAGCATCTACCTCTACCGTCTGCACAGTGCAACACACCCACACCCACATACACAGATGCTCACAATCACACTCTTACAGACACACATACACACACGCAGACAGAAATTGTGTGCCGTCCTTCAGGCAAATTTATAATCCTGGCTCCAAGTATTGCTCGACACCAAAAATTAGTGTCTAACAATGGCACAGCACCTGTGTGCCATCATAGCCCCTTGCTAATAACATCCTAGCCCAGAATAGAACATGTAATTTCTATGACAACTAGTTCAAGCTGTACTGGCCATGGGGGATTGACCGAATAATCCTCCACAGACACATTTGTGAACGTGACCATTAACACAGAAATGACAGTTCCCAGGTTTTTAATTAAGTCACTATTTCAACAAATATGAACTTCACAGCTGCCGCTTAGCTCCCTAGGTAAAAATTTGCTGGTAGCTAACTTGGGCAACGTTAAAAAAAACATTAACTAGACAGATGGCGAGAAGGCAATACATATATCAAATCTCTACCCATACAATTTGGCAGGATAATTTGTAACACTACATCAACAAATCCAGCAACATCATTCACAAGACGCATGATTGATTTCCAGATTCCTGATATGCTTTTAACATGAAACATCCAAAATAGCCTCAAAGATAGACTAGATGTTTTCAAGCAAAGGGTTAAAACCAACATATGCATAGTCTATCCTCTTACTCTACACAAACGCTCATGTGAACGGATTGGAACGGGTTTCTGAGATGGCTTTAAGGAAAAGATCTGGAAGGTTGGCAGAGGCTCATTGTCAGCTAAAGCCGTTTGGACTCCATCCTGTTGGTGGGCTTGCAATGACCTCCAGAGAAGCAGAGAAACAGACAGACCACACTGGCAGAAACGCACGCATTGTGGGATGGCAGAAGCCAAATGCTTCCTGAAGGGGAGGGAGTGGAGAAGCCAAGAATCCCACCCACAGCATCTGAATGGTATTTCCCTTTTGACCACAACAAAGAGAAATGAGGAGTCAGGGGTTCCATGAATTGAACGACAGGCTTTAATTAGACACAATAAATAAAAGAATTCTTTGTTGTTGTTGATATCGGTGTTTATCGACACCAAAATCCAAGCGTCTCTGATTCATGATGGTGCCTCAAACTGGATCTTGTTAGCAAGAGCGGGCAATTAAAATGAATCGTTTCCCTCTCTTTGATGGTGTTTTTTTACTTGTGAGGCAAAGGAATAATAATTAAAAAAAATAAATAAATACACACACACACAACAGAAAACATCACAAATGAGCTAGAAAATGAAAGCTATTCCAAGAGAGCACAGAGGAGCTCTTTACAGTGCTCTGAATAAAGAGAGAGAGAGAATGAGACAATGACAGAGAGAGAGAGAGAAAAAGATATAGAGAATAAAGAGAGAGAGATAGAGAGAGTGAAAGAGAGAGAGATAGAGAGTGAGAGAGAGAGTGAGAGAGAGAGAGAGAGAGAGTGTGTGAGTGTGAGAGTGAGTCTGAGTGTGAGTGTGAGAGTGAGACTGAGTGAGAGGGGGAGAGTGAGACTGAGTGAGAGGGGGAGAGTGAGACTGAGTGAGAGGGGGAGAGTGAGAGGGAGAGGGAGAGGGAGAGGGGGAGGGACTAATGTATGTTGGCCTTCTGGGTAATGCCTATGTACTACTCCTCCTATCACTACTATTGCTGATGACCCCTCCAATGTTGTAGTTCATGTGGGGGGATCCCATGAGTCACATGCGCACCCCTGGGCAGGGCCACAGAGATCCTGTGGGCAGCTGGTTGTTTTGGACACCAGCTGGGTACTGAGGGGGCAGAGCCACTAAAAATAAGAAGTAAATGAAGCTGACCCCAGGAGGCCTAGTTTAAAGCTTGTGCTCAAAGCAGAGGGCTTTCATAGGATGCGGATAGGGACTGAATAACAAACCGTACTGATGGTGCAGTGTGTATGGCAGGGTGTAATAGGAGTGGAGACACCACAGTGAGACTTTAGATTGAAATTCTGTACCTCCACTGTGTGAGTGAGTATGACCGGTGTGGGTGTACAATGTTATTGTGTATCTTACACTGCAGCTTCACTGAGGCATTATTCTTTATTCATTCATTTTCCACCCACCCACCCGCCCCCCCCCCCCCCCCCCCACACACACGTAACCTTACCATGCAGTTCATAGCAAAGTGGTTGTGCTGCGTTTGAAGTTCCATGGCGTGGGCATGGTTGTTGCCGATCTCGGTGTAGCCCGCCAGGAACAGGCCCTTGTTGTGCATGATCCAGTCAAACATCTGCAGCAAAAAAAGAGCAGTGCGTGCGCGCGCACACACACACACACACACACACACACACACACACACACACACACACACACGTGCACACATACACACGTGCACACACCACACACAGATATAAATATGAACAGATATGAATAGACATAAACATAGACAACCTGCTAGAGGCTACTGCACATATTGCATAGGGATTCTGGGTCTGGCTCTGCATGTGTACAGATGTGTGTGTCTATCTGTGTGTGTGTGTGTGCGCGTGTGTATATGCAGTACTTTAGAGTGTGTGGAGATCCATGTGTCTAATTGGCTGTGTGTAGTGTAGGTCTTAGAGTGAGTAAATTGGAGCATGTGTGTGTGTAGATATGTATGCATATTTAAGTATGTGTGAGTAAATGACAGTGAGTGTGTGTGTGTGTGTGTGTGTGTGTGTGTGAACACATACAGATGAGGGAGAAGACATAATACTGGTTAAAATAGCAGTTCTGAAGAATGACCTGATTCTCCCAAGGCGAGAACCACTGCTAGTGTCCTAGCAACGTGCAAATCTGCCTTGCATGGCGTTTCTGTGTATGTGTGTGTGTGTCTGTGTGTGTGTATATGTTGCTCCGCCATGCTTGCTGCTAAGGAGCAATCAACACTGCCAACCAGACCTGAGTCATTATCTGAACTCATCCCGTCACAAGATTTCATATAAATCCCCCATTTAAAAAGCCTGGCACGGCATGCGCCTGAGCAAACACACACACACACACACACACACACACACACACACACACACACACACACACACACACACACACACACACACACACACACACACACACACACACACACACACACACAGAAAAATGCAAGCAAACGTGCATGCACATACACACACAATCACAGAAAATTCTTGTCTAATCTCCGGGAAGTAAACACCCTTCCTCCCACGCAACAGACATTAAGACATCATCGCTCCTTGTGACAGAGCAGTAGGAGTATGCAGACGCAAGCACACACTCACACACAAACACACACAGAAGCATCTCTGCAAATATGCATAGAGACAGAAGTACATAGCGACAGACTCTCACAAATCAAAAGACAGTTTCTAAACACTATCTGTTGACAAACAGACAGATACAGACGGACACACTTGGTTACACAACTCATAGAAACAAGGACACCATTACAGAGGGATCGTATGGCTAAAACATCAATGTACAAACATGTCAACAGGCACCGACATGTAGACATAGTGTAGACATGAAGCATTCTTCAATTCTACTCAAGCAAAGGAGACACACACACACACAAACATACATAAACATCCTAAGGCATCCATCTTATGACACACTCAGTAACCTTTCATATACAGTCATGCAAACATAGACACACACACACACACACACACACACACACACACACACACACACACCATCCTAAAGCCACAATCTCAGTCATTCATAGCAATACAATCATGCAAAGGAATATGGGCACTCACACACACTCACACACACACACACACACTCATACACACACACACACACACACACACACACACACACACAAACAAACTCCAGGGCGTGTGCACCCACCTTCTCAGCGTCCTGCTCGAAAAGGCGTAGTTGGAAGCACTGGTCCAGCTGCAGTTTGCGTACGTGCCAAGCCTGGTGGAGGTGCTGTCGGGTGCTGTGCAACTTGTCCAGCAACGCCGACACTCGCGGCACCAGCCCCTGCGTGTCGGCGTTGGACGACCCTCCGCCACCGTGACCGCCTCCTCCACCTCCCTGACCTCCATCTTGACCTCTGCCCTGGCCTGCGGAGGCGGGCACGCTGCGCTGAGCATAGCTGCCGTCGCCGCTCTGGATTCGCTGGAGAAGGCGCTGGCCCTCGGCGTCCACCTCCTCCACGGGCGCCTTCATCACCTTCTTCTTGAGCGCAGCGTGCTCCTCGATGAGCCGCCGCGCGCCCTCCAGGTCGGCGGGGAAGTCCTTGCGCGTCACCGTCTCCTGCATCTCCTCCAGCTTGGCCAGCAGGTGCCGGGCGTTGCCCGTGAAGTCCTCGAAGGCCACGCGGATCTCGATCCACTCCTCGTGGTTGTAGTCCAGGCTGCCCTCAAAGTCGGCCGTCAGCTGCGACGGGTCCACCACTTTAGAGAGGCCCTCCAGGGACACCATGGTGGTCTGAGAGCCAAGAGCGAGAGGGAGAGAAAGAGAGAGAGAGAGAAAAAGAGATGTAGGAGGATGCAGAGAAGGACAGATGGGAGGAAAGATGGATGGATGGATGAGGGAGGAGAGTGAAAGAAAATTAGAGAGAATGATGCAGAAAGTGTTTGGTAGATGGAGGATTGGACAGATATAAGAATGGATATATGGATAGATCAGCCAGAAAAAGAAAGAGAGAGAGAGAGAGAGAGAGAGAGAGAGAGAGTGACAGAGAGAAAATGAAGGAGAAAGTGGTTGGGGAAAATCCAAGCATCGAGGGGAGAGAGAAGGGAGAGATCCAGATGGAAAGAAAAGACAGAAAAGAAGGGATTAGGGTAGAGCAGATGGCAGGACAGAGAGGAAGAGAGAAAGAGAATGGAGGGTGAGGAAAAAGAGAAAGGAGGAGAAAGAAAAAACAAAAAACGAAGAGAAGACGGTTAATCAATGCTCACGGCACCAGCAAGTGTCTGCCTGAGCGACCCCTGTGGGACCTGAGAAAAAGAGTCGGGCCTGTCTCCACTTAATGACCAGCTAGCCGCCATAGCTACTGTGCTCATCACCGTTCTCTGCCTCCATCTCTCTCATCTATTCATCAGGTTAACTCAACTAAACCAGAGCTACTCTCTAATCCAGCAGCTACTCAGCATCTACTGTGTTCATCACCGTTATCTCTCTCTCTCTCTCTCTCTCTCTCTCTCTCTCTCTCTCCACCTCTGCCTCCCTCTCTCTCCCCCTCTCTCTTTCTCATCATCAGGTTAACTCAACTGGAGCTACTGTCCATTCCTGCAGCAGGGCTGCTATGCTGGGCACTCCCTCATCACTTCGGTCTCTCTTGCATGCTCTCTCTCTCCATCCTTCATCACTCTGTCTCTCTCTCTTTGTCTTTCGATCTCTTTCTGCCATCTCCTCTAAGCACAGTCATTAAAAGAACACACTGCTGGTGCCATCACTGAACATTTGTTAAGGAGGAATCCCAACTGGGGAAGACAAATTTGGGGCTGTGTGAATTCAAATTAATGGCAGTAATTCAATTTGATCTATGTATTAAACATAACTCATAACTCAATAGCTCATTCTGGGTCATTGTTAAGACACCAGATAGTGGACAGTGTCTCCAACAATATAACAACCACTGGATTGAGGGTTAAATGGGAAGGCGTGGTTAAAAAAAATAAATAAATGGATTTCACTCGGTAGCTGAGGACTGATAAAAGGGGCCTATGGCCGAGGTTGTCATGGCAACCCGATTAAAACAAGCAGAATGGGGTCGCTCTCCGCGTTAAGCCGCAGCTCTCTGCGGTGTCACCTCCATTACACCTGTGCTCACACCAATCCGGCGCTGTCGGAGTCGTGACCGCCACAGACGGCGCTGGCAAGCAGAGGCACGCACACGGGTCAGAGGAGCACAAGCTTCCATTACCAGACTGGCAGACAGATTAAAAAAATAAATCAACAGAAAATAGTAAACACTGAAATTAGCAAATGCCTACGCCAACGCAGCTGCACAGCGTGCCTGGATGACTAGGATTCTCTAGCACCTTTCTGATAATGTCATAACCCATTTCAAATTCTTCCCCTCTTTTCACAAGCCTTCTTTGTGAATGGAACTCGGCATTCCGCACGGAAAAAGAGCTTCAAGGCCAAGAGAAGAAGCACACAGAAAAAAAAAACATCAGGGACTGTGGGTTTTGTTTGCGATTAAAAAAGGCACAGTGGAGAGAGAGGTGCATCAGGGCCGACGTGGCTTTTCAGTGGAGAGTGGAGGAGCATCGAGGTGGACGGCTCCACCAACCCCCCCCTCACTGCGCCATCTCTCAAGGATAGTCTATGTGTCAGTCAGACAAAAGACAGAAATGCTGTACAGGAAATGCTGCATTTTGATTTATTCTGAATGGAGATTCAACAGACTTCAGTCTATTCAAAGCTGTTTCTAAGCTTCAACGTAAACACACATTAGTGCACACACACACACACACTCCCAGTACACACATTTGCCTTCTCTCTTCATACGAAAAGTTTATACTTTTCTGTAAGCAGACTTGAGGCTGCCGTCCTTTAATAAGGTTTCTTATTGCTGTTTTGGGACACACACACACACACACACACACACACCTCACCCACAACGAAAGCAAACAAAATGCAATTTTAAGTCTTGACCAGAGAATTAATGTCCCAAAAAAGCCTTCTGAATTCCCAAGACTCACTTGCAGGAGATTGTGTGTGACGGAAAAACAAAAAACAAAAAACTCTTTTCTTACAATTTCTTCATTGATTTAAGCCGACTGCCACACACATACCGTGTGTTCGCAAATGCAAGCGGCGCGCAAGGAACCATGGGCCTCCCCTAGCGTTTCCGGATGTGATTTGCCTGCAGCCGTTTCCACAATGCAGGAATGTCGATCCCATTCCTGCACCCCCCCCCCACCCCCCCCCACCCATTGACTTGCTCCTCGGGGATGTGGACCAAATGGCCAAATTCCTGTCCGCGACTCCAGCACAATAACATGGGCCGTTAGTCTGCTTATCGCTCGCGCACTCGCGACCCCTCAGCACAGACGGAGAAGTACACAATTGTCAACGCAAATGCTGTTTTGGTCTGTGTGATGCACAAACGCACACAAACAAAAACAGGCAGCACTTCACACAAACATTGCTGCTGTGTCCACAAACACACACAAAGACACAGACAGACAGACACACACACACACACGGTTCTTTGCCATAGAACAAGCCACTCTTCTCAGGCGCCTACTCTCCAAACACCAACACCTACACCCACACACTCTTCCTACGCAGCAGGAGACAATCACTCATAGCCCTGCAAGGACACATGTACATTAAAACTCGCGCAGGCTAATGTAGACACGCACAGAAACGTCACGCACAAAAACACAGAAGTGGCATTGCCGTGTAAAGCTTTCTTTATGCTGCCCTGTCAATGACCACAAAAATCTAGGACAAACAGGTAACCATGGCACCGAAATATATGTAAGCCTATCAAGTGTAAGGAGTGTGAATAAGCCCTTACACAAACAAGCCCTTTAAAACCAGAGCAAATCACACAAGCTATAAGTGTTATAGGCAAACACCCCCATTAGCCAACTACTTTACCCCCGACATGTCAATCGCCATCAGGTGAACTCTTTCTTTCTGATACAGTAAAGTGTAGAGATGTGACAAATCCATTTGTATTCAAAACCATTCATTTTTTAGTACAGCTATACTGATATCAGATCCTTCTATACTTTTTCAAATCTGAAAATGACCCCCCCCCCCAAAAAAAAAAATCCCAAATGAAGACGACATATTTGCAACCTGGAATCTCACCCACTGCATTTGTGCAAAACACCAGCTCACCTCAAACTCGAACTTGGAGCTGCCGAAATTGGTCCTCTGCTTCTGCCAGAAGTTGTCGGGCTTGATGATGAGAGCAACGTGAATGCAGCTGGGGAAGGACTCCTGCAGGATCTTCAGCAGCGGCTTGATGGAATCCCACTTGGAGCCGCGCATGTCCACGATGACCGTGAAGCCATGTTTACACACGTCCTCGCTGGAGCGCAGAGGGAGAGGACAGAGAGAGAGAGATGATGTAGAGGAGGGACAGAAAGGAGAGATAGAGAGAGAGATAAATGATAGGGGAAAAAAGATGAGGGGGAAAGAGAATGCGGAGTGGATGGGAGGGGATGGAGTTGGGTGGGAGAGGGAGAAAGAGAGAGAGAGAGAGAGAGAAAGAGAGACGGGTATAGAGAGGGAGAGATGATGAGCACAAGAGAGAGGAGAGATGAGAGCAGAGGGAGAGAGAGAGAATTAGAGAGAAATGAGTGACAGAGATGGATTGGAGAGGAGGGGAGGAGAGAGAGAGAGGGGGGGGGGGGGGAAGACAGGATTAAGTGAGATCTGATCCGCTTTTGCATTGCATCACGCTAGTAGCCCCCTTGTTGGTAGTAGGAAAGCCAGGGCGACGATGCCTGCTGCCTATCTGCTGCTGAAGAGGGGAGAGGAGAGGAGAGGAGAGGGTGGGAGCAGAGTGGGGCTCTAATTCCCAAACTGTTCCAAATCAATCTGATCTTCTGCACTCCGCTCCATTTCTCTCCCTCGCACGTGAGGCCAGCCCCATCAAACCACTCACTCCTTCCCCCTCTCCCTCTCTTCCCTCTCCACAGGCTAACTACAGCTGATGCCTGGGTGTTCCCAGAGCAGGCTAAACTCCCATACCGTTTGCTCCGCCATCCTTCCCAACTGGTGTTTACTGCCAGGAATTTACCCGGAATTCCGACATGTCAGAAATTCCGCCTTTGGATTCAGTCAGTCACACAATAATGCAGAGTGTGTTCAAATCAATTTCACAACAGATCTGGTAAGCGCCTTGTGTGTGTTTGTGTGTGAGTGTGAGGTACAGACAGAAACACAGAGAGTACGAGCGAAAAATGTATTTTCTCTTTTCATCTCTGTGTTCGCCCATCTGCCTGCCTCTGTGTCTCTCTAGAGGAGAGGTAGGCTCCCCATACACCCACCCACACACACACACACTGCCCAGGAAAGAAAAACAAAAAAGAAAAACAAAGCAATAACACTACCACGAACACACAAACGCTCAGTACTTACCGATGCCTGTCTGCCTGTGTTACTGCGACACTCTGTTTTTCTACAGCTCCCTTCCTCTCACTCTCACGCTCTCTCTCTCTCTCTCTCTCTCACACACACACACACACTCGCTTCCCTCCACACCCCTCCTCTTGCTGCTGCTGCTGCTGGCTCTCCCCCTTTCGCTCACTTGCTACATACATGCATACACACACACACACACGCACGCACTCACTCGCTCTCTCCCCTAGACGTTCTCACTCACACACACATGCTCTTGCTCAGTGCTCCCACACCATTCACTCTGGGTGTCTCTCTCATTCTATCTCTCTCTAGAGTGTGTGGGTGCACAGAGGAGCATGCTGGAAGAGAGGGATGAATAGAAAAAGAGGAGAGGAAAAAGGGCTGTTGGCAGGAATTTAACTGCTGTAGGTTTTTTTCTCTCTCTCTCTCTGTCAAACGAGCCCACACCATCCAGGCTCCGCTCCTTCTTCCTCTCACTTAATCAAACCCCTTCCTCTTTCTGTCTCACTCCCTCTGCAACCCTTCTCTTCCACATCCTCCCTCCCTTTTTCTCTCTCCATCCATCCATCCATCCATCTCTTTCTCTCTTTTTTAGAGCCTGCCAGGTGTCAACTCTTGGCTCTCGGGAGGCAGGCTAGCTCTCAGCCCCCAGGAGGTGTGCTAACCTACATACCCGCCTGAAGGCACAGCTGCTGGAGCTACACGCCCGGCTCGATCGCTCCTTCGCCACCAAAAACAGGCTTCGCCGAGCCCCAGCAGCCTGCTAACTAGCCCTCCGCCTCACACACTCGATAGTCAGCCGCCCCTCCCCCCCCCCCCCAACCACCCTCAGCTCATCACTCTGGCTGCCAGCACAGGCGCTGCCAACGACCACAATCCACATTAAGTAGTTCAGAGGAAAGGCTACAGCTGGTGTAGCACTGTAGCACAGATCAAAACGACACAACCCCAAACTCAAACGGTAGTGGCATTGACACAGCAAGGCTTGTCCTTACCCAACTACAGCTAGTAAATACTTTGTCTCACAGCACACCAGGTTGAGACACACTAGTCCAAAGCACTGGATTAAAGTGGAAAGCTGTAGCATTGATGAACTCAAGACAATAAGCAACCGAGGCAGCGTTACTAGTCTAATAGCTTGCACTACTTTCTGCATATTGGTCAGAACAGCCACTATTATTATTATAATTATCATCATTCATTCATCCATCCATCCGATCGAGTAACTAGACTCCTGAGCGGGACTGAAGTATGGAACTTCCGAGTTTAAGTCGACTGATTGCTGACAGTCCCTTGCATTCATTTGCAAATAAAAATGCACAACAATATGTGAGCCCAACTAATTAGCCATCTTGACATGGAGAGGGTGCTTGCATATTCATTAGCGGTATGGGAACACTAAAATCTCAAGTGCTGCCGGAAGGTTGCACTTGACGTTACATTCACAGCGAGTCTCAAAGACGACGACGACACGACACATTTCACACCTGGCATGACGGATACAAGGCAGGGAGCAATATAGCAATATTACCCTTCATTTAGCACATAGCAGGTACAGCCACAAGCTCTCTCTTGCGCGCGCGCGCGCACACACACACACACACACACACACACACACACACACACACACACACACACACACACACACACACACACACACACACACACACACACACACACACACACACACACACACACACACACACACACACACACACACACACACACACACACAGGCAACTGCACACGTGCACACACACCCATATATATAACTACACCTCTGTGCATAGCGAGTGAGACACACACACACAGAGGGGGGATGGGACATGTTGTTTACGACCTCATTGTTTAGGATACAATGCTGCACAGCAGCGCTGAAAGCACCATACATATGGATTCCTCCACGAGTACCAGAGGCAGGTGGGGTTGCTTCTCGACTCAGCTGGCTCGAGCTGCTGGAGTGAACGGGGGCAGGAGGGGAGAGCACCTGGCTCGGCACTCAAGTGAACACGTGAGCAGGGAACAGAGGAGAGCAGGAGAGCATGGTATGGTGCATATATGTCGACTAGACCACTAACTCCGTGTTCACACTAAGAGCTATTAAAGCTATAAAATCATTTTTGTCACTCATTTAAAAAAAAATAAAAAAATAAAAAAAAACTTGCTGCTCTTATCACTCATGACGTGCCCATTGACATTTAATTTATAGCTGAAACACGTCAGAGCTAATTTGCATGACATCAAGCAATTTATAACTTCTTTTAGTTGCTCTAGTTTTGTCGCTCATTGCTTTTGTCGCTTTAGTTGCACTTGTCCCTACAAAGTGAATTACTTCTAGCTCCCCAGCCTGACAGGTATGAGGGATTTTTAACAGCACGTTATTTCTGCAGGAAAAGTAAAGTGTGTTTAGAGAGCTTTTGGGAGTTAATGTAGGTATGTGGACTCTGTGTGTGTGTGTTTTTCTATGTGCCTCTGTGATCTGCAGTACCTGCAATAATTAATGGTTGGTGGAAATTAACTTATAGGGGACTTGCAATTAACGGTAATGGCTTTACCATGCTGGAAATTAATACAAATGCACTGTGGGGCTGCGCCCTTCATTCCTCTATGCAGTCAATCAAGAGGAAAATACAGACATCGACCTCAGAGAGCAATTCCAAAGCCACCCTTATGTTATATATGAGACAGCACAGGTCAGCAAATATGTGGGAGTGTGTGTGTGTGTGTGTGTACATGTGTCAATGTGCGTGTCTGTCTATCAACCAATCCCCGAGAGAGTTCTGTAATTACTAGTAAACAAACAAACACAATACACATTCAGTGCACACACAAACACACAATACATGTTCAATGCACACACAAACACACTCACACACACACACTTTGAGTGTATATAGCACAGAGCCGTGGCTCAGGGGCATATGGCCAATGCTCCTGCCACTGCATGGTGTTCAGTGCTGAGCGCCTGGTGCATATGCATAATTTAGCAGCTAGCAGACCCTGTTTAAACGAGACACGAGGAGCAGAAACAGCTCTGCCTGCTTTACTGACAGAGGATTTGGGAGCTGGCGAGTAGGAAATCTCATCTTCATCCCGCACACACACACACACACACACACACACACACACACACACAAATACACAAGCCTACTTCATTACAGGCTATCTGGGTTAATGTTTGCTTCATTAAACTGGAACCGCATTTTAAATGTGAGATCCTTTTTGTACTCAAGAACAGACAGAATGAACTATTACATAAGGGTGAGAACTTGCTATGAACTCAGGCAGATTGGAAACATGCTAGCTGTCCAAGAGAACCCAAGAAACCGCAACCATGTTGATCCACCCACCCACTCACAAAAAACACGTATACATTTTAGGAAATAACATTCCTGCAATATTAATGGTTAGTTAGGCTACTGTACTGAGGCTTCAGAAAAAAGATCAAAATACACACATATACTCTCTCTCGCACACAGACACACACACACACATTCCCATTACAAACAATGTGGTTCAGTCACAAAACTGTGACTGAAACACCAGGCACAACCACCCGTGTACCACACCCACCAACACACACACACGCACGCACATACACATACGCACACGCGCACGCACAAACACACACCTGGGAATGCCAGCTAGGTAGGCAATGAGGCGGCGTAGGTCCTCCTGCCGTATTCGGTCGTGGTTGGTGCGTGACGGGAACGTGAGCACTGGGCCCCCGCGTCTGTCTCGGCCCCCTGGTGGAAGGAGAGAGAAATGAATAGATGCGGTATAGCTCAAACGGTTTTGATGAACTAGTGTTCTCACAACAAAATCGCCCCACCAAGTGCTCTCCCTCCAATGACTGATGATGCCGGAGGAACAAACAGACATATCAATTCATCCCTGTGAATGCTGTGTGTTTCTCATTGACGTGGGTTTTCCCCCCCCAACATGTTTCAGAAGAATGGAGGTGTACAGAAAGAGCCATGAAGGTTTAGTTTGGATAATGATGTGTGCTGCAATTGGATT
>JAIFZK010000011.1:8615000-8680000 GCA_027481765.1 Tenualosa thibaudeaui
ATCTCACACACATATACACACGGCTTGAATGCTACAGAGGCTGCACAGGGGAAGCGACTCGAATGAATGATCACATCTCGTTTCCGAGGCAGAGTGGCAGGGGTGACAGGGCCGTCCCTTTGTCTGATCCCAAACAACTGAATCCCTCCGAATCATTCACTGACGACTCACACTCACACGGCAGACACAGGTAGCAGGAATCCCTTCATTTATCCCTCGTCTGCTGCTGCAGACACTCTTGTCTGTCTGCATGCCAATAAATCCATCTCCGCAGCTCATGGCTACTCCCTGGTCATAGACCAACGGCTTTAATCCTAATCAGTTTATCGAGTCTGGTCGAGCCGCTTATGTATGTACACAGACAAGACGGGCAGTTTGGCTGCACGTCAAAAGAAACACACCAAAAAGCAAAAAAAAGGCCAATTAATTTTGATGTTGGTGTGTAGGCCAAGGCTGGCTGTGTGGTAACATGTAATAGGAGTGCCCCATCAACCCCAAAAGCTCATTCTGGCAGGAGTGCTGAGAGACTGCAGAGGAGGAAGTCAAAACAGGAGAAGGGGTGGTAATGAATACCACAGAGAGGTAGATGGCAGAGAGGTGAGGAAAGGGAAGAGAGAGAGAGGGAAGAGGGAAGAGGGAAGGGGGAAGAGGGAGAGAGGGAAGCGGGGGAACGGAAGAAGGAGGAAAGTGTGAGGTTTGGTGGGTGGGGGAGTAGAAGGAAGGGCAGATTTCAGTGTTTGTATGTATGTATGTGTGTGTGTGTGTGTGTGAGATAGGGTACAGCAAGGCCACCCAGCTGTGTGAGTGTCCGTCAATGCCGGAGACAGCTGAGAGAGTGCTGACAGGCCGATGGCAGCTGCCTACTGATACACGCACCCACCCACATATACACACACACACACACCACAGAGGCCATGTTATAATCATATGAACCATATGGTCAGGCTAGAGACACACCCACGCCTGACCATCAGTAGAGTGTGCAGCTGAGAGAGAGAGAGAGAGAGAGAGAGAGAGAGAGAGAGAGAGAGAGAGAGAGAGAGAGAGAGAGAGAGAGAGAGAGAGAGAGAGAGAGAGAGAGAGAGAGAGAGAGAGAGAGAGAGAGAGAGAGAGAGAGAGAGAGAGAGAGAGAGAGAGAGAGACTAAGATTGAAAGCATTCAGGCACCACATTCACATTCCCTTCAACCCTCAGCTCATCCACCCCCACCAAGCAATCTCCCTCCCTCTGCACAAGAAGCTGTTCGTAAATTTCCTGTGGGTGTGTTAGTGTGTGTGTGTGTTAGTTAGTGTGTATGTGTGTGTGTGTGTGTGTGTGTGTGTGTCTGCGCGTGCGTGTCAAGGACAGCAACAGCAGCTCTGTGCCGCTCAAAGGATTTTTTTTCCCCTGTTACCCATCAACACATTCTTTGATCCATTCAACTGCACTATACTGAGATCAACAAGGACACGAAAAAAACACACACAGACACACTTTAAGAGGGAGGGTAAAGGTTCAAAAAGATCAGTGACCCGTTGAAAACACACAAACACACACACACACACAAACACAAACTCTTCAGCTAATCACTCAACCCCCACCCCACACACAGCAACACTCCAACAAGTGTGCTAACAGGGACGAACAGGAGAGAACACGAGAAGACAGGAACCAGCTACCTCCCCCGTACTCTCCCCCAAAATCCTCCTCACCCTCCCAGTGACCCCAGGAGGGCTAGGGAGCAGCTGGTCATCTGGGTTAACCACGTAGACGGGCTTAACCTACCCAACACACACACACACACACACACACACACACACACTTTTCCCTTCAGCAGAGGAGAATGAAGATGTCACGCAAAGGCAAAATACCTGGAGTGAAATGATGCAATGTAGCACTAATGCTACCTCTTGCTAGACATGTACTCTGGTGACTGTACAAAAACAGGGGAAGAAGAAGGAAAGAGAAGAAAAAAGATGAAAACGCAGAAAAATAGGTAGAGGAAGAGGAGGAGGAAGAAGAAGAAAAGAAAGAAAGTGGAAGAGGAAGAAGAGGAGGAAGAGGAGGAGGAAGAAGGGATGACTAGACAGGGCGCATAAAAAAGGGGATTAAGAGCTAAATGCAGATCAAGTGCACTTAGAGACAGAGTGAGTCAAGAGAAGGAGAGAAAGAGTGCTTGTGTTGCAGAAAAGTGATTTTGAGCTGCTTTTTGTACCCACGCCATCCCGAGGAGGAGCGCAGGAGACAGATATCACACAGCCCATAGCAGCAACAAACACAGTGAAAGAACTGACGTGAATTAGCCTCACTCCCTGATGCCTTGAGATGCCTTTGGCCTTGCCTCCTTGCTGGCAGGCCTACCACCCATGCTTGAGGTCATCCGAGTCCACTGAAACACTGCCGTCACTGAGACGGAAGTTTGTCACACCTGGATGGATGTGACAGGAGCTGCGAACCCTGCCGGCTACACCAACCACATAATATTACCACTATCACTGTACTGTACATGAACAAACAAGAGTGGTTTTGCTTGGCTCCTTTGGTATAAAAAGGCACAGACCCCCCCAGAATGCAACTGCTGTTTGTCTGCATAAGAGACACGCTGTGCTTTTGCAATGACATCCATTGGCTCGCGTTCCCAGCTGGCAGTGAAAAGGGCCTCTGATGCAGCGCAGGCTTATTACTGCTTATTTACAGACGAGAAAACAGGCCTTCATTTCTGTGAGGTTGAAAGGATTGGGCTTTATGTTAATGTGAGCTATGTGTGTTTGCAACAAAATGAGTGAGTGAGTGAGTGACTGAGCACAAGCGAGGGGGTGTGAGAGGGAGAGAGATCATGAGAGGGGCCATTTATTGTAACAGATCTGATGACGCAAAAATCTCTTTCAAATCAGTAGCAATCTCAGATTCAAATCAATCCGTAATCAACAACAAATTGCCCATATCACTAGGCCTAAACCATGAATCACAGCAAAGTTGTGTGCCATCATTATGACAAAACAACACTTGCAACACATGCAACACATTCTGCACTGTGAACAAAGAATTCTAATATAGTTTTGTAACTACAACAGAGAAATAACTTCACAGACACAATCACAGATACAGTTTCATGCCATTGAGCCTGGAGACACCACACCACTACCTATTAAAATAGCTTGACATAGACATTACATAATTCTGAAATAAAACAATGGACCATCCATGGAATGAAGGTTTCAAGTCAAGTCAAGTAATTTCAGCCATATACACTGTATATAGTGAGACGAAAGTCGTGCCACATCGTAGGTTGAATGTTATCCTCTTTTGTAAGTCGCTTTGGATAAAAGCATCTGCTAAATGCCTAAATGTAAATGTAAGATACATAGCAGACATTTGAGACAGGCTACACTTTGTGCACCAAGGCGACAGTCCTACTGTTTAGCTTTACTATGATGACTACTGATCAATTCCATAACTGATAATTGCATTCATTAAAAAAAATTGCTTTTTTCTTTTCATGAAAACGGGAATCTTGTCACTCGCATGAGCACGGGAACTGCTGTTACCAAGTCATCATATCAAATATGGGTCAGACTTACAGCTTCAGTGACATTTATAGACAAGGAGTATTTATTATTTGATTATTGGCTTCCATTCCCTCATGACACCAATATGGTTAATTAACATGGCTTTCAACACCAGTGGGGTAACACCAAAAAGGTAAAATGAGGAGCATGCTGTGATTTTGTGTGTAAGTGTGCAAAATGACACACGCATAGGCACACAAACCCAGCTTCCTCTTGTCCTCCGACCCCCACCAAACCTGTGTCTCATAAACTCACAAATCTTCCTACAAAAACCTGTAAGCTGTGTGTGTGTGTGTGTGTGCGTGTGTACGGACAATCTTTACTTCCTGCCACAGGGCAGGAGTGTTCCTGGGCTGCTGACTGCTTTTTTTGTGTGTGTGTGTGTGTGTGTTTCACCATTACTCCCTGGCCACCGCACTCCGTCTCCAGGGGCTAAATTTAGCGCCGGCTCCCATGGAGTCGCACCGCACTCCTCCACTGATCTCTCCATTCCGGGAATGTGAATGAGTGAAGGGAAAAAGAAAAGGGTGGGGGGATGATGTGTTTGAGTGAGAGTGTATGAGTGTATGTGTGTGTGTGTGTGTGTGTGTGTGTGTGTGTGTGTGTGTGTGTGTATAGGCAGGTCACACCCTCACCCCCTCTGTGGTGTGTAGCCTTACTATTTTTGTACCCATCTCCCTCTTTCTTCTTTTCTTTCTTCCTTTCTTTCTCTAGCTCTCTCATCTTGTCCCTCTATCCCTCTCTGTCTGTCTTTCCATTACTCTGTTTGTATATTGCTTGGTTGTCCGGGTTCCATGTAGTCATGGCCTATTTATTTCTTGCTTTGCATCTCTCTGAAGTGCAGTAACTCGGTATCTTTTCTGCATTCATGTCTCTTGCCAGTTTTCTTTCCATCCTTCCCTCTCTTGCACTCTTCCTCCCTCTCTCTCTTGTCCCATTAGTTTGAGCAGTTTTAATCCTCGGCCGAACCACTCTGCATTTCAGGATTAGTACAGAGGAAACGAGCTAATTGTATTTTAAATTGAAGCTCCAACATGACACACACACATACACACACACAAACTTAATTTCAACCCTCACCCTCGGGGGGGGGGGACTGAGACACTAAATTCCATCATCTTTCGTGGCTTCCTGCAGGATCTGCTAAGACAGGCACATTCCCACAATCCTCTCTGCCTAAGTATTGCCTGAGAGCACAGGCAGATTACACGATGGCCTCCTGTCAACACAACCTGCTGACTGCTGCCATGACACCTGTGCTTGCTGTGGCCAGCCATATGAAAGAGGGAGGGGGAGAGAAGGAAAGAGAGAGAGAGAGAGATGTGCCAATGCAGCGACACTGCAACAAGAGAGTGAAGGGAGGAAAAAAAAGGAGCAAGACAACATTATGAGGTCATGGAGATAATTTGATGACATCAAAAAGAGGTGTGGAGAAAAAAAAAACAACATAAATAAAATTAATCTAGAAGTAAAATGTCACAGTGGTAAAATGACATTGACATCAATATGTTTTTATTTGTTTTTATTTGTTTTAGTTTTTATTTTTATAACCATTTTCTCAATGAATTCCAATGTCTCTTGGTTTGTGGACAACTTGGCCTTCCTGACACTGTTTGATAACAAAGCCCTCTGCCGATCTGCTTTCAGGAGTCAGTGCAAAATTGAGGCACAGCACCCTCTTAGCCCACAGACAAGCCCTCCTGGACCTGAGCCAAGTAAAGCATGATATCACCACACACAGCTATGTGTGCCTGTGTGTGTGCATGTACAACTAGGCCACACACACACACACACACACACAGCTGATTCACACAATCTGTGACAAAAAATGACTGTGACTGCGCAACACATCCACAGCCACACGTTGCATACACACACAGCATATCAATGAACCATGAGTAGCTCAATATAATGGAAAACCCACTTAGATGACTCCCCTGCCCAACACACACACACGCACACACTTGACCTCCGTGACACCAATGTCCTGTGGCCAATTCCACGGGACACAAGCCCAACTAAAAAGAACTGCCCCACACACAGACACGGACACGGACACACACAACAAGCACATTATGACCTCATATTTAATATGTAGCACAGCTCAATATCATGGACACGCATGTACAATGATACATATAATTGAATATGCACACATCCATACTCTGACCTGCTGTACCACATGACTGACACACACACACACACACACACAGCTCTTTCTGCTCTCTGTAGACCATCAGCTTGGGGACCATCAGAAGCACAGGGGGATGATCTCATATCAGAGGGCAGCCAGAGACACAAAGTGACAGGAGGAGAAGGGGGTGGGGAGGGAGGGAGAGAGAGAGAGAGAGAGAGAGAGAGAGAGAAGGAAGAGAGAATGAGAGGAAAGAGGAGAAAGACAGAAATGATGAGACCCATATAAAGATATAGCAAGTGAAAAACAAGAGTGACGGAAGACAGAGGAGAAAGTAAGGTAGAGAATGAATGAAAATTAGTCATCTGGAATGCAATGTGTGATGCAATGAGTCATCCTATGTATGTAAACATGAGGGCCACAGATATAAAGGGTTAATGGGCGGCCCTGAAACATGTTGGGACAATCTCCTTCAAAAACACAGAAAGAGAAGCGATGAAGGAAAAAACAGACAGAGGGTGAAAGATCAACTGCAATGCTGCAGACGATGAGCTCATGTAACCGCAACCAGCAGCCTCTGGTGGGGCAAACCAGAGAGGGCCTTCATTCCACCCCCCACCCCACCCCCCACACACAGTCTAAACCTTCCAATAATCCTCCTCTACCCTCCTCCTTCTCTTTCCCCTCCTCTCTTCCTCTCTTCTACAGATTCTCACTGTTCATCCTCCACCTGACAAATAGCCTTCACATCCTCCCATCTCCCCATTCCCACACCGGCTGTAAAGGTACCCATTTATGGCTGTTACCACGGCAACGGAGAGCCCAGGGGGGGTGAGGGGAGGTTGTTTCCCCTACATCACATCCATACGAGCATAAAAATGAGGGGATGGAGGAATGAAAGGGGGATAAAGGGAAAGCAATGACATCATACCATTGCAAAAGCAGCGCATTATTACTGGAAGAGCCCTATGTGTGTGGGCTGTTTATTTATGATCCAATACAATGGCAGATCAAGAGCACAAGCAGAATGAATTGAGATTGTATTGTGCTAGTCCTGAAGACATGGGAGGTGTGCGATAGTTGCTGAGCACAAATAGCTGCATATGAGTCTCTGTATCATGCAGACAAAACAAAAAACAACAACCCCAAAATGCTCACTCATCTTGTGTACAATCCATTATTTTTTTCTCCAAAGGGACTCAGAACACATAACCCAAAGGAAAGTTAATTTTAGGATTTAGTTGTATGCTATGTCAGTCAGTAGAAGGAAATCTTCACCTCAAGGTAATCTTGGGGAAAAGTAAAAAAGACAAAAAGACAAAAAAACAAAACAAAACAAAAAAATCGTGCCATGCACATATTTCAGAAGCAGCCAACCACCTCTGCCCAGAGGCAGCTTTCCTGAGGATATGACTATCTACTAGGACTACCTTCTACCTGTGAAAATGTGCACCTTTTGTTTAACTAAATTTGCAGGATATCCTTGAATTTGCACCTACACATACACATTCATAAACTTGCACAAACTTGCATCACTCACAATGAAACCACTATACATTGTACTACAACTGCAGTAGTACAATCTATAATAGTATTCACACAAGCATATGTGTTTAAAGTCAAACAAGCCTGGCTTTGAGAAACTGGACAGGCACAGTAGCACACTTCCAGAGGAGGCACCTGTGCCCGTCTACTTTTGGGCATATATTTACCTGACAGCTGAATCAGTGAGGTGCCCGTCTGTGCGTATTGCCACCTGTGGGAGTCCACTGATGAGGTCACAGCACACACACCCAGCCCGTTACGGGCGGCAGGGACACAGTGGAGGTACATCCTTCCAGTATCTACAGATTTGCAATATATGACCCACAAAAACAAGCTGATGACACAAGCATGAAACAATAAAGCCAAAGTCTTCCCTTTTCCAACTTCATACAGTAGTATCTCTGAAGGAAGAGCCACCAACTTCTTACAGGATTAGGTCCCCCAGATCTCCAGTTTAAACCAGTAAAATGTTAGCATTAAACAGTCTTTCAGATGAGAATCCATGGCCGTGTTAAGGGCGAGACAGAATAAAAGCAATGTCCAGAGTCTTTCTTTTTTGGTCTTTCAAAAATCCTTGGCCTACCAATTGTGATGGTGAAGCCTGGCTCACCATCAGCAGCCTCTCCCCTTAGAACAAGAACAGGGCGAGGCGAGTCAAACAGGCAGTAAGCTCTGGCCAACAGTTGTCTTGCCTGGAATTAGCAAGAAGGGGCGTGTGTGTAGGCAGGGTTAGAGAATTGGCTTTGTTTGTGATTGCACCTAATCCTTGGTCCTAATTCTGCAGACCAGGAACCATGTGTGCCTCTGCCTGACCACTAAGAGGGGGTTGAAGTGATGGCTAATAGTCCACTAAAGCCTGGCAGGTTCACTGGATGTGAGGGGCTTTCCAGCAGCATGGGAGGAGAGCACACAAGCTGGTGGTCAGCCTGAACCTGAAGCAGTCACAATAAGGTCATGAACCATTCATAGCATTTGTAGCAGTGAGTAAGTTCCATGTTCACCCTAGTTACCCTAGTAAGTTCAATGTTTACCCTAGTTACCCTAGTAAGTTCAATGTTTACCCTAGTTTACAAAGACAAGAAGAATGGCTGAGAAAGAAAGAGTCTACGGGGGACCACCCTTAAAGCCCAACCCTCCACAAAAAAATCAGACACACACCACCCCTTTTATTGGACACAGTTGACCCTACAGGGGTAAACGGGTGTGGAGTGCCAGTGCAGTCCGGAAACAGATTCTGAATTTTTGCTTGTGTGACGAAAACTGGAAGGGCACACACCGAGCAGGATTAGTCTGAAGCAGCTTAGAAAGTGTGGCGATTAGACTGGTTGCCCATGCCTCAACAGACCCTCCCCCACCCCCCCCTCCGAAAGGAGTGGTCACTGAAGGTCCATCAGCTAGGTAGTGGCATGGCTCAGCCTAATACAGAGACAGAGCAAGACTCTAGACTGTGGGACACTAGCTAGTTGGTGTCACTCCATTATCTAAAAATAACAAAACAAAAATAATTTAAAAAGAAAAACTGAACAAAAGAGAAAGAAAATATGATAAGATACCCCTTGTCCAATGCTACAGTCTACCACAAAATTTCACTGAAAATGACTAAGTAGTCCTTCAGTAGTCCTGCTAATGGAAAACATTACTTGCATGGTGGTGCTGGTAAAGTGGGTGTACTGCCATTCAAAACATGAGTGTGTAATGGTGTGCTCACAGACCCTGAAGGGGTATGTTTTCAAACAGCATTTCTATAACCATTTACCAAATAACTGATAACCGGTATAACCGATTACCAAATAAATAATCACAAAACAATGGAGAGACTAGGCCTACCATTTTGAAAAGCTGTCCTCTGTTAAATATCCAATCATCATCAAACAATGATTCTGAGGAAATTCATTACACATCATTTGAGCTTTGTTAAAGCCAGCAAATAATGGCACCATTTGGTCTTGTAAACTTCATCAGAACATTTAGTGCCATAAGGCCCAAAGTATTGTGCTCAGAGAACCAGTCTCTTTACAGCATCTGTGTTCCCTGCTTCCTTACCCTGTACAGTCATGCTCTAGTAGTCAAGATACGGAAGGAGCTCAGCTGGTGAGTCATTCCAAAACAAAAACAAGCATGTGAAAATCACAGAGCTCCGCAAATGATGAGAGGCCTGCACTTCACCTCTCCTCTCATGGAAGTCCAGGGAATAGTTATTTTCTTTTCTCGAGTGGTGCTCAGAAACACACAGCCATAACGCATGTCCAGAATAATTCATGTAATTTCCACAAACCCAGAATTTCACCGCAGCCAAAAAAAGTATGGAATATCTGAGCAGTGAAGTAAACGAAATCCAAACGAAGTCCAAAGACCATTATGCTTTTCTTATTGAGAGAAGTAATTAATTCAGTCTCTAATGACAATTGCCGTCCTGAACCTCCAATAAACTGTAGAAACCAAAACTTGAGGGGCCCTTCTGCAGCAGCCCCGTTTAAGTTGTGTGCCAGGGAATATGTAAAGGCATTACCTCTGCTTGAAGCATGCAGCTCATCGCTCTGGGGCTTGAGCCAGACTTGAAAGAGTCGTAGGAGGCCAGTCGGCCCCGCCATGCCCTTGCACGTCCCGTTTCTATGACAACCGCCAAGGCGCAGCCAAAAGCGACATCAAGAAGCAAGCCTCCCCGACCAGGTGGCATCAGAGTGAGGTGACACGGGGGGGTGGACAAAAGCAGCAGTCTTCTTTCTTCTGGTTCTCTCCCTTCCGGATGGCAAGAGCCAGTGGAGGGGTTTGAGGGAGTCTTTTTGGTTCTGGCTCGGTTTAGTTCTTTTTCGCTTGGCAAAGTTTTAAAAGCCTGTTTGCTTCATTAGCAGTGAACTCTTGCAAGCGGATAGCGGCGACGAGTCTGGTCTCTGTGTTCCCGGGAGGCAGAGAGACAGAGAGTGAGGGGACTGACGGCGTGAGAGCGTGAGCTAGACTGAGTGGCAGGGGAATGCCATAAGGGGTGAAAAGGGAACAACAGGGGCTGCCTGGCATTAGAGTGGTAGGATTGGAACGCTGGCATGACATTGGAGTGGGGGGTTGGAGAGGGAGGGGGGGTTGTTGTTCAGGCCACACAAACAGCTTGAGAAGAGAGTGGCTGGTGTGGAGCTGGCTGCTCTGCCCAAACACTCCCACCCACTAATCTCACCTCTTGGATGCCCACTCTGCAGGACCATGACATTCACACAAGTGTGTGTGTGTGCGTGTGTGCGTGTGTGCGTGCGTGCGTGCGTGCGTGCGTGCGTGCGTCTGTTACACATTTACATGTAGCTACAGAGTGGATGACATTTATACACCTTTGCAGACACAAAAAGTTGTAAACACATGTGTGTGCACGCTGTACATGTCTATGCATGACAGAAGGACTGTGTGAGAAGGAAAGACTAGAAGAGACAGAGAAA
Source organism: Tenualosa thibaudeaui (assembly GCA_027481765.1). Lineage (NCBI taxonomy): Eukaryota > Metazoa > Chordata > Actinopteri > Clupeiformes > Clupeidae > Tenualosa > Tenualosa thibaudeaui. Next base: position 8,625,649 of record JAIFZK010000011.1, read on the forward strand.
GTGCATGCCCCTACTGATTGAACTCCCTGCCATACCACATAATAAATCCCTTCCATTCAGCAGTGTAGAGTTTCAGGTCAGTTTCAGAACAAGGACGGAGTCCTGGCCACAATCACAATAATATTATCCAAAATACTTCGCCAAGACGCAGTGAGAAGAATAAAAAAATGAGCCAGAGAGAGAGAGAGAGAAATGAAGACACAGAAGAGTGAGTGTTGAGTGAGTGTCCATGGGTGACTGGGCACAATGGCTTCCAGAGATTTCGCGTTTTCTGTGACTCAATTAGCTGCTGCTATTGGATGCCATAAATCCAAACAGCCCCTGCATCAGAGGAACAAATTAATAGCCTTTCTTCCCAATCATCGGAAAATAAGAGGCTTTGATCTAGGGGAGCAGTTCGACTGCAGTTAATGAGACTCATGTTCTGGATCCTGCCTTTGAAACACATCTGGCTGCAAAGTGGCTTGCATAAGTAAGAGTGTGTGTGTGTGTGTGTGTGTGTGTGTGTTACAGAGAGGGGGAGAGAGAAATGCATCCATACCACTCACTTGCAATTTACCATCTCTCTGATCCCTCACTTAAAACACAAGTGTGATGCCAACTGTGTGACTGCCAGACCGTGTAACTAGCTTTTAGTGTGCTGTGTTGATGAGTCTGGTTGGCGTGGAGCTATATGAATGTGGCCTTTGGTGATATTGGTGTGACTCAGGTATTGGCATTTCTCGTGCAGAGGTTGGTGTGTGTGTGTGTGTGTGTGTGTGTGTGTGTGTGTGTGGTCAGAGAAAATGAGAGAATGAGGGAGCGAGAGAGAGAGAAAATGAAAAGTCAAATGTTTCTGTTAGTAGTGGGCATAATGTGTGTGTGTGTGTGTGTGTGTGTGTGTGTGTGGTGTATGGCCTCATGTGCATGCCTGCGTGTGAGTCACACAGGGCTGTTTACTAATAAACTCAGAAGGGGCGTGATGAGGACAAGACATTAAAACACACTCTGGCAAGCTCTCTGAAGAGCAGGGACCACAGGTCACCAGTGTACCACTCTCCATCAGCACCATACCAATTACCAATGAAAAATACACACGCACAAACACACACACAAACTTATGCTTCGTCGCTAACAAGCATTTACTCTCGTCAAACACAGAGGTCAAGATGGCTTGAGTGGTGGTGTGTCTCACTTAAATACACACACACACACACACACACACACACACACACAAACAAAAACATAGGGAACACACACAGACCATAAACAGATGGCAGGCAGTCAGGCAAGCGGAGACTTAAGGGTAAATTCGGTCTCTTGGTTCCAACCAAGCTCTGACTGAAAAGCCACTCACAAGCAAAGCACAACCTGAGCAACCTAGCAAGAGCCGCAAGAGTGTGTCCAGTGACACACAAGCTGATTACTCATGCACGTACGCACGCACACACACACTTCACTAAAGTTGTTTATTACAGATTAGTGTGTGTGTGACAACTAAGCAATGTGAGCAGTTGTCAGAGAAGGGACAGATGGAAGGGGAGGAGTGACAGGAGTTCTCTTCATTCCATCCCACACAAACACACGCACCCACCCACATACACACACACAAACACTCCCACCCACATACACACACACACACGCATACACACATACACACAGACTCACGCATACACACAGACACACGCATACACACACACACACACACGCATACACACACACACACACACACACACACATACACACCCACACCCACACACACATACACACATACACACCCACACCCACACACACACCCACACACGTAACATACCAAAAACACTGTGGGTGAGTAACAGATTTTTGAGGTGAAAAGATCAAATGTTCTAATTAAGGGCATACAAATAATGACAAATGGCAGACTGACACCTGGGAGATTCCTGCATGCATATACACATGCAGCCCCACAGTTTCTAACAGATGTCTGTATCACCATCATTGGTGTACCCCTGCCGGGTAACCATCATTATAATTACATGAGTGTCTTACAGAAAGAATGAACTGCGTTTTTGTGCACTGCAATCTTAAAAATGCACCAAAAAAACATCAAATAAGTCCTAAACTCACACACACACACAGAAAAAAAAACCTTGAGTCAGAGAGACTGTATAGGACCATACAATCCCCAGATGTGCATGCTCACACACACACACACACACCCCTGCATCACATTACGACACCCATCTTTGCCATAACTCACAGCCCGCATTGCCCCAATGTTGCCATGGAAACTAGGCCCCGTCCGCCGCATTCCTGGAATATTTCCGGAATGACCCAGCATACAAATTCCCCAGCAGAAGCCCCCCTCAACCCACCCCATGTACGTACACACACACACACACACACACACACACTTTTGGAGAACCTAAGTACTTTGACACATCCACTTCAGAAGAAGGAGGACCACCCCAGGCAGCGTTTCGCCTGATTGCTTTTTAAAAGACAACAACTCGGCTCTGATCTCCGACTGTGACTGACCTCATGTCAGTGTCTAGCAGACATGTGGACAGAGCAACCGTAACCAGGGAACATGGAGCATGGCAGCGATCGACTACTAATCAGTCTTCAGAGTGACTGTTCTAGATTTGTAAGAAGGGAAGACACTGATCTGGGGCCAGCTCATGACAGTTCAGACAGCGAATCGAATGGGGTGACAAATCACACTTTCACTGCTTCGTGGAGGACAAACTGATCCCAAACCAGCCTGCGAATACGACGGCTCTAGACTGGCGGTGAAGTGAGCTCAAGACAGAGACATCACCAGAGAGAATTCACATGTTAACTGACTAGACCAGAAACAGAGACTGAGGAGAGGAGAGGAGAGGAGAGGAGAGGAGAGGAGAGGAGAGGAGAGGAGAGGAGAGGAGAGGAGAGGAGAGGAGAGGAGAGGAGAGGAGAGGAGAGGAGAGGAGAGGAGAGGAGAGGAGAGGAGAGGAGAGGAGAGGAGAGGAGAGGGAGACGGAAATGAGAAATGCCACCAGAGGCAGTGGGGACAAGACAGTAAAAGAGAGGTGATTTAAGAGCATTGGGTGATGTGGAACAAGACAAAAGGAGACACAGAAAGAAAGCAGAGAAAGCAGAGTACGGAAGAGAGAAGAAATGAGAGAATGAGAGAGAGAGAGAGACAGAGAGAGAGGCTGGGTGGGTGGTCCAGACTGATGTGGATCAGGACAGGTTGGTGGCCATTAAAGGCCTGTGACTGATGCTGCTGCCACGGTAACGCCCTGCGACACTGACAGTGATGGAGCACCCGTCAACATAAACAGGTCATCACTGTCTCCGTCTCCTTTCATTTCCTCCTTCTCTCTATTGCTGCCACTCTCACCTTCTATTCTTCCCCTCTCTATCTCCCTCTCTTTCCTACACTGAAGAAAACCTCACCATTAACCCTTCCCTCCCATCACCGGGCCACTGGCCTCTGTTTATGACCCGCACCAGCCACTTAGAAAGTGCACCATTCACATCATGGCCCTGCTCTTCTCACTGAGCAAGAGGAGAAACAGCCTTCTTTATCTCTGCTGGTCATCTGGGAACCAGATGCATTTTCCACAGCTTGCTGCATTTTCCACAGTTAAACGGCTCCCGACAAACAGATAACCTTAACTGCTTCATAATACTGAATGTTGGTTTTTGGGCCTGGAGAACTACTAGGCCTACAGCCTGGTATAATTGGGCTTGAATGCCTTGGAGAGAGAAATGCTAACAACAGTCACCCAAATGTGCCAACCAGGGTTCTCTCAAGGGCATGCCCTAGGGTTAGAGACTCAGGCTTCCAGATCACCAGAAAGGGGCTTCTCTGATTGGCCAAAAGTCTGCAGACAGAGGTCTGTGGTTGGCTGGAATTCCAGGGCCTTTCATGTCTAAAAAGAGATCTTGCTGGGACCAAGGAAAGGACTAAACTGCTGACGACAGGTCATGATTGGGCCAGAGTCTGGTGAACGAGACGTGCTGATTGGCAGCAGCCAGTCTGTGGCAGAGTAGCACATCAAAGACAACCACAACATGGGTAGCCTGCCTCTTACATTAGAAGGAGTGTCTGACTGTCAAGGACACACAGACACAGAGACACACAGAGACACACAGAGACACACAGAGACACACAGAGACACACAGAGACACACACACACACACACACACATGCACACAAAATACAAATTCGTACACAATTGTAGCAGAAAACAGACATAAAACACACATATGGAAGGGTAAGCGTCACACTTAAGAGGGAGCACACGCACGCACACACACACACACACAGACACAGACACAGACACAGACACAGTCTGAACACAAAAAGCAGCATGCCAAGAGACACACACGGCTCATCGCCCGGCGGCTCCCTGTGCAGCTGCTGTTTACGTTGCCCTGCGTCTCTGCTTCTCCACTTTTCTGAAGCCATATTCTGTTCGTATGGCCGTTAAAGTGGTAAGGCTACCCCTCCATCTCATTTTCCACTGTGCCCTGGATCTGCATGACATTCCCTCCTCTCTTCTCTCACTCGCTCTCTCTCTCTTCTCTTTCCTCTCCTCTCCCCTTCTCTTGCGCCTCGCCTCCCTCGCTCCAGAGACCCAGGGCCCCTAATGACAGGGTAGAGGAAAGTGGCGCCCTACACAACTCACAAAATACAGAGAGAGAGTTGGAGAGAGAGAGATAGAGAGAGGGAGAGAGAGAGAAAAGGAGACACAGGCAGATTGGTAGAGGCAGGAACTGAGAAATGGGAGTTGGGAGGGATGAGGGGGTTTGGGGGTGTGAGGGGCGGTGTAGACCCCCATGGCAAATTCTGCATGTCTGATTACTGGTGAACACTCAGATGTCTGGTGTGTTAAATAAATGGGTGCAGTGAGCAGTCGGGCATCAGCACCCCACAGTGAAGACCAACTCCCCTCTCCTCCCTCTCCTCTCCACCCCTCAGTGAAGACCCACTCCCCTCTCCTCTCCACCCCACAGTGAAGACCCACTCCCCTCTCCTCTCCACCCCACAGTGAAGACCCACTCCCCTCTCATCCCCACCCCATGGTCCATCTCCCTGCGTCTCCTTTTTCTCTCGGCTGGCCAGAAATAAATCACTGTGAATAAACACACATACACACACACATACACACACGCACTCTTCCACATACAAAAAAATTCCACAGTTCATCATCAACGATAGAGTAAACACCTCATGCAGTGCCAACCCTTGCACCAGTGAAGCCTCAGAGACCCTCTGATGTGCCATCTCAGACTGGCCTCATCAGCTGGTGCTACCAGATGTCCCTTCTCCCGGGTCTTAGCCAAAAGGTCTTTAGAGGTTACGTAACCATCCAATCAATAGCCCCGAACAACCGAGAACACCCTGAATAAAGCCAACAAGCCAGATGGAGGGAGAGACTCATGCTGACATCAAGAAATTTGATTGGTGCCCAGACAAAGACAGACATGACATGACATCCAATCAGATGCTTTACTGATCTGAGGCCTCAAAAGTAGTGAGGTTGAAAATTTTGATTTGAAGCATCTCCAGTAGATTGTGGCAGGTTAGGTTAGGTTAGGTTCCAGCTTAATGGATGCACCAATGCCAGTAAAAAGCCACAAATATCTGTGTGTGTGTGTGTGTGTGTGTGTGAGTGTGTGTGTATGTGTGTGTGTGTGTGTGTGTGTACACACACACACAGTGTATATGTCTTAGAAGCACAGTTGTCATCACAACAGGTCAAGCCAGGCTGATAATGGCACAAAGCTCCTTTGCTAAGCAATCAGATTCTTCAGGTTTCATTTCCAAACAATACACACCTACTAGTCAAGAAAATACAAAAGGGAAAGACAACATTATTTTTGCAGCGGACATCCAACCTACTTCCTTTAACACACACACACAGGTCTGACGTCACTGTGACGCTTGATTGTGACAGGATTGTGTTTGAGCTTTGTGATTTGTGGTTGAGATTAGCAAAGAGTTCATTACTGAGGTCTGGTCTTCTGCTGGCCCCTGGCCTGGAGAATAAAGAGCATTGGAGATGAAGAAAGCTGTGTGTATATGCTTGTGTGCGTGCATATGTGTGTTGAGGCAAAGAGAGAGAGAGTAAAAGAGGGACAGAGATAGATAGAAGAAGAAAGATAGGATGTGTGTATGTATTTGAGCCCTTGTTTGTATTTGAGGTTGAATACTTAGCAGAAAAATACATGGATACTAAACATCATATGACCAACCTGACAACAGGTCACCAAACATAATATTACACAAACATAAGCTTACTAGATAGTGTCATAACCATGTTGCTGTGTGATCAGCCATGCTGTAGGGAGGGGGGGCAGTGACAAAACTTGTTTTATTTTTACCTCGTCATGTGTTAGCAACTCATCAACAAACATGCAAGGCTTCACACCTCCGCAAAGCAACACGGTTGGAATCACATTCTGGAACTGGAATGCAGGAAACGGAAAACGCAAAGCAGAACCACTTTAGAAAACACCTTTACATTTCTACCCAACATCCCAGCAGGCAACCATCGATCATCACCAAAACACCTGCCTACATCGAGTCAACAAGGATGCCTGACCTTTACAGCAAACGGTTGATTGAGCCAGACACCCCTTGCTATGCTTCGCAATATCCGAACGCCACATTATCAGGGACATCGTACCGAGTTGGGTCACAAATTTTAGGAAGGCGCTTGCTGTTCCACCAAACTGATTTCTGATCAGCGTCAATTAGAACTCTAGGTTAAAGTAGGGCGACAGAAATAGCTCCCAAAAATTTTTTAAAAGACTGCTAGCGTTGTAGGTCACAAAGCGTGGAGGAGGGTGTAGGGAAAAAAAAGATCCTGCGAGTGAGTTCGTTCACAGCTTAAATTAAACTTCATTTGTTCAGCTTAATTAGCTGAGTGATGCTAATTAGCATGTCTTTCATATGATTAGCTAGCCTGCAGGGGCTGGAGTGAGTGAGCGAATAAGGAGAGGTCACTACAACCAGGGCCTGAGATACCATGACTAAGCATGGCTATTAACATAGACTCTCAGGAGAACCACTTGACGACATGATTTTCTATTTTTTTTTGACTACTTCTTTCTTGTCCAAAAGTGATTCGCCCAAATTGAAGGAAACACATCTAGGCAAAATTAGGCTACATCTTGCAGCATAGAAAAGAAAAAAAGCTCCATTCTTACAACCAGAAGAGGCTACAGCATTAACAATTCTCTGTAATTGATTTCTAGAACTCTTCCAGCCTAGCTTTTCGTGTGGCAGAGAGTCTCTGTCTCTCGTCATCAAAAGAAGCTAGTGCTGGGTCAAACTCCATGTGCCCAGAGCTGTTTATAAATGCAACTGAAGAACCAAGAGGAACAGAGGATCTGAGGGGATGGCCAGTTTCAGTTCCCCACAGACTGACAGTTGGAGGTCTAGTGGCAGTTGCAGGCCACCCCCAAATAAGCCTCCTCTGTGTCCGTTCATCCACCCCCATCTCCTTCATACACCCTCCCTTGAGCACACACACACACACACACACACACACACACACACACACACACACACACACACACACACACACACACACACACACACACACACACACACACACACACACACACACACACACCTACCTAGCTCCAGGCTGCCAAATTCGATACCACCAACATGCAGCCTCCCTCTCTGTGGAGGGCCTCTCTCCCTCTCTCTCCTTCTCTTTTCAGAGTCCCTTTGCAGCCCTTCAGAGGTGCACTCCCCTTGTCCTCCTCACCTCAAAACCCTCACTCCCACACATCTCCTTTCTCTGTCCATCTTATTTATGACTCCTTGGTGAAGCCTGTCAAAAACTGTAAACGAATGTGCGTGTGTGTGAACGTGGGTGTATGTGTGCTCCTCCACTGGAGAGCCCTAACAGGTTCCGAGCTCACCAGACTTGAAAAAGGAGACATTCTCTCTCCTATTCATCCTCTCTCTCTCCCTCACTCCACTCCTCCCTGTTGAGAGGCCTAGGCAGGGGACTATAATGGGAGGGAATGACGGGAACGTTGTTTGTAGAGTTAGTTTCAAAAAAAAGAAAGAAAAAAAAAAAGACGGGAGACTGGAATGACACAGGGCATGCCCAACGGACTTCCCTTCCCGCCAAGTTTTCAAATTAAACGGAAACATAAACATACACACTCACACACACACACACACACACACACACACACACACACACCTAAAGAGGCCTGGACTGTGTCAGCTTTGTATTTCCTCTTTTTCCTTTCTGAAAGGCCACCTTTACCGTTACTCTAACGTACTGTGCCGCACTGGCAGTTATTATTTAAAATCTTTCACAGAAGAAAAGAGGAGGACAGAGGGGCCATGTGTCTGGAGAGGCACTGTGCAGTATTCATCCGTGAAACAAAAACTTTTATCTTGGCCTGCATAATGCACTGATACCACTGCACTGTGTTTTTCCCCCTGCTTATATACCGCTTTGCTTTTCTTGGTCTGTTTGACCCCTTTGCCCTTCTCGTTTTCTTCCTTTCTCTCCCTTTTGCTCTGCCTTGTTGGCTTTTTTCAGTCATGAACAACAGAGCTACAAATCTGAAATCTGTCATTTATAAACCCTAAGGACAGAGCAACACAGTGACTGACGGAGGACCAAGAGACCCTCCGCAGAATCTGCATCAACCGACTGGCCAGAAGGAGGGCAGGGATATGGGGTTAGTGATGGGGGAAGGGTGGTGGTGGTGGTAGTGGTGGTGGTGAGTTCCAGGTGCTCTCTGCACTACAGACCAAAGGGCAGCCTGAACTTTTAGATCCGTGGCCATCTTGTTTAGACAGCAAGCTCTCTTGTGATCGGCTAATTTCATTAAGACCTGTGCATGTTTTGAGCGTATGTGAAAGAGTGTGTTTGTTTCCTTATACGTCTGTGTGTGATTGTGTGTGTGTGTGTGTGTGTGTGTGTGTGTGTGTGTGTGTGTGTGTGTGTGTGTGTGTGTATCATGTGCTTTACTAGCCAGGGCAGGGAAAGGGAAGGACAGTCTTTGATGAGCCGGGTCAGGGAATGTATTTATAGAACGGGGCACAGCTGTCCAATCTTAATGGAGTTTTAGGTGTGCTTGCGTGCTTGTGTTGTAGGGGGGAAGGGAAGATGCTTAGACAAAATAAACACCACACGTCCTCATATGTTTTCACTTCATTCACTCTGAAATATCATTAGCTTTCTATCCCCAGAGAGCACCCGTTTACCAGGAAGCTCTACAGAAACACACTAATACGTCCATTAATAGATTTTAAGTTGAATTGTATTTGAAAATACAAAAGAAAGGCAAGAATATGGCTACTTTACTTAAGCGGTTGGTTGATCAAATGATGGATACAACAGCACTCAGTTGTACACACAAACACACAGCTTCTTGCCAACATTAAACTACACTAAATAGTCTACCCTTAGCATCTTCTTATCGATCCTTTCTATCGATCCAAATGTTCCAGATGAGTCATCCATCTGCTGAGATAAATAAGGGTGTATTAAGGTAAAGGCATGAGGGAGTGTCAAGTCTGAGCAGTGGTGACAGCTGACAAGACACCCTGCTGGCCAATAAAGACATTGACAGCTGCTGGACCAGCCAATCAACGCTGGCGTCAAGTGCTTTGACCGCCCCAATGCTGAAGTAGACAGGTAAGGACATGACAGGACATGGGTCACTGAGATGTTTTGTTGGGAAAGAGTAGAGTGGGAGGTATTGGAGAAGTGGACAGAAAGACCCCACATGCAGACACAGGAGGGTTTATACTGTGTCACAGAGACATCAGAGCTCCAGGTGGTCCAGGTGTGTGTGTGTGTGTGTGTGTGTGTGTTCTAAGCTGTGTATGCACAGACACCTGCAAGAAACACCTGAATACACAAGTTGAAAAGATTTCAGTCTTCAGATCTGACTGTCAACTGTCTTTTCAACACATACACTTTGACCCACAAACAGCACCAACAGACAGACAGACACACAAACTCACACAGATTGGTGTGGCTAAAATCTCTTTGTGCTTGATGCTTAGTCATCAGGACTTTAATCAATTCTACATCATTGAGAAAAGAAAGAGGATTTGGAGGGGGGTGCAGATGGCCAATGAAATATTGATTGTGCTGATAAAAGAGGCGGAAGCAAGAGACTGAAGAGTTGGAGCGCTATGCGGGGAAAGACGGAGAGCAATAGAGAAAGAGAGAGGGGGGGGGGCACAAAGGGCGTGTGGGAAAAAGAGAAAGTAGAATTGTTTATGCGTGAGAGTATTGTAAATTGTCCCCAAACCCTCTGCTACTGCCCTATATGTACTTTCTCTCTTTCCTGCCCTCTTTCATGCCCAACATAGGCTGACGGACACAATTTCACTGCATTTCTTACCCTCACTGTGACAAACTTTCCTTGTATCCTTGTAGAAAGTGTAGCAAGTACTATAGAGAGAAGAATGAGAGAAAGATGTAGAGACAGAGAAAAAGAGAGGTACAGAGACAGAGAAAGAGAGGTAGAGAGAGACAGATAGAGAGAAAGAGAGAGAGAGAGTCATAGGAACAGATAGAGACAGAAAAAGAGAGGTGTGAGGCAGACTAAGAGGGGGCAAGAGGTGAGTGAGGGGGAAACAAGCTTCCTCAAAGAATCTCAAGGCCATGACTCACAACCTAAACTAAACCAGTCAAGACCAGTGGTGAAACACTAAAGAGGATAAGAATGAAATTTGAAGGGGGGGGGGGGGGTGGAACACCTCCCAGTGCCACTGACTCATGGCAAAGTGTTCCTATGAATCCACACAATCATTAACTGTCTTGAGAAAAAGAAAATAAAAAGATCAAGACTAAAAAAAAAAACAAACATTTTAACAGCTTTTTTTCTCACCAGCCTGCTTCAAAAAAGGAAAGGAAGAAAGAAGTCTAGTCTAGTGTTGTTATTATTTTTAGAGCCACTGCAGCTCCGTAGCCCTAAAATAATTGCATGCGCCTAAGTGACAAACATGTGACCTACATGTTCACATACATGAACTTTTATGAGGGAAATAGCTGCCTCGAGGTAGACACTGATCTCTGGTTCATTTGCCAAGAATAAGCACATCACATGGCTGGGGTTGTCAGCAATGCATCCCGAACAATATGACAGACTTACAAATATGACCGTGTCCATACTTTGGAAGGCAAATTGTGTCTGGCAAGCGATCAATTCTCAGTGCTGAGTAACAACCTCGGTAATCGCAAACCCTGCGCATTCTACCACGTAAAATCATGCAACTGCATGTTTGTGATGACACTGAAGCTTTATTTACATTTTCTATTCAACATTGTTGTGAGGGGCAGCTGGAAGTCAAAGAGTTCTTTTGGAGCGAGTCTCTTCTGTCTGACCGGAATGTTCTGTGGCCTGCTGGCCTGGCACCCTGCCAAGAAGCCACGTGTGAGACATCAGCGCATGTCAAAGCCTTTCGTGTCCACAGTGATGCATGTCAGTCACAGACGGTTTGGGGGGTAGGCGACAGAGGGAGGGGTCATTGCATCTCTCTCTCTCTCACTCTTAGATCAGTACCAGTGCTTGTCCCTCTTTCTGTTGGTGCACTGGTGACCCACTTAACCAAGCGGCTGCCATGCTTTCCAGGCCAGGGACGGTGGTGGAAAATCACTGTGAGCTGTATTCATGGATGGATGGTAATGGCAGGGGACGGAGGTTTACATGGGACTCTGAGCGTGGTGTGAGTTGTGGACAGAGAAGGAGACAGAGAGAGGGAGGGAGAGAGAGAGGGAGAGAGACATAAAAATTACCCTGTCTGCTTTGTAGCATTTAGAACTAGGACTGGCCACGGAAGAATTCATGGAGTATAACACTGTGTGTGTGTGTGTGTGTGTGTGTGTGTGTGTGTGTGTGTGTGTGTGTGTGTGAGAGTGAGTGAACAGCCCAAGTCCCGGCATGTGGGAATGTGGCTGCGTTTAACACACACAGACACACACACACACACACACACACACACACACACAGCTGCGTCTCGGAGGAGCCCTGCCTTGTGCGGCTGGCCATTGCAGCAACCGCCTGCTATTTATGAGGCGGCGATGCTGTTTACAGGCAGTCAGTGACAAAAAGGGGAAGCCAAGTCAAAACACAACAGACACAAACACAATCCCCCATCCATCTTTCTGCCTCCCCGCCAAAACAGAGCACAATGGATCAGAGACGGCCAACACGAGGGCATCTGTGAGAATATATTTAATACTCTGACAGGAAAGCAAACAGCCTTACCTGATCCTTCTTCAAGTTTATATTTGCTTTCCTCTTTTTTGTAATCCATATCTGGGCCTATTTGTTGAAATGTGCCATTTGGCTTGAATTGAGAGAATTTGTTTTGTTTGATCTGTCACATGGCAACGGAAGGTTTGGTAAACAATTAGAGTAATATCTGAGATGTTTCAGGGTACATAAAAAGTAATAAAAAAAAAACCTTACCTGGTATCTGACTGGAAACATCTCCTTTGGGTTCACATTTTGGGACAGAGCAGTCTAGAGAGGAAGAGAAGAAAGAAAGAGAAGGGGAGAATGTTTAGCAGGACAATCAGGCAGTACAAGGAAACAACAGATAGATCAACTGACCTGTGGGCCAGTCACAATCTCTGTGGCCTACTTCTTTCTTTTTTTTTTACAAACCTGGACTGACTGATGGACTTTGCAGTGGCCTTCTGCACTAAGCAAACACACAGAAGCAGGCATGTTGCACAAAATAAGTGCGCACACACACACACATGCACACACACACACACACACACCTCTACTACCTGTGTGTGGGTGTGGGTGTGTGAATATCTCGAGTCTGTGTCAGGTGAGCTCACACAGAGACTCCGAGCGCTGCCTGAAGCTCACGGTCCAGTAACCTCACACCCGGACACAATGGGCCTCGTGCACCAACTGTTCTTGCCAAGAAATTTGGTCTTAAAACCACACTTCGCAGTTTTCAAGAACATTTGGAATTCAGCAATGTTTTCTTATCTTGTACATGTTTGTAAGGTAAGGAAAAAAAAAAACTATGCACACTAAAGAGCACTCTGACCTTTGACCTCTGCAGTTGTAAATTATTACAAGAATTAGAAACAAAGTTCTTAGGAAGACATTGGTGAATGAGGCCCGAAAGAGAAACTCACTAAGGCTGACTAAATGTAAGTCAATTTGGATAAAAGCATTTGCTAAATGCAAATGTCAGTGTAAATGTGTGATAATGACAACCGTATGACCGCCTCCACCCCCACCATAAACACCTTGGTCTGGTCCTGTTCTGTATGTTTAACCGAACTAGAGTTTAACCTAACCTAGCCAGACATCTACCTGGATCATCTAATGTGCTAATCCTCCGTAGCTAAGGGAGTCCAATCACATGTCTGCACGCCACCAGTAGCAGAACAAATGCCACCATGAGGAGTGGTGGGCAAAGAAAAATGATAAATTGATACACACACTCAACCGTATTTAATAAGTGATTTATCCAGTGTAAGAACCCAAACTGTAAGAAATATTGAACTCCTCAAAAAGTACATGGGAGAAAAATAGAAAATAGGAAGTGATCGAGATGAGAGTAGAGAGAAAAAAAAAGAAGCCATGACAAGTAAATGAAGTGAAGGCTTTTCCCTCCACAATGAACTCTATGGCCCTTCCTAATGCTGTGCTCAGGCCAAAACTGCACCACCGCCAGTCATGCCAGCAAAATATGTTGAATATAACCAAGATGGACAGAGAGAGAGAGAGACAGAGAGAGAGTAGATGAATAAACAGAAAAAGTGTTTCGCCTGCAGACTCGACTGGAGAAGTGGCACACTTCACTTCAGTCCAATGCTAGAACAGATTGGTGGATTTCCTGCCGGGCATCAAAGCTGTGTGTGTGTGTTTATTCACTGATCTCTTGAGCATGAATTACCCATCTTCCTAGCTACTGTCCAATTAAGACCAATTATAGTGTTCCATGTTCTAGGTTTCCATTCAGCAGATAACAGACAACATGGAACAGTGGAACTGTTGAACAGGAGTTTTAAAGAGGGTTCTAAGACAGAGCACACCAGTGAGGGCTAGTCATGCGTCATTGCTCTTTCAGTCTGGCTCCAACACGCACGCACACACGCACGCACGCATGCATGCACGCACACACACAGCAAAGGTACTTCGAGGAAGAGGAATGAAGAGACTACTCCCTTTGTCAATGTACTGCCACCCAGCCCAGGTCATGTGTATGCAAGCATAAGCTAGTGAGGGTACAAGGAAGAGACTTTAATTCTGCTCGAACACACAGTGGACAAAAGTGCACTCCTTCTAGCATATTAACACATCATTCACTTTTGCAAGAATTTTGGGCCAGGGCAGCCAAAGGGTTGCTGGTTCAATCCATGATGAGTGGACCATGGCAGAAGTGGCCGTGAGCAAGGCGCCTAACCCATTCAGTGCTATAGCAGGCAGCCAACTGCCTATAGCAGACGAGCAACTGCTCCGGGTTAGTGTGTACTTCACTTCACTGTGTACTGTGTGTGTTTCACTAATTGACGATTTAATTTAAAAAAATACAGAGACCAAATTTCCCCTCACAATATCAAAAGAGTATAGATTATTATTATTATTATTATTATCATCATCATCATCATCGCTACTACAAACACATCACTCAGTCATGTGCACACTTGCCTGCTCTCGCAAACGCGCGCACACACACACTCTCCTGTCCACATAGCAATGAACTACAGGTCAGTGCTGTACTTCTGTATATGCAGTGGTCCACAACACAGGTTTAACTAAAGGCCATAGTGGCCTGAGGGTGAGTGTGCAGTATTGTGTGGACATCCATGTATCCTCCCTTTGTATTTGATGCCACTTGGCTTCAAGGGCACCAACTATGCATGAACGAACGATGTCTGTTCTGCATCCATAGGGTTGTCTGTGTGTGTATGAACCAGCGAGTAGAACCGAGAGGTAACCCGTACATACGTACGTACGCACACACACACACAGCGCTAGGATGCCATATCACTATACTATATCAGTGGCTTATGCACGTACAGACACATCTACTGCATCAAACACAGCAGAGGGAGGAGAGATAGAGCAGATAAGAGTTCTAATCACATACTGCATCTCTGTGAGGCTGAGAGGGAACCACCATCTTAATCCCGTCTGTCTCTCTCTCCCCCCTCTCCCTCTGTCTGTCTTTTTCGTACACTCTCAGACGCTCGTTATGAGTCTGGGTGAAGACGTGCACACACACACTCTGCTGCAGGAGGGTGGTCTGTGATCTGCAAACCAGTGATGTCACTCAGAGAGAAGCTGGAGTCGTGACAGCCCAGTGCAACTGAGAAATTATCCATATAAATGAGAGAGAGAGAGAGAGAGAGAGAGAGGTGAGAGAGGTGAGAGGGAAATAGCGAGAGAGAAGGCAAGAGATGGAAAGAGGGGGTGGGGTGAGATTGGGGGAGGCAATGTGAGAGAGAGAGAGAGAGAGAGAGAGAGAGAGAGAGAGAGAGAGAGATGGAAACAGATAGAGAAGCGAGCAGGGGAAAGAGCGAGGAAAAAACACAACGAAAGTGACAGACAGACAACAAGAAAGCAGATGATGAAAAAAGCTGGAGAGCAAAAAAAAGAAGAACAAAAAAAACGAAGGACTACCCCAGCTTTTTAAGATTCCACTCATGGAATTTTCCCTTCCCTCCCTGCATTCTAATGTTCCACAGCAACTGCAGCAGGGAACACTAGACCAAATAAAAACATACTCAACATGCTTCTCACACTCTCTCTCTCTCTCTCACACACACACACACACACACACGCATTCCACATACCTCTGCGAGGACGATGCATACATACTGCACGAGAGATGCAAAGAATCCTTGCGTGTATACTCAGATAAAAGCCTGACCCAGATACAGTCTCTCGCACGCACACACACGCACAGAGCGTGATGCTCAGACTACCAGCAGAGAACACCACATTATACAGACGCACTGTATACACAGTATACCATACACAGTCTATGAACATTAGGCAGTCCAAGATGTGAACCTCAACTAGATCAAACACAGAGTGTTCACAGACAACGCCTTAATGTAAGCACTACACATACACCTAGGTCCAAGGCCACACACACACACACACACACACACACACACACACACACCAAGTACCAGAATCAAAACATACACATGATGACACATACCAGACACCAATGTACAATGCAGATTCAAACACTACCATGCTCTCACTCACACTCTCTCTTCCCCACACACACACACCCACACACACCCACACCCACAGTGGTAACACTAAGCTCAGTGGTGGCGGGGAGCAGCTGATTGCTGGTCCCCTGCTGTTGCTGCTGTTGCCACTGCTGGGGCTGCTACTGAGCTCCATCATGTTAAATGTTCCACCCCAAATAAGGAGAGTGTGTCGCTCGCTGTGGCTTACTGTCTGTGAGTGGAGCAGGCCTGGTGCTGGGTCACGTCCACGTCACCTCGCCGTCTGCGTGGCCCCCCCAAAACAAAATCCACGGAAGGGGTGGGTCGCTAATGCTAAGAGCTAAGGCTGGCACTAAGCTAACTCCACAGTGTAGCAAAGCGGGTGGCTAATCCCTGGAAAAGAGGCTCACAAGCAAAGCGCCTCTGCACTCATCCACTGCCGACAAGTAGGTCCTTGCTCACTCCATTGCTCTCTCTCTCTCTGTCTAGTCTGGCAATGCCCTGAGTGTGGACGAGCAGTGGCTTCCTAGGCACACACGCTCTCTCTATCACACACACACACACACACACACACACACAGACAAATTGCCTGTGATGTCACTTTCGGGCTCAGTCTTTTGACATGAGTGAGCAGGAAATGAATGCATGGGTAAACACACACAGCCAAGCAGGCAAGGAAACAGTCTCACACACTCACTCGACCACAAATTGTCTAGGCAAACAGTGGTGTCATATAGCAGGGAGTTTTTTGTGCATGACTGTTTCTCAGTGTAACTGTGATTGGGATTGAGAGAGAGTGTGTGTGTATGTGTGGCCATTCACACACACACACAAAAGAGCATGGCCTGACTATCAGTCATCGACAAACCCCCTCCTGTTCTCCCAACTTAAAGGTCGCCGATGAACAACTGCTGGTGATTCAGCTCCGCATGCTGCTGCCGCGGCAACAGACCCCTCCACCCTTCCCCTCCCACCCCCCCTTTACCCACAGTAAAGATCACCCGTTTAACTAACAACAATCCTCCCTGCGGCCCCACCAATTCCCTCTGCTTTTTAAAACAGGACCACCCTTTGTGAGGGGGCACGTGTATGCGATCCCCCATCCAGACTGAAGAGTCAGACGCCGCGACTCACACATGAATCATGTGCTTTTCAAATGCGGGGGGGGCATTAATGTGGGAAACTGACAAAAGTGAGGGGACAAGATACAGTAAGATTAAAACAAAGGATGCCATCGAGTTAAGGGAACAGATTAGACAGTTAGAGAGAAAGAAAAAAAAAAAGAGAGAGGGAGGGAGAATGAAAGACGTGTACGTGTGTGCTGAATCGCAAACACAGAGCCAGCCAATATGCCACAATAGGAGGCGGTCTAACTGACCGAAATAATCTCTCCTTCTAGTGCCCAACTTCCTCCCTCTTTCTCTCTACATACATACCTCACTTGATCTCTCTTTCACTCATTCTGGTTCTGGCACACATGGTACACTTCACTCTGTTAGGTGTCACAGTACACACACAAACACACAAACACGTACACACACACCACTGAGAGCCTAACTCGTCACAGAACTATTTTGGGAGGTCTCTGCAGAGCAGTGGCACCCAGAGGCCAGAGCGACCTGGATACACAGACACATGCATACACACACGCACACACACTCTGCTCGGAGATGGCTAGCATGATGCAGCATGTTAGCCCATGTTGCTAACATGGTTAGTGGTAAGAGGATACCACACGCAAGCTATACATAAAATTCAAGTTTGTGTATGTGTGTGTGAGTGTGAGAGAGAGAGACAGAATGTGTGCCTTGCCAACTGCATCAACATGGGTGAAGAAAGGGGGAGGGGTAAAAGAAGGTCAGAGGTCATGCAACAAGCAAGAGAAGGTGGGTGGGTGTGCATCATGCATCAGAGAGTGGCAGTGTATGTATGACATTTGTTAGGTATGGGAGGATGAGAGATAGAGAGAGAGAATGGGAGTGGAATGAGAGAAAGAAAAAGATATCGAGACAGGGAACAAAAGATAGAGGGTGCTATAGAGGTGGATATAGCAGGGGGTGAGGGGGCAGACAGACAGAGATAGAGAGACAGACAGAGAGACAGATAGAAAGATAGTGAGACGAGAGAGAGAGAGAGAGAGAGAGAGAGAGAGAGAGAGAGAGAGAGAGAGAGAGAGAGAGAGAGAGAGAGAGAGAGAAGCTGGCGGATGGCACTGAGAGTTTAATGAGGTGGCCTACTTCTTGGAGGATAGGGGGGTGAGGACACAGAAGGACAGGCAGACAGTGAGAGACTCCGTCATGCTCTGGCACTTCACTTACTTGCACACACTCACAAATACATATGTTATTGCTTATGGGAAACAGTGACAGGGAGAGAAAGACAGAGTCTGAGAGTGTGTGTGTGTGTGTCTGTCTGTCGAGTTCCCGGTTTCCTAAGAGGTACAGCTCAAACGGCAAGCATGTAAGCAAATGACTTGACTGCTGACCACCTTTAGTGCTAGAGTGCATCCACACAGGATAGGGACACACACACACACACACACACACACACACACACACCCTCAAAGACAGACGAAGAACCACAGGAATGAGAACAGTGAGAGACTAGGACAGACATCAACCTAGAGAAAGCACAAGTCAAACACATATTCAGAGAATAAAAAGAGAGACACAGACCAACACAGAACACACACACACACACACATACATACATACACAAATCAGGCCTTCTTAGGAATGCTGTGTGTGAGAGAGCCTGAGGTCAGAGGAATATAATGGTGGGCCACTCAGACCATAAAATGATCCAAGTGATGTAACGAAGGAATAATGCACACAGAAACAGGGGGCCTGCAGCAGCAGACAAGGGGTGTGTGTATGTGTGTGTGTGTGTGTGTGTGTACACACTGAGGAAAGGCTGTCTGAATGAGAGAAAAACAAAAAAATCTGTTAGGGAAGAGTGGAGGGAAGAGGAAGATGAAGAGAGAGAGAGAGAGAGAGAGAGAGAGAGAGAGAGAGAGAGAGAGAGAAAACAAACTATCCTCTACCTTGACCCCTCCTTACCTTACCTTCTCCCCCCCCCCCCCTTCATCTCTCTTTCTTCCTGTTCTATTTTCACTTTGTCCCTGTCTGAGTCGTCGTTCTCTTCCTCTGCTCCCCTCTTCCCCCTTTCCCCCTTTCTCTTCCTGCACTCCATCCTTCCGTACATCTGGATGGCTCCCCTGCCTGCACTCCCTGCACAACAACAAACTGCCGCTGCCACTACGCTTCACAGAAACACCCCATAGAAATCCTTATCAGAGAGGCAAAACCATGCCTGCTTAAGCCCCTGAAATATGTACCAGGGAGGTAGGTGTGTGTGTGTGAGAGTGTGTGTGTGTCGTTATCAACACTGACTGCATAAAGTGTGCGTGTTTGTGTTTATGTGGTTATCAATGGTGAGTGTGAGTGTGTGTGTTAGACATGGGAAGAGAGAGAGAGAGAGAGAGAGAGAGAGAGAGAGAGAGATCGGGGAGTCAGAGAGAAGCAGAGATCATTAGTTTTGCATTAAAAAAAGAGTTGAATAGAATCTGCTGTGACGCCTGGTATATTGGGCTCAGATGTAAAAGTAATGAGGGTGGGTATATGTCGTTACTGTGGTAACAGCAGTTTAATGGGGATGGGGGAGGGCTTTATGCTCACTCTCTCACTCACACACACACACACACACACACACACACACACACACACACAATGTTCTGACTGGAAAGCACCTGCAACCTTGTAGTCCTAACTTATGCATAAATTGCAATGCTGTTGTTGAGATACACAACAAAACATATCTCTTTCCACATCTCTTTCCAAATCTCTTTCCACATCTCTGACAGACACACACAGACACACACACAGACACACACACACACATCCTTCAATTCAATATAACCAGCGGTCAACTGCAGCTGAAGGCCACCACCGTGTAAATTTGAATTACTTTATGACCTTTAGATGACCAACAAAACCTCACAACCTGCCCAACATCCTCTTTAGGCACACGAAGGACACATCAGAGGCCTGTTACAAAACACTCACCCACTCACATAATGTTAGAGACTAATCAACATGTAAACACTTCAGGTGTTAAGTGGATTTATTTCCGTTGAATATCAGGTTAGGGGGCACTCTAACACAACCCTGATTTGTGCAAATGCTTGATTGTTCACTGTTACTGATCACTTTAATTTCTTAATACCCAATTTTGATTAATACTGTCTGGTAAAGAATATATATAGGTGTTGTCAGGGGGGTCAAGTCAAACT
Source organism: Tenualosa thibaudeaui (assembly GCA_027481765.1). NCBI lineage: Eukaryota > Metazoa > Chordata > Actinopteri > Clupeiformes > Clupeidae > Tenualosa > Tenualosa thibaudeaui. The sequence goes on from JAIFZK010000011.1 coordinate 8,646,115, forward strand.
CACAATAGCTGAGATTAACGCTAACGGTGTGTGTAGGTGTGTGTGTGTGTAAAAACAAGGCCCCTGAGGTTATAGAGGCATGTTTTCTTGTCTGTGGTAATCAGGCATAGGCTAAAGGGGACTAGCAAGAGGTTTCTGGCTCGTCTGTGTGTGTGTATTCCTCAGTCTATTGCCTTTACAGAATGTCCTCATGTCACAGCAGTCTCTCTGTTCTTCTCTGATTTTTCCAAACCACCACCCTCCCCTTCCTGGTTTGCTGCTTAGCATGGACTTAAAAAGAAACCAGAGAGGATTCAAAACAGCAACATATGCTAAACAGCAGCAACATGGGCAGGGAACTCCCCTTATTAATACAAAACTCCACTCTCTGCCCACACACACACACACACACACACACACACACACACACACACACACACACACACACACACACACACACACACACACACACACACACACACACACACACACACACACACACACACACACACACACAGCTGGGCATCCATGCACACTGTTCCCCAGCCCAGGAAGAGGGGGCTGGGAGATGGGAGCTGAGATATGGGGGGGGGGGGTCTGGTACACACTGGTTCTCTCTGCATGGAAGCCTTTTGCTTCTGCACTTCAGGGCCCAAGTTTAATTATTTTATGCTCCCTCTCTCTCACACACACGTTTGCAGCAGTGTTCACTCCTGGTACACAGATGCGTCCCTGCTGCTAGTGCCTCAATTTCAGTGCCAGTTCGTTTTTTTGTGTATGTGTGTGTGTGTGTGTTTTAATGGGCTACATAATGAATGTTAACTAAAATACTGTTTTACTGAGACATAAAACATGATTCTTTAACTGTGAGAAGAGAGAAATGGGAACCAGAACTGTCCAAAAGAAACTCTACCCAGATTAGTTAAAAGCTCACACTAGCCAGTTGAGATGCAATCACAACACAGCTCAGGCCCACACAAGAGGCTGTGAAAAGCACAAAGGTGTGGAAAAAAAGGTAAATATGTACATCACATACAGCCATTACACAAAATGCAAACACACAGTAGTATGCCAACATACAAGTGCACATACACAGCATACGATAGATAGATAAATCTTAGATAAATCAAGGAATTGGTTTGTGACTGGAATTAGGCAAAGGAAATCCATTCTGGTCAACTCTGTTCTCCTGTGGGAATGTGCAGTCAGGAGTGCCACAGGCCAAAGACAAATATGGATGCCTGCTGTGCAAGCACACTTCAGTTTAGACAGAGACTACACAACATTCCCAACACAGCAAACCAGCACAGACAAAAGGCATATGAGAGAGCAAAGGCTTACCCATCGCAGACATGTTGTCTGCAACACCTCAGAGCTGAGCAGAGCAGCCCAGAGAAACCCACCCAGGCACACTACGGCCTGCTTACAGGACAGCAGGACTCAGATACTGAACCTATACCCCTGAATCTTGCTACCTCTATGCTAGCAGGCTAGCCTCTCTGTTAGCATCTGCGCTTCTGTTACCAATGTTAGTACGCTATAGTACATTCACAGACGCTAGCCCACTAGCTCAGAACTGCTAGTATAAAGACAACACTGCTGGTACAGGGACACTGAGGCTAGTTACAGAGGCGTCAGCGCTAGTGCCGAGACGTGTTGCTACGTAGCACAGACAAAGGCACCAGAGAGGCAGGGAGAGGGAGAGAGAGAGAGAGTGACCCAGCACTGGCAGCCAAATCCACAGGGTCCTGTGCCATAGCTGTGGGCTTCAGCGGAGCAGGAACTGGGCCAGCATGATGCGAGTCCGTGTCCCACACACACTTGCAGCAACACAAATTTACCACAAGCCCACACCAATTACCAGTCATGCTGGCCAGGTTAGAGAGTTGAGAGAAAGAGGTGGGGGAAAACTGGACAGAAGGAAAGCATGGGAAAATAGGAAGAGTGGGGAATGACAGAGCTATGGCATGAGATGACGGAGGGAAAGAAAGAGCGACCACAAGAGAGAATTACAGAAGACAAAGAGAATTTGAAAAAGGGAGAAAAGAAAGAGAGAGGCTATTAAACAAACACAGACATACACATTCATGCTTGTGTAAGAGGGCAGGATCTCTTTCTCTTTCCCTCGCAGATTTGCCTGTAATCTTCCCCAGTCTTTTTACGACACAGATAAGAGACTAAAGCACTCTCAGGTTTACAACTTCACACAAAACACATCCTCATCAGATCAAACAAGAGGGCACAGAGGCCAGCCACAGAGTGTGTGTGCGTGTGTGTGTGTGTATGTGTCCTCCCACACACTCGTCCACACCCCTCTCCACATAGACACACACACCCACTTCTATATTTAGGGGGAGTGAGTGCGCGCGAGTGCGCACGCGCGCACGCACACACGCACACACGCACACACACACACACACACACACACACACACACACACACACACACACACACCCATCTCTGAGCTCACTTCCCCTTTGCCAGAAGATTCTTCAGTGCTGTAGTGGAGTGTGTGGCTTGAGCAGACACCAGAGGCTCGCAGAGCGGATGACCCGCTGGGAAGCAACAGAGATTCTCTGCAGCCAGACCACCAATCCCTGTGTACACACACACACACACACACACACACACACACACACACACACACACACACACACTTTCTCGATCCTCTCCCTTACAATCATCACTGTCTTCTGTCTCTCTCTCAGTCTCCTCCTTCCTATCCTTCCATCATCTCACCAGCCCTCCATCAATTTCTTCTTTTTTTTTCAGTCAACCCATCACTTGGCTTCTGTCTGCCTTTCTTGGGTCTCCTTCTCCATTGCTCTCTCTCTCTCTCTTTCTTTCTTTCTCCCTCTCCATCTCCTCATCTCTTATTTGTTTTCCCAGCTCCAGGCTTAATAGGCAAATGAGAGAATGCCTCAGTGGCTTCGGACAGACTGGGGATTCACTGGGATAGCCTGATCTCACTGCCTCACTCTTCTCTCCAACACGCATACACACTCTGGGTGCATTCAGGCTAGCTGGACTTAGGGTGAGAGCCACGGCTACCCTCAGCAGCAGCACCCATAGTACAGCAAACACACACACACACACACACACACACACACACACACACACACACACGTTTCACAGCCTGGATGAATCTGGCAGTTCCCTTTCAGTTGAAATTTGAGGAGCAAAAAAGCCTTTCACTTCCCCCTTGAGACTTTGAAGAGATACCACTGACCCAACTACAGGAGCAGAAGTGATCACATCACACATAAACACACACACACAAAAACAAGCGCACACACACAGCAATGGAGGGGCCAAATCTACTCACAGGCTTAGAACCCAATCCGCCTGTGGGGGCCATATTATCAAACACACATAATCACCATTGGATATAGGATCATCCCTGAAGCCCAGAATTGGCCATTCATCCTTACGGTGGAAGCATATGCCTCAAGCATAGGGGGCGATTAGATTGTGTGTGTGTGGTGGTTGGAGGGGTGGCGTTGCTGCGCAGAGGCAGTAAATCCTCAGTCATGATTAGATTTGGGGCTGGCTGTAATCTAATGATACTCCACCCAACCCACCCCCCACTGCCACCTACCCTTCTCAAGCACAACTAATGCATTTAGATGGAGCCCCAAACCAAGACCGTGTATTGCCACTGCTGGATATACACATTCCTATAGACAAGGAGTGACAATCTGACTTTTCTACTTCATGATATCACATACACTTACATAGCCTTCTCTGTCGATGATGACTGCATGCATCTTCCCCGCTCTACTTTCCACTGCAGTGTGTGTGTGTGTGTGTGTGTGTGTGTGTGTGTGTGTGTGTGTGTGTGTGTGTGTGTGTGTGTCGCGCTTGATATCGACTTCTGTTATTTCTCTTCTTTTTTACTTACTCTCTCATGCTCCTGTTTCGGACTGGGCTAGAATAATGAGGAGCCTATCGTTAGGCTGCAGCAGACGGAGCTGGGGCTGAGGGTGGGGGTTGGATGGATGGATGGAGGGGGGGTACTCAGTGTACCATCCTGGGCTGAGCGAATGTAGGTCAACACGACCTTTGCTCAACAGCAAGAGAGAAAGATGGTGAGTGAGAAAGAGAGTTAAAAACACAGACCAGGGGAGGAGGACAGGAGCTCAAAGGACAGAATCAGAGCAGCGAACAAGCCAGGGGGATGCACCAGGCAGGGAACATAAGACTCACACAGAAACAAGAAAAGGGGAGAATGAGGACAGTAAAGAAGAGATGGATGGGCAGAGAGAACCAGAACACAGAGAAAAGAAAGAGATAGAGAGAGAGAGAGAAAGACTGATGGGGAGATAGAGAGAGGGACACAGGGTGGAGCAGAGCCACTGCCACTCTCTAGGTATCCTGGTCATGTGAACTCCTCGATCTCGGCCACATGACGTCTCGGGTGTCAGGAAGGATTTATCACAGCGCCCGCCACCAACAGAAGGCGTGGCTGCTGGCCACAGACCCAGCCAAACGGGACAAAAATAAATAAACAAAACATTTTTGCACTACCTGCCCTATTGCTAGCACAGCCACTGCAACAACACTTCCAAGACAATACTGAAACAGAGACATGAGAGCAACAGCAGTGCAGACTGTGCGACAGTATTAACCCTAAGAAAACCCCCATGTCACACCACTGTGCCACACTGTGTCCACAAAATCCTGTGCCGAAATGTACACAGACCGCACACAAATCATCAACTGCCAGTTGTCTACAGTACAATCATCCCCCAGAATGCACCAGTAACCCCCCGCCACATACACACACATCCCAAAACACACACTCTACTCATCATGACGGGAGACACGGAGGCGGACCAGCCTGGCGATTAATCGCCTACAGAGGAGCACTGAAGGTTTTTATCAACGTCCCACATCAAATAATCAATAGGCATCAGGAGCTACTGCTCTCAGGCTGTGCAAAAGGGCTGGGCCTGGCCTAATGGCCAAACACATCCACATCTAAACCTAAACCATACTGTAAGCTGCAATGACCAAACATGGGAGACTTAGTATCTACCATTAGACAGAAAAGAAAATGATGGGACAAAACACAGACAGCGCTCTTTTTTAGAAACAGAGACAGATGCCATTATTTTTCCCCCTCTTCTTTTTTTCTCTCTCCATATCCTCATGAAGTAAGCTGTTTGGACAGTTGGCCGACAGTCATTGCTCGTGCACTGGTGACAGATCCAGTCGGTAAAAGCGTGCAGGGTAAGCAAAGCAAGTCAAAGCAGAAGCTTCAATCTGCTGCCAACTCAGTAAATAAAACAACAAGCGAGGGAGAGAGAAAGAGGGTACAGAGAGAGAAAAGAACAGAGCCTGTGGGCCTCTGCATGTTCAAACATGGAAGCTTACAATAACAGGGGAGTGAGAGAGGGGGAAACTAGCAAACAGGCTACAAGCGGAGCAACAGATGAGTGTTTGGTATGGAAAAGAGATGCAATCTAAGAAAATGAAGGAACAAGAATACATAGGACAACCCCCCCCCCCCAAAAAAAAAAAAACATATTGCTTAAACATTGCACCAGGTGTCTATTCTCTCAACACTGGGACACATTGTGCAAGGGTCTCTATACCATAATTACACATAGCTGTCAGACAGACTGACAGAAAAAAAATCCGTTCGTGCTATTTTTCAATCAATACACACAGCCGCAGTCCCCAAATGAGTGACTCAATCAGAAGGTGTCAATCAACTCCGTAGCTACTGTCATAAAGATAGTTCTGGCTAGACAAAGTCGCCATCGGCGTTCATGCTACCGAGCCATGACTGGGCATAGCGTGATGGCTCATCGGCGATGGAAATGCAACTGAAGGAAGATAATAAAGCGCTATGATCGGAGGATGCTGATTCACCTGACTTAATGGAGGGAAGACAGTAAAGAAAGCTGACATGGATAATGGAATTTAAATTCAAACCGCATTCAAACATGCGCCCAAAGTTAATGCTGATCCTCACAAATTAACAACAATAAATGGTCAGGGCTATATCATAGACGTAAGTACAGGGAAGCACGTTTTGTTAGTTAGCTTGTCTGGAATACATCACATGCACAATTATGAGTAAATACAATAGCAAAGCAACAAGGAAAACACTGCTTCTGCAGATACGTATTTGAAGTCGAATACACCAACACCACAACAAAACCACAGAATCACTTCCGGATGTGGTTTTGTCGTGCCCCCACAATCACCTTGCTTTGATTGTGACTCTCACTTATGTCTGAATTTGACTGTCATAATGTACCAATGCAGAGGTGTCTTGCTCAAATATCTGAACCTTGGCGTCTCTTGACTCCATTTGGTTTATTACAATTCTCGAATTGGGCTAGGGCGAAATATATAGCTCTGAGCAGTCCCCTATGAACAACCGCAACGTTAGAGCAGCAGAGTTAATAGTGAAACGAACCAATGACTGAAAGAAAGTCTGCCGTCGGTCGAAACGTTCAAATAAAATATACATGGGCCGATTAGTGCCAGCCAGCAATGCGCTCATTGCGCTAAACGAGATGGTTCGAAACAAACAGAAGTATCATTTCAATAGATTCATTAGCTAAGATTGACCATTACATCACGATCAGTTGTGCTATACTGTATTTTCGTGCTGTGAGAAAATGCATCTGAGACAACGTATCCATTTTAGGACTATAAAAATGTGAAACAAGGGCCTTCACGTCGCTTCCCACAAAAATGACCATTCGATGACATCGTTTGCGTCGTCTCTGGAGCTATCTTTGCTAACTGGCTAGCCAGCTTTGTGGCAGCCACCTAGTGACAAGCAGGCCTGTCTGTTAAATGCTTTTCACCCTAGTTTCATGCAAAAAGAAAAATCCTGCAGACACCAATGCAGACCATCAAAAATAACGCCTTAAGGAAATCACGGCACTGATACCCTCTGGCGCAATAAGCTGGCCAGCTAACGTTAATAAGCCATTGACCCAGTAACTTAGATAGCAGCCGTCTGCTAGCTGACCAGCTGTTCAGCACATTTCGAATACACTGGGCTTGGCAAGGCGGTGTGCCGTTGACCAATATTACTTTGGAATTGCGGAGCGTGTTCGTGGTGCATAAGGGCACGCCATTTTCTTACAGTTGATATATTTCGGTGTGTACGGTCAATGTAGTCTTCGTTTGTCTCATTTTCAAACAATTTGGACTGAATATAGCCATGTTAGCAGTGCCACGCCAATGCATTGTTTACATTGCTAACTAGCTCCTCCACCTTACAGTCTGTATCCACGGATCGCTAGCAGGCTAGTTATGGCCCACAAAACCACAGCGAAAAAACAGCAAAATTCCTAGAAACAAACCCAAAAGCAATACATTTTCAAATCCGATATTGAAAACATTCATGTTTTAACAATTTCTCATCTGAAACCCAATTACTGTCTGCGTTGCTTGAACAACCATTGTATTTGGCAGTGATTTCTAAATATCATGCGTGTGTACAGTTGGCAGTGCCCCGATTTCCTCTATTCCAGCCTGCAGTCATTTAGCTGGTTAGCATAGCTTGTTTCTCTGATCAGAACGTCGCCGAGGCTAGCAAATAACTAAATTCTAGCTAGCGCTGGGATAAATGTATCTCGAACCCATGGCTTCACAATCTAGAGACACAGCATCCTTGTCTACGGAGTAATACACACAAAGGCAGGGGATAATTAGGTACAAAAACCTATATGAAATACATTTCCCTCTGAATGCTGTAGTTTATTGTGTTATGTTAAATGTTTAACAAACAATCTCTCCCCACCCTCCATGCATTTGGGCGAAAGGGTGAAGTAGGCAGCTGCTGGCTAGTTAGCTTGCTAGCTGTTGGGAACAATGTCTTGCAGCATTCGCACGGACGACTCTGAGGCTATCCTCAACCAGTCAGCTTGTCTCGTTTCGGGGCTTACCTGATTTGAAGAACGCCGCTATGTCGGCCGCGTCCTTTGCCGTCTCCTCGGCCCCTTCCCCCGAGCTCATTGCTGTTCAGAAAGCCACGAGCTAATATCCCAAATGTGAAGTTTTCTTCTTCCAGCGTATTAGGGCGTACGTGAGGAAGAATCCGTCCCCCGTATAGTCGCGTCTGCTGTGACACACAGGGACGGAACAGATCACTTCTCGATGCTAGAGACCATCAGCAAACCTCCATCTTGAATAATACAAATTACCAGCGCCGGCCGGCGGCTCTTCCGAGTCAAGCCGAAAAAGAGAATCGTGGAAGATGGGAGAGGGAGGTGGGGTTGACTGGATGGGTCGCCCAGAAAGAACCTCCGGAAATGAGGGAAACAAGGACAGTCAATGAGCACGTTACTAAATTCTTAATGAGGCTTCGCCACTGATTTAGCACAGATTTAGGCCATATTATATTGGAAAAAGATTTTGGAACTTTAAAGGCACTGGCAACATATTTTATACTGTTTTCATCAAATAGGCTAATTAAACCCTTTTAAGGTTACCTTCTCCATGTTTGTGGTAGAACCACCAGAATGAACAAAAGATGCCCATCTAGTCTTCTGGACAGCTCTAGCTCAATTTCGATAACAAGATAACGTTAATCATTTTTCAGTGAATAAATTCACCCAAAACTTGCACGACAAGGTAAAAAAAAATAAGTCCCTGAAGGGAATAGGGTGAGCCATATGACCTTTATTAAATGAAAGAGAACTAATTTCTAAAGTAACAGGGTTGATTTGGCGACCGGGCCACTGTATACAGCGTGTATGGTTGAAATAAAACCCATATGACTTGACTGCTAGCTCACATTGGGAAAGGATGACAGAAGATATTTTCATATCACAACACAAGTCAGACTGACTGAAGAGTTATGCATTTTGTTCATCCTGGAAATAGTCCTGGCTGCTTTGTCCATTTGCTTCTCATAAGCCCTCTGAAGTGTGGGCCTAGGCTATCCTTTCCACTGGCTGTCATAGCCTATGGCAAGGGTGGCCAAACTTTTCTATTTGCCGACCACAAACTGAAAAATCTATGCTGTCAAGGGCCAATGCAAAATTAAGAGCACCAGTTTTTCACCATTTTCAAGTGTAAGAGCGACTGTTTTAGATTAGAAAACCAGCAGACCATCTAAAACATTCTATGTGATGCTACACTGCTTATAATATTATATTATCATAATCATTTTAATTAGACTATTGAGAAACATGTTACTCTAACTGTACTGAAACTATGATGCATGATATATATCTAATATTAGATTAACGTAACAATGAGCCACATTACAGTTAAATTTTTACTTTATGGCGTGCTGCTTGAAAGAAAGCAGAGGGATACAATTGGCCTTCAGTCAGTAGTTTGGCCACCCCTGGCATATTGCTTGACAAAAATGGGCATGTACGCACTGAACTGAAACTTTTGGAAGATACAACTAACTGATCTTTCAGTTATGTGTAAGTGATGCAAATTTAGTCCCATCTAGCCAAACAGTATTTCCTAACATCTGTAATTTAAACAATTTTCTTTGTTGAACTTAAACTTTGGATGAATATGCTAACATTACCTAACACTAGCATTTTAAGCCTCCCCCTCCCCAAAACTATGAAGGCTACTAACCTGCTTTACATTTCATTCCCATCTGGGGAAAAGAAATCTGGTATAAAATTAAAGTAACAAGTCATAATTTCGCTGTACAGCAGTGTTTGATTATGACAAAACAGTACTTTTGTTTTGAATTTAGCTTTTCTCTCCTCACAGCCATCTGCAGTAAGCTATGTGTGAAAAAAGCCAAATGTGCCTTTATCCATCTGACCATCTTTGCCCATACAGTAAAAGCTTCACTAAATGTACATAATATGGCATTTAAGTGGAGTAGGAATGTCAAGGAAAATGCTTGCTGTGGGTGTTTATTGTATTAACTTCTTGGTCTGCTTTTGTCCCTAAACTTGATGCTTCACACCATGTCACATGACACACTGTAATCCAGACACTCTTATGAGTGCTGGCTTTGTGTGGAATTTCCAGTACTTTTGGTAACTTGTAAGGCAAATATCAATATGCTTGCACCCATAGCATAGCAAAGCAATCTTGTTCTTTGAAATAGGGGTTGCTCTAAATTAGTCCACATGTCCTGTCGTGATTAATGAAGGTGGTATAAAATCTTCAAGAACTTCCAAATGTTCAAAGAGGGCAAGTGCAAAAGTGGTCAGGGCCTACCCAAGTCACTGGTCAGGATAAGGCATGTCTACACAATAGCCAATCTATAATCTGTTTTGTGTCATTTTAGGAAAAGTCCCACACAAACTGTGATATCATTTGACATTAGGCATATATGATATGAACATCTGTTCAGCACATTTAGGCCATAAAGCCTAACATATAAAATATAAAGTATTTTTAAAAATTAGTTGATACTCTAAAATTACACCAGAGTGGAAGTTTCCGATCTAATTTAATAAAGATAATTCAAGGAATAGGGTCACCTTCTACAAATCTTCATGGGTTTAAAAATATTTGAAAATGCTCCTGTATCACAACTCACAGTTTTGACAGTTTTAGTAAAGTCAAAGGGCTATTGGTCTTGAAAAACAGCAATGCTGTCTCTTACAATAGCATGAAGTTTTCTGGTCTTATGCTGCCTCTAGTGTTCATTCAGAGAATTCTCAAAGGGATGCTACTGGGAATTTACTGAGAGATGGAAGTATTTAGTATTCTTTTTTTGTGTGATTTTGTTGTTAGATGCAGACAGAGCATTCTTTTGTATTTCCATAAATAAACATTAGATTTTTTGTGAAATGTTTTTAGACAATCCCCTCTGACTTTCCTATTTGGCACATTTGCATAATATGTCATGTTTTCCAAACATTAGTTGGCATTACTTGCGTCTGTTGTACAGATAGGCCTGCATGCAGGCTCTGATTAAAGTGCCATCACTGTAGAAATGTAAACACTTTGTGCAATATCAGATTTTCCCAATTGCAAATATTTTTATATTCTCTCCTCTTTAAAAAAGGCTGCCCACACAGTCGCTCAATTGACACAGCAAAATGTTAAAGGATTTAGCTGCCTATTGCTGAGACAGGATCGCGCATCTCATAATGTTTCACAAATCTAGTGATGGTTTATTGTATGTCAGTAACCGTTTTGACTATGTCTGCTGAATTTCAGCTCATAGTGTATGATAAAGGCATATTGTCGAACCATGTGCGCTCATTAATGTGATTATAATAATGTATGATAATGTAGACAGATTTGATTAAGTCAATACATCATGATTGTTTAGTTGCATCTGTGTTGCTACCCATAGCAACTTATCTTTGCTGCATTTAATTATTAAGCAGACTGACAGATTCTTAGAGTTACCCAGATTTCAACAGCTCCATTCTAACTTAAACAAGCCCTTATGGCCTGTTTCTTTTCCCCACCAATATCCCATTGTTACAATCACTTGTGCTTGTTGCTGTCATCTGCATGTCCAGAAATAAGGCCAACCCAGTTGTCACTTCATTGTTCAGTGCTAGCAGCACCTGCCATACATATTACACATTTCAGGAGCAGGTGTTGTGGCATTTTGGCAAACAAGGTTATTGGTGACAGTTGTACAAGGAAAGCTGTTTGCACAGCTTCAATGCTTTTAACCTGCTCATGATTTAAAGATCAGAGTCTTTCCATAAATAAAGGTGTTGACACTGTCTCAGTCAATTTATTCACAATACATTTAATGGGCAGGCATTTGTCTGAGATACATCTTGCAAGCTGAAGAGGCAGGGCCTTCCCAAAAATAGAAATGGGTCCTTATCAGCAATCAAATATCAGCTGTGTACGTTTTACTTTTTACTATTTTTTGAGCAAAGACTCGCCACCCTAGTCTAAGTTGTCCTCAGTGCCACCAGAGGGAGACTTTGAACTGTTTTTTCCACACAGTTTGTCAGGACTGTCTGTTTGCTTATTTTAGACTGCTCGGGAAAGAACCTTCCTTTCACCAACTGCCTGCTTTGCAGATGAATGAAACCACCAATCTATGGCTCACAATATTTCTTGTCAATCACCTCTTGAGAAAGATTGTCTTTGTTTTTTGTCATGTGTCATGTATAACATTACATTATTTTCAGCAGTTCTAACATTAAGAACTAAGTTCTAAGTTCTAACCAGCAGCATGGTTTAGCGAGAGTGTTTTGATTGCAGACTGTTGCTGCTGGCAGACAGGTAAATGGACAGACAGTACCAATTGCAATATCTATGGGAAGAGACAGGACACACCACGAATGTCTGGGCATCATGTTTGTGTATCATATTATTCAGTAAATAAGCTTCATGTGGTGTTCATGTTCAGTATAGGGCATGTTTCTAAACATTAAGAGAGATACACAGTCATTCCCTTCCTTTCCTTCCAGTTCTTCTGCATTAAATAGCTTAATTGTCAACATATAAGATACTAGGCTTCCTGTGATGGCCTTGTGGTCGGTAGATTCAGAATTAGTATTATTGATATCCAAATCCTGGAGTACCAAATACCAAACACTTCAACACAATATTTTGCAGTCTTTATGGCAGAAAACCACACACACACACACACCACAAACAAACAAATACAGATCCATCTAGTGGCCAGTGTTCTGCTTTGTGTACTGTCAGTATTATTTGAAGAACTCTCACAGGTCTATTATAATTATATGAAGGTGGGAGATGAACAACAAGTGAGTGGTGGTCCTGGACGTAGGTAGAGGCAGTGTAAGTATTTAGTTTAATCTAGAGAGTGCATTTTGTGTGTTGTATCATACTGCCAGCCAACACCGTCTTGAGTCAGCTAACAAGTATTTTTACTTTGTGAATTATGAACACATCCATTAAAATGCGGGGCTACATGCGTTACTGCACGTTACCCTGTGCAGTATGAATGTGCTCCTGGTGAAAACACACTGTGCAACTGTTTTCGTTTCTTTGTCAACACAGTGCCGCTTTAATGGTTCCGTCTATGAATGAGAGCTTATACAAAGACATTCTTCAGGCTCCCCAGCATGAGACAGAATGATTAAAGCCTGCAGTGGATATCACACTGATTAATGACTGTGTTGGGAAGATAATGGAGGATGGGATGGCACAGAAAGACTGCTTTTCCATCTCAACAAATCAAATGCTGTTTTGAAATTTTAGGAAACAGGAAACAAATTGTGGGTGTATTTGTCTGTAGTGGTGGTGGTGGCGGTAGTGAGGGGGTGTCATTCAACACATGCAACCTCTTATTGATCTCTGACGATGTTATATAGTCATTGATCTCAGAGTGTGAACATGTATTCTTTAAATGGTTTTTATGGATGTCAAAGATTAAAAGGTAAGAATATTTTCTTAGTTATAACTTTTTAAAGATGTTGTTCCCTGTTGTTCCCTGAATGTTCCCTGTCAGTGTCAGGCACAGACTAGACACGACTTGAATTTTCAAACAAAGGGGATTTATTTTCAAATGGATGAACAGAAATCAACTAAGGTCAACATTCACTACACATAGCGGAGGACAAGGAAATAACTATAACGCTCAGAGGTATATGGTGGAACAAAACGTAAACAGGTAACGGGAATATGCAAGGTCCAAACTTAAAGCACACAATCTAAATAAGGAATTTAACAATACCAAACACGGAGGAGTCCAGGAACGCAGAGAGCTAGATACACAGGAAAATCTCAGGAGATGAAGACTCAAACGGCTGACTCGGAACATATCCAGGGGAGGATTGACGAGGCCAGACACCAGGGAATCAGGGAGACACACTAAAGTAACGCGGAGCCCAGGTGAAACCAATTAATACACGGGGGAAGGTGCACGCGAACCAGGAAGTGGCAGTGAAGAGGGAAATGAGCTGTGGGTCTGTGAGGCGGAGTGAGGGGGCGTGGTTGTGGCCAGGTCTGATGCAGACCTGACAGTCAGTGATGTGCATAAAAACATAAACATAACATAAAACATAAAAGACATCCCAGTATCATCTACTACGATCCTATTTGAAGTTTTTGATCTCAGTTAAGCTACATGAAATAAATTTTCATCTAGCAACATAGAGTTCATGTTCTCTGGCCCACTAAAAGTTTAGTTTTTTTGCTGACGCAAAACCTGAAGGTGAGCTGTAATGAGTGTATTGCACTTGTCATCATCATGAGTTTTGCTTGACATTTTCAGTTAGGGTTGTTTTATGACCCCCCCCCCCCGGTTAACGGTTTAAAATCCTGTAACATTTGCTTTTTGGGGTTCATTCACAAAACCATCCTTGTTGTCAACATAATCTCTTCCTCTTCTCTGCACTCATGATATATGTACACAGAGTGAAGGAATGAATGGATGAATGAATGAATAAGGTGGACAATAATTAGTGCATAGAAAGAACACCCTCCCTGTTTTGTGTGATTTGCCTTTGTTAGACAATTGAGTAATTATATATTTCATAATTTATAGACGGCCCACTATTGCACACCACTATTGCCTTCAGTTTTACCTGAAAAGTGCTACATAAATCAAGTACTCTTATAACTCCTGTAGGAAACTGCAAAATCAGCTATGCTTATTTCTCCAGTCCCTCTCTTTTTGGTCTAGTTCTGCACCACAGTATTGGACTGCAATGATCTGTTTAATGCTGCAGCAGCTTTACTGCTATGGACGAAAGCTTAGCACATAACCCCATAGAGAGTGTTGCTTGTGATCTAAGGATCATGGTCTAACTTCCCTGATGAGTGTATACCACAGTACAAACAGGACCTCAATCAGTGGAGGACTCAGGAGCCATCAAAGATGGCCTGGCCATTCCAGAGTGCTGTTGCATGATCAATAATAGTGGACTGGAGATAGATGACCCTAGAGTAGCCATTACTACAGCCATGCCAGCATCCCAGAGATGGGCATCTGTTTTGAGATTGGCCCGATGGTTGTTTGACCCTGGACAATCTCCAAATGAGGATTTACTGGATACAAAGAATCCAGCAAGAGCAGAAACACAGTGTATCAGTATTCCACAAGTGGCCCGCACTGCACGTCTCAATTTCAAGGAAACAGCTCCTATCACTGCCAGCCTGTTCTTGCAAGTGGTGTCTGCTATAAATAAACAAACCCATCTACCACAACCGAGCTGAAGTAGAAAAGGTTAGCTGGTCTGTGGGGGTGCAAAGCGTAGTGCCGCCTAAGGAGACTAAAAACCAGAGTGCCTTCCAAAGTGCTGTCTGACCTCAATCAGCCAGAAAGAGAGAGCATCGTATTCTGGAGTTATCTGGACTCCTTGTTTTTTACTGTTAGTCTAGATTATTTGTTGCATAGTATTGTATGAGTATTGGTACAATATAGCATTATGTTGATATAATCAGGATATTGTTTGACTGTCATGGCGACATGGTGAACAAACTGCCTTTGAAATAAATTTGCACCATCAAAAGAATCATAACATCTAACATTATTAATCTCAGATCTTAAAATGATTGACATAACCTATAATTTTGACTTTCATGCATGCACATGCATAACTGTTATAATAACTGTAATACATGTAATAACATGGCACTACACTACACTATCAAAGGAACAGGATGAGGTCAGAAATCATTCCTACAGTGCAAATTTAACTAAGTGAGTCTTGGAGTCTTGAGTCTTGGCACCTTAAACTGTCTTAGATTGACTGTCTGAAGTTTACCTTATAATCTATTAAAACAAATAGGCAAATTATGTATTTCTACCTCGTTATTTTTACCTCACTATTTTGCCTCATATCACGTTTGGCTCATTCAGTGCACCTTCTTTGGAAAGTGTGGATACCATCACGTTACTAATCTGCTCAGTCCTTTAATAATAAAAAAGAGAATGGAATACATCTGACCATATTGCACAATGATCCCATTATGGAATCTAGCAATTTGAGGAGGCACTTTGCACAATGGACTTTGATTACGGGCAGGCAGTCCATGGGTGAAAGCATGCAAGGAGTCTCTGTCACTCCAAAATGTAATTCTTTGAGTTTATATTAGGGTCCTTTCCCCCTCCCTTTTCCCTCATGTTAGAGGCCAGGCCTAGTTGAGAATTCTGAAGGCACAAGCCTCTCTCTCCTGACTCCTCAATGGTCCAGCAACAACAGACACACATATTACCTTCTGCTGAGTACTTATTTGTGTGAGAGACTAGTGTGTATTCTAATCTTGCAATATGTCAGACTCAAAAGCACTGCTGATGACTGAAGTATGCGTTTCAGCTTAAAGCAACACCATGTAAGAACTGTTATTACCATTGGCATCAATATCCAATTTAAGAATTACTTTATCTAGTTTCAAGAGAACTAAACCAAAGCTCATTAGCAATGTCAAGTGCATATTCCAAGATGGCATAATGTAAGAATGGGTTTGACTGTTATTTTGATAAGAGAAGTACATGATGTTACTTCAGTTTCGACATCATTGTATGCTCTTTCCTCATCATTGTATGTTGTGAATGTTGACTTTTGCTTTTGTAGGTTGTAGGAAACTATACATCTCTTGATTCTATCCGACTAAATGCCTAATCTTTATAGGCCCTATAGGTTTAACAATATGTGAGGTTTGCTGCTTTTTAGGAAAATAGCTTGAAAGCAAAAGACTCTCTAACGTCTATTTTCTTTTTAATAATGCCACTCAAAAGAGAACACAAACCACACAGTAAATTCACCATAAATTGTCGTAAAATGATAAGCCATTATATCATAACTGCAAAGTGTTCCTAACCTGCTCTGCTGTTCACAGTGGCCTTGGCAATTCATGACTACAATTCAGGACTACAGAGCCATGTGCACCACAGAGTTAAATGGCCCTCAAGTTGCACGCAGATTCATTGCAGGCAGTTGATTATCTCAATCAGGGCCTTGGACAGCCTCCCATGGATCCATTTAGCAGAAGCCACAGGCTGCATAAGGCCCCATTTACCAAAATGGTTCCACCAGCAAGGACATGGATTATACATTGAAACCAAAAGACCATGCCATCTCTCTCTCTCTCTCTCTCTTTCTCTCATGAGTTGATGGATCAAATACACTTTCAAATCAAGGTTATGGAATTGCTAAAACATTGGAGAAGGTTTTGAAACATTGTGCAAGCAGGGTTGGGTAACAGAGCACACTATGAATGTGTGTGTGTGGCTACACAGACAATACTGTAAGATACAGAATAGTTACATTAGGCAATGGAAGCTAAATTAATGTCGCATTTTGGTATAACTGGCAAACGTGTTGCTATAGTGTCACATTGACAGCCCCCATGAGATAAATGTTACACTCTTTTGAAGGAATCCCATATGCATTCTTAAAATCACCTGTCTCCTTTTGCCACTGCTCGCAACGGGATTGGATATGGGTCAGGCTCCTAAAATTTAGGGCATTAGTCAATCCAAATTTCGTGTAATAGCATTTTTCTAACACACCAATCAAGTGACAGTTCGGAGAAACTTTCGTGACAACTGGGTCAACAGAATCGAAATGTCATCTAACTGTACCTGTACCTTTACGGTATTCGCGAGAGAGGACAAAAGGGCGAGATGTGCTGCTTTTCCAGGCAGCCTCGTGTCCGGTCATTCACATTCGTGACCTGCTTCTGAGGCTGTATCTAAGCAACTGTGGACGCCGAAGTTGCTGCTTGCTAGCGGAAAATCGTATAGGAACAGTGAACAGTAGTTATCTTAAATTTGAATGATGGACTTGCTATCCCAAGCAGAAACAAAACCACTGTCTACACTGTCAGTATTTAGTTTTATTCCATCGAGAAGAACCGAACCGAAAGAGATTACCTATTTCAACTTCACTAATCCCAGGGTAACAAGGCTATGCAAAGACCCCCTGTTGTTGACATTTCTTCACTGTTAAAGATATAACGTTAACATTCATTGATTAAGCCAGTTCTGTCTTAGCCTGTCCCGCAGTTATTATTCATGCCTGTGTCATTTTCAGGCTCGAGAGGTGTACCAGTATGACTTATATAGACGAACTGAAGGTTATGACAACAAATTACATCGTGATGATAGACAACACGCAAAAGGCAGAGGTCTGGACTTCTTCACTGAGGTAAGAAAGCATATCAGTTCAAAGAACAGTCAAATTAAATTGAAGATTTTTGTGACAATTCTGTCACTGGTCGAAAATAAAAGATATATAATTATTGAGAGAAACAGGGGCAGAGAGAAAAAGAGAGAACGAGCGAGCCAGACAAGTATTAAAAATGAAAATGGGGTTCAGTTCCTGCTTACCAAAACTGTCCTAGCCTATTCACTGTGTTTTGTTGAGGTTTCAAGGCGTAGGCTACTTAATATGTAGCCTAGGCTATGGGCACGGTCTTTACTAGATTGTTCACCAGGTTTCTGCAGGCACGGCATGTAGAAGGTCTAACTGTCCATTTATTTAAATTTCCAATAAATTAGAACATATTGTGACATGGTGCTGTAGAAAAAACACAACGAGCTCTTTAATAAATCAGGTACTTGTCTGTCAGCCGCGAATTTTTGGTATTTTTAGCAAAACTGGTAAAAGCTGTCTTTCAACAGGGCCTACACTGGTGATGATGTTGAAAGCACTGAGAAATTGACAGCTGTAGCCTAAGTGCTGAAACAATTTCATCCCACATTGCCCAGTGTCATATTCCATCCCTAAGTGGGCATATTTTTAAAGCCACCATATCAGTCACCATTTCATTTAATTCACTGCCATGTCAGTTAGCATTTCATTCTATCTGACTGAAAGGAAGAGTATGTGATCAACACACACACACAGTTTCAGTATGACAGTGCCCTTTTAGTATCTGCCATAATTTCTACCGAACAGATCATACACTATCGATTTGATCCTTTCAGAAGAATAATGTGCCCACAGAAGTGCTTGTCTCTCCAGAAATGCATCAAATTGCAATCTGTCAATCATGCCAAGGCCATGAGCTGAGCAGCTGTCGTTACTTCTGTTGTAATGGAAACATGGCAGTAGCTCACTCTTAATTGCCTGTTTCTTAAAACCATCTGGCTGACGACGCTCATGAGAAAGACAAGAACAATTCGAGCCATAAATACATAGCATCACAGTGTAACCAGAGGAGGATTTCACTTATTTGTTTTCTTCTTGAAATGGTTATTAGTTGTCAATGTTACGGCTCTTGTCTGGGTCTTCATTGCTTTATCTAGCCGTAAGAATTCAGGGAACATCAGGGGAAAAAATTTGCAGAAGTCACATGTAAATACATGTGGGTCTGGTGTCGTCAGGTGCCTCTCCATGGCCTGGATTAGTGAGTGCAATAAAGGACAAAATTCATTAATGACCAAAACATTTAAATTACATAAATGTTAAAAAAGTCCACTATTCCACTAGGGTGTGAAACATCCAAGGCTGTATACCTGCTGGTATTGAGACAGGTATGCCAGCTCTGCCTGTTGCCAGCTAGCCTGCTCACAAACAAAAGAATAAGTTACACCAACAGAAATAGACACAGCCAAGGCACAAAGATTGTGTTCGCTGTGAAATTTACTAGATAGCTTGTGGTCCCCTGGTTGTGATGTCTGGCACCATGCTGAGGCCTTTGTTATTATCCAGTACACAATATCTTTTTGTATTGTAGGAGACAACACGGCCCCTTCCAGTTTTATCTTCCTCTGAGTACGGGCAACGCTTGCCACCTCCGTCCAACCAGTCGGGGCGCCAGTTTGCCCGTGTCAACATAATCCAAACCGAGTTCTTCCGGAAAAACGGAATCACAAGATCGCTGGAGGAGGGATACGGAGCAGTTGTCCCAGTTTGAGCCGCATTCTTTTACTGTGTAATGTTATGTCAAATACAAATAGAGTACATAGAGTAAGTGGATTCAGTGACTGATGGTGTTTGATTTATGGTAATTTAATTAAATCCATTTTTAAGTATTCTTTTGTGATTACATTCTTAAGTCTGTTTCGGACACTCTGACATAAATAACAGACGTGGGTATATACAAAGTTTTTAATGAATAAGAAAGTGGTGGTGTCCAACATGGCAACACTCTTCTATTTGTATTCTCATATTCTTACAAAAAACTCCTTGTTTTAAAACTTCTTCTGGCTGCACACACAGTGGCCTGGCTAAAACACAAAAAAAGAGACCAGACAGCGCAAACACTCATGACTTCTATCCGCACCTCTGAATGACTGAGACCATGCAAACGTATTCACATGTATATATATATATATATATATATATTTTTTTTTTTATATGTTTGTGTATGTCGGTATTCATATGTATGTCTAAGCACTTCGCAGCACAGTGTATCTATGCTATATGGTGTGTGTGGATGTATATGGATTCTGTGTGTGTGTGTGTGTTTCTGTGTGGTTACTGTGAAAGTTCAAGGCATGACAGTCCCTTGGGACAGGGACCTGGTCATCTCAGTGTGAACGAAGTAAGTCTTCAGCTCCCCCTTCCCTTTGACATTGATGATGCCTCGACAAGAACAAACATAGCCCAGGGTCTGTAAGACTCGGCTTGTCTCCTCGGTAACCTGCACCGGGGGGTAAAGAAAAGACGGAATTATGAAATCCTCTCACAGAATCCTTTGGCAGGAAAAAAATAATAAAAACATGGAATAAGCAGAAGCAACTCTTTGAAACTGTTGCTCACTTTCCCCTAGACAAAACCCCTACATGCCCACACACAGGCATGTATCAACAACGCCTACACAGACATGCAAACACACATACACAGAGAGCAAAGAATGAGAAGAGAGAAAAAAACCTGTATTTTTCCCAGTACTCCTGTGCTCTCCATTCTGCTGGCCACATTCACACTGTTGCCCCAGATGTCATACTGGGGCTTTTGTGCTCCGATCACCCCCGCTATCACAGGACCGTGGTTTATCCCTAGTAAGACATCACAATGGTTCATCCCTTGATGAGGCTAACGAGAACCATGATTACAACTTATTAGCAATGGTCATCGGCCACCATTGTTAGGATTTGAGATTGTGGCACTAGTACTACAGTTGCTTAGCATAAACTGCATTTCTTTGCCTTACCAATTCTTAATTTAAAGTCGTTGAAGGAATGTTTATTGATGACGTCGAGTTTTCCCACCAATGCGAAGGCAAATTCCACCATTGTGCCGATGTGCATGTACTGTCTGTCATCCTGAGGCAGGGGAGAGAGCAAAGGTCTTCAGCATCAAGCCTACCCTCACTAATCATCTTCCCTGATAGAGCACCCACCTTATAACCAGAGGCATGCTTATATAACGGAATATAACTGAACTGCTTGACACCAATGACTCACATAAACTCACATGGCAGGGCACTTAAGCCTCACTTACAAGATGGAGCATGCCATGGCACATGCTATATCCTGCAATTAGTGCATTCAGTGTAATCAGTGATGACACTAAATGGAAAATCATGACATGTAACTATTATCATTAGGCCTAATTGTCTTGACTGTTCTTGTAAAACCAGATGCCACAACAGCTCGTCTATGTTGTATTTGAGTGAGTTATAGCTATACGTAATGACCTGTCAACACAACTACTGGTCACTACTGCAAAAATGTCATTATGGTGTACATCTTTTCAGATCTCTTTATAATGCAAGACTAATCTAAGACTTATAATGTCATAATAATTGGTAATGTAGTAATGAGTAAGTTGTCATTCACTAACCTGTGTACATTCTGGTCCTGGTGCAACATTTAGACCTGTGGCAGCCATGTATGTGCTACCAATAGTCTTGATTTTCTCCACCCCACTGAACTTGGGCTTTGACAGAAGCTAAGGAGGTGGGGGAGCAGAGAGAACCAGAGAGTCAGTATCCATGCTGACCTAATTCATTGCATTACACTAATTCTATGAATTACAATGTCACAAATCCTATCTGGCTTATTTCCATTGTGAGTTTTAGGTAAGCTAGATCATGGATTGTCTGAAGAACAAGCAATTGACAGTGCTAAATAAAAGTGGGCGGTATAGAAATCACTACAGTGTGCAGTTTTGCTCTGACTTACAAACTATAATATTTTAGAGCTTTTTACAACATTTTAGGTACGTTTTCTGAGCGTGGTTCAGTGAAGGGTGCCCTCCTAATTAAGGTGCCTGAAGGTAGCAATGACTACTGACAACTGAGGCTGCCATGTCTGTCAAGAGGGCTGATGATTTGTTGTGAACTTATCAGGAGATGCTATTTGATCACGTAACTGGCTCATTTCAGCATCCCATTTTCACCTTCTCAGGCTTCTAAAGTCCTGATGGCATCGTCAATTGAAAACCCCTGCACAAACATGCACATGCAGCATAGCGCGCAGACTGCGGAGATGTAACAATAACAAATAAGACTCGCTATGGTCGTCATAAGCACCTCGTCAAAGTCTGCAGTGATCTCATTGAGGAGCCTGAGACACTCGAGTCCCTCCTTGTTGACGTCCGACTCAGTGTAGAACTCCTTGAAGTCTGGGATGGAGGCGAACATCACACACACCAGGTCATAGGACTGGTGGTAGAGGTCCTGTGGAAATTCAAAGCAGAAGTAAATAAAAGGAATTGAGAAGAAGGTAAAGGCATCACGCTATGAAAGCCATCCACTGCAACCTTAGATGGCAGATCCATCAAGCTATTAATTATTGTTCTTTACACCAGTGAACAACAAGAACCAAGACATGAGCACAAAAAAAACACCAGGAATAAACAACCGGGTACCTCATTTTTCCAGTTTCTTGCCAAGAAGTGCTCAGCAACATGGGCAGGTAGAACGTTCTCCAATAGAACGCGGTTGAGGTTCTCCATGGTCTCAATCTCCTCACACTCCTTCTTGAACTTGTTTTTCCAGACGAAGTCTAACCTACAGTAATATTCATTCTGTTACAAGGGGACACAGAGGCAAAGAGATGACAGACATCTGATCACCGTGTCCAAGAACAGGGCACAAAAAAAATCATCACAGCACAGTGTACTGCATCAGATCACTAGTTTACAGGTTGTCTGCAACTTTGCCCTATAGCCTGACTGGGTTGCTGAGACTTCACCTCTAGGCTGAACAGTGTAAAAAAAAATGTATTTGTTTAGAAGAAATGCTGTTCAACATTGTATCTCTCTCTCTCTCTCTCTCTCTCTCACACACACACACACATGCACGCACACACTTGTGCAAATAAGCCCAAGTGGTTTAACAGCTGCTGCAGCTAAAGGAAAAACAACATAAATCCTCCTAATCTTATTGCATACATCAATTATTCCCTTTAGCAGATCTATAATAGTCATGCTCTGCCATTCCTTTATGTAAAGAGGGTTTGAGATGACAGTTATTGTAGCACTAAAGTAAAAACCATGAAAATGGATTTCAAATAGAAATGTTTTTAGCCTCATTAAATATTCATACAGTGATGTGTTCTCTCTTCCTCCCTCTATCTGTCTCCCTCTCTTTCCATCTCACTATCTCTTGTTTTATCATCCAATTATAAAAGCAGTGAATAAAGTAATCATGTCTTTTATGGTTTAAAAAAAAAAAAACAACTCAGACTTGCATCAGAGAGTATCACAGGGACTGAAAGTGCCATGTCATATGCACCATGTTAAAACTAGCAAAGACAGAATGCTAAAAAAAATAAAAATAACAACTACTGAGCATCTAGGAAAAAGCCACCGCTTAAGCTTCACTCCATAGCCCCCAAAGAGACAACCAACAGAGGGGAGGGTGAGCTAGTCAATTGGCCGACCCGCCGGCACCAACCGTCTCTCAGTTTATGCACGACTCGTTGCGCCTTGTAGCCCAAGGAGAGCCGTGGCAGTGCGCACTGCGTCCAGGGCTTTTCTAAACAGAGGAAATGGAGGGAAATGCATGCTAAAACAGTAGACAGCTCTATTGAGATCAACAAGATTACAAGACATGCAGGGCTTTTTTTATTGTTGTTGTTGTTTCTGCTAGCTGTGTGTGTGTGTTTGGCACTACTCAGGGTATCTGGATTCTGTGTTGTTGCATTTGCCTTTAGATTCAATTGTAAACATTTAAGTGTGTGTGTGTGTATGTGTGTGTGTGAGAGAGAGAGAAAGAAAGAGAGAGAGAGAGAGAGAGACTCTTCTCAAGATATTTGGATGTTGTGCTGTTGTTTTTGCCTTTTGACTAACACAAAACTATTTGAAAGTGTGTGTAGTTGTGTGTGTGAACATGGGGTGGCTGGGGGGAGCAGTAGTGCAACTAATCTAGTAGACTGTTGAACACCCATTACCTCCATTTCAGTGCCACCTCTCCAAGATGCCATAATTAAATCTCGCCTCAAAGCAAGAGGGTTCCAAGGGCACCACCATTCTAAATCCTCATAAATGAACAAACAGCTGGCTGAAGGGGTTTCTTCATTAGTAAATATGTCACAATAAAAAAAATCTCAATTTCTAACGCTCTAAACATGCTTATCAGAGGAGGACAATGTTTACTTCATCATTCTGGGCTAGTGTGGGAGTTTATACTTCCTCCTGTGCTAGAGATCGTGGGTCACCTCCAAAGCACCTGTTTTAAATGAGATGTGCAAAAGTTATCTCTTGAGTTTATGCCAAGTAAGATTGGCATAAGATTTTCCAGCGTGAAAGTAGACCTTTTGCAGCATGTGTTAAACAAGTAATAAATGACTATTCCTTAATTGAATGTTTTCATTTCAAGTTTGTATTTATTTGACCTGTGGGTCAAGGCGTATCTTGAAGGGAATTTTTTTATCACAGTACAATACAAATGATTAATTCCAAAGCTGTTAGTACAATATTAAAGAAATGATTGAACGCCCTCGTGCTCTAAGTAATGGTGCTATATTCGTATATTGTGCAAGCCTGCTTTCTAAGTGAGTTATTACGGCATCATGATTAAAATAGTCTTGCTAGATGGGTCAGCCCAGAAACCCAGTTTTCACACACACACACAGATACACACACTTCCATACACAAATGTTTATAAAGCAAAAGTGGTTGGCAGACCACTCTTGATCTTGTCCTCAAGGGGGGTACAGTGCTGTTGCTGTACTTCCAAACGGGGAGAAAGATGGATGATGTTCCTGCTGTCCATTAGATATCCTCAACTCACTTTGCTGGCTTTTCAGTGCAGTCTGAAGAGTTATATAAGCCCATCACTTCAATAGAACAAACCCAAACGGAGGGAGTGTGTGTGTGTGTGTGTGTGTGTATGTGTGTGAGTGCGCATGCAGTGCATGTTCATGTGTGTATGAGAGAACAGCAGTGAAAAAAGAGAAGAGAGCATTACTTGAGAAAAGTGAGGTGAGACAGCCATGGCAAGAATGGCTTGGCACTACGTGGAATAGTCAGTGTTAATTATGGCTTGCCTGAAAGCTGTGGGGAGGGGGACAGTGCATGTGTGTGTGTGAGAGCAAAATAGGTAGTGGTCTTCTTACAGTATATTAGCACTCAGGCAACCTACCTGTCTGGCCAAAACAAGGAGGGTAATGAAGAAGATAAACAAAGACACTGAGCCCATGGTCTTCAGGTCTTTCAGCACCCCTGGTCTGAAAACAGAGAGAGAGAGAGAGAGAGAAGAAGGATAATTTATTTTTTTGATTTAATAAAGGGAGCCAATAACATTTACGATGACAAGCACCACATCATGTTGAATGCAGAGGAGAGGGAGAAAATGAGACAATAGAGGGAGAGAGGGAGAGAGAGAGCTAGAGAGCGGGAAGTCGCTAAATGACCAGTGTCTTAAAAGACCCTGGTATATCAAAAACTTTCAGCTGTCAGCCACCTCCCCCTTGCGGAAAAATCAATTCCTGCACACCCCCATAAAACCCCTCCATCTCATAAGTTGTCAACCAGCTCCAGTAGGATACCCCGAACCCCCCTCCCCACACACACACACACCCATTCCTGCTGCCCTTCTCCCATCCACAGCAGCTCATTCTGCTCTATTTGTCATTTCCATAGCCGTGTCATTTATATATAATCGCCTTCAAAAAGACCTAAATTTGTCAGAGTCATTGAAGCAATTGCCTCAAATTGCTGGCCAATCATATCTTCATCATACATTTATCTAGAATTCCCTTAGTTCTGCAGCTCTCAGTGTTTAGCTGCACTGTGGGTATTGTATTGTATGTTTCATTCAAAATGCCAGGTCAGCCAAGGCCTCTGGAATAACGGAGTAAAATGACTTGATAATCATGATTTTAGTGCCACTCTCTTCCTCTGTTCAATAGCTGGATGCGAAGCAGGCAGCCAATCAGCCTCAGGTTCCATGAATGCACCCTTCTGAAGAACAGACCAAGTTTGATTAAATTCAAATCAAACGTTGCAATAGAAGTCTCTCTCTCTTTTGTTTGTGAGCCTGGCTTCAATTTGCCAATCACACACGAGCAAACTGCAAAGAGCTGAGCAGGTTTTGTGAAATCGGTGTGTTCCCATGATATGATGTGTGTGTGTATCTGTGTGTGTGTTTGAGTGTGTGTGTGTGTGTGTGTGTGTGTGTGTGTGTTTGAATGTGTGTGTGTGCACGTGAGAAGTGAATCTTTTGGTAAAAGCATCTGTAGTTGTTCTAGCATGACTGTATTATACATCTCATTATATAGGTGTATGTGTATAATATATTTATATATTTATATTATTAATATATTTATAACCTATATCTCTTTCTCCAGGTTATGTTGTGCATGTGTGTGTGTGTGTGTGCTTTTGTGTCTTCATGCGTGGGCTCACCTCTCAAGGGGCTGCGTGCAGTACAGCGCCATGCTGTAGTCGTCCAAGATGGCAGCGTAGGTCTGGAGGATGATGACGTTGTAACCCACCACCGCCGCCAGCATGATGAGCATCTTCAGCTCGTAGTTGATGCGCAGGAACACCGAGCACGACACCAGGCCCAGGATGCAGCTGTAGATGAAATACTGTTCCCACGGACACCCAAAAAAACAAACAAACAAACAAACACAAGATCCACCAATCACACAAGCAAATTGGTCAGATACACACAACTGGAGCCGACTTAAAGATGAGAGAGAGAGAGAGAACGCCAATGAAATTGATTGGAGAAAAACATAGTCTGGACCACACAGGGATTTTAAACAGAGTGTTCTGCTAAAAGGCATTAATACCCCTCTGAGGTTTCTGTAACACAAAAGAATGCAGAGCAATTTCTCTCTTCTGTAGCTGTCCAAGATACTCTGGAGCTTATTGCAAGATGCAGGACAATTAAGATGGAACACAACAATACACAGGACTGTTAAACACTATGGAGAATTTCATAGTGTTTTGGCTGCACCAGCTACTGTGTTGCTTGCGCAGTCCTCTAGGCTAGGCTCTCCTCCTACCCCTACCCCCTACCCTACCCTCTCGCTTCCCAAAACAAAACTCTGGAGAGGGCCTGACTTATACTTCTCAGCGGGGATATCGTGCCAAAAGCGCGGAGAGCCCAGATAAATAAGCTCAGCGCTACACACAGTCACTTTTACTGAGCTGTCCCTGGCAGGGGGAGATATATTTCATTACGAGCGAGGGGAAAATGGGTTATGGCCATTAGCAAGGAGAGCAACGTGAATGATAGCTTCTTTATGGAGCCACCGATGGTCATTGTTTTTCTCACACAGTCCTGGAGGTGTTATTTTTTTCCACATCCAGGTACAAGGAGGTGGACTTAGTATATCACACACACACATCCTCTAAGTCTGTAAGAGAAGCTTTCTGTGCAATGGAACCAGGCTAGGGCCACCTAGTATCTCTGCTCAATATTGCATTATACTACAGTACTAGTCTATTGTACTCTGTGTCCTCAACTAGATTTCTTGGCATCCAATTGGCGAACAGAAATTGCAGGCAGAACCAATAGGTTTATTTATTTATTTATTATTTGTCCTGTATTTTACCAGGTGAGGCCCCACTGAAATATGAAGTCTCTTTTGCAAGGGAACCCTGGGTTTAAATTTAAAACAAAGTGCCAAAACACCACCAAGCAGGCTAAACCTATGCCTATTGAGAGTGTCCAAACTCTTTGCACAAAGTGTAGCACGAAGTGAAAGAGAGTCCACCAGGCTACGCTGGACCATTAACCATGCCAGAACAAGTCACTGTAGATGCTGCACCCTGTCACTGGATGTTCTGATCAGTGGCCACTTTCAGTTAGTGTCAGGAGTGCTTACAATATCTCTAATGCAATATGTAATTCTAAGAACTGTCGGCAGGATATACTAATAAGGGGAGAATAATGGGGGAAAAAGTTAATGTCCTTTCAGTGACACTTCAACATTTGCTATTTTTAATGGCAGCTACATATCACAACATGTTCATGAAAAGGTCACCCCACCTTTATGGAAAAGAGGTAGAGAAAGTGGGCGATTGAAGTCTATGTCTCTAAATGTAACGTAGCGAGAAACAGAGGTGGGCAGCTATGACCGAGTCTCGATTTTCACACCCATAGACTCAGACTTGAGTATGCATGCACCCTTAATTTGTGATGTTTTCATGGTATCTCACTGTCAAGTGAGTGAGAGTTTTCTTGCACCCTTTCTAGGCCTTTCCTCAAGTTAGAAATTTCCCATAATTACCCACAATTGTTAGCGTTGTGACGTGAACCACAAGGGAAGCAAAGAAATGTACAAGACAAAACAAGACAAATAAATAAATAATGTGTTTGTGGCGTGACTTGTGTTGTTAATTCAACCATTTTTAGTACTGCAAATAGCAAGTTGAGCACTTGCAGCCTCACACAAACACTCATCAGCATGAGTCAATTAAGAGTTTAGGCTTAGTCTTTAGATTTACATTAGGATTGGGACAAAGACTGTAAATGTAAACACACATGGCAAATATGGGACCTACAAGACATGCAAAACCTTACTGGGGCACAATTGGATTGTGTGATTTAATTAAATTTGTTTATTGTTTGTTGAAACAGCCTGCACTAACATCTGTCTGTCTAGACACGAGTCTGTTTTGTCGCTTTGCCTGGTTTTGAGGGGTCACACTCAGCAGATGCTTGTCTGTGATCTATACTCTGTATTCATTTTCATTTTCCAAGACAAACAGAGAGATGCTTCTCTCTCTCTCTCTCTTTCTCTCTCTTCCTCTCTCTCCAGTACTCTCATCACAAACTGGCACAGTATGTGGGAGACAAGTCTCTGAGGCTCGCTAACCAGGCAACACTCAGGAACAGGCACATTTTCAGTGGGCCTACGTGGACAGGTTTTAATGGCTTTTGAAAACCAGCTTATTAACTGGACTGAGTGCTGCTGTTGGCTGGGGCCCGTTAATGTTTGTGCGTTTGGAAAAAAAAAAAAAAAAGCTTGATCGCCAGCTCACTCACGCCCTCTCACTCTCCCTTGTCTGTCACTCACCTCAGCGAGAGTTCGCAGGCTGATAGGCAAAGAACTGACTCAGCTCCACTTTATTTTCAAAGCAACAAAACAAACAAACAACAATAACAAAAAAAATACAAGAAAAAACAAGGCACCCAATCTGCAGAATACCACCTCCCACAGTGGTTCAGCCTGGAGACAAAGTATTAACGGCCTTAAAGCGCTGTTGAACGGCATCAAGGACAAAGCTGCAGTGGCCTATAAACTCTACTTCTACTGTCTGGGGGAGAAGTGAGAACATAGACACAGCACTTACAGGAAGATAGAATTTGTCCTCTTCAACAAACTGGCCTGGGGAGCTGACCATCGTCTCATTGGACATGTTGAAACTGGGGACAACCACAGTCCCTGCTTCCTCTAGAAAAAACTAACACACAGACACAAACACACAGAATGTGGGTTTTTATATAATATCCATTGACTACAAATAGGCAAGGACACTATGTAAATTTGTATGAAAAGATGGGGTCAGAATGCAAAATAATTTGCATCAAAGCATTATGGAGAGCAGATAAAACCAGACATTGGTTTATATAAGCAGATTCAGTTATGTATTTAGCTCACTGGGCATTTGAAGTAGTCTCAAACAGACTAGAAACACACAATATTATGCATGCACACACAGACTCACACACACACACACACACAGACACAGAGCAAACAAACACTCACTTACACACACATACTCCTAGCCAGATCTGATTACGGCCTGATCATTTTGTTCAAGAGCAGACGAAAAACAAGGAGGTGTAGAAGGTGCGAAATTAATCCAGGCTAACATGGAAACATCCACATCTCAGCATCTGTGGCTCCTCTCTGGGTGTTGAAAGCTAGATGCTAGCAGTTCGAGAGGTGATGGCAACAGGCTCAATCACTGAATCACACACACACACACACACACACACACACACACACACAAAAATAAAACAAACACACACAAGCTCCCCTTGTCTATGCCATAAAGCCACAGTGACCTGTAAGTGGCCTCAAATCCAATCTGAAACGCATCTTCAGAAGCATCACTGCCTGTGGGTCCTTCAGGCTAATCTACAGTGATGGGGAGCGACCGCAACGGCCGTCTCTGACCAGAGCCTCCCGCCATTTGGCACATTAAAAATCAATACGGAGATTGCAGCAGCACTAACACCCTTATCACGCTCAATTCCAAGGTGAAGACTCTAAGGGCAGCACTTCGCCTTGTGATCCTGTGTGATTTTCTGTGTGTGTGTGTGTGTGTGTATGTGTGTGTGTGTAGGTGTGTGTCTTAGTGTGTGTGCTGAGTGTATGTGTGTGTGTTTGTGTGTGTGTGTTGAATGCTCTTGCTCATTGCGAAAACATTAAGAGGCCCCTCAGTATTGCCACACATACACAAAGCAGGGCTGGTTAGTGCATGTCGCCCTCATTCTAAAGGTCCCAGTGACAACTTTGAAAAGTGCTTCTTTCGCTCTCTCAGCAAGCCAATTACTCTAATTGGGCCAATGCACCTTTGCAGCACGGCCTTGCTGCCCATGATGCGTTTGGGCTACATGGTTGTGTTTTTAGCCAAAACTGATCCAGAAACAGACGATGGGCTCTACTGTGGTGGTGATGTTAGAAGTATCGTGCAAAAGCATGCATGAAGCCCCTGCTGTTCTGTGCCTTCATATGTCACTGTGGTAAGTGACTGGAACAGTGGATGATGGTGTCAGTGCTTTCGCCATGTTACGGCGCGTAATTACGACAGGCTCAGTGGTGGAGGGGTCGTTGTGTTGATTACTATTATTGAGCCTGACCATTACCAGCAAGAGTCATTATGATGTCAAGTCATTATGATGTTTAACAACATTAGCGAGAGTGGGTCTATCACTTTAGAGTGCCAGCACCCCCTCACCGGGATTTACAAGAAAGAAAGAAAGAAAGAAAAAAAGAAATAGAAAAAGTGGGGAGTGTAGAGTTAGGTGGGCTCTCTATCACTATTCCACAGTTTGTGCCATGTAAGCATGTGCATGTAGTGGTTGTCATGACAACGACGGCAATGCCAGGTACGCGGTCATTAGAGACGTGTACATGTTCATGGAAGCTTTTCAGTGACTGTCGGGGGGGGGCATGGCGTTGTGAATGGTGGTCGCCGTGGCGCTTACCATGTTGAACACGGCCATGACCAGGATGAGGGCGGTGGTTGTCATGGTGAGGACAAGTCGTATCCAAGGATTGTTGGCAATGATCCTCGAGGAGCTCGGAAGCCAGGGCAGAGAGCACGAGGCTGCTTTTCCCCATTGCTACGGCAACAGGACACAGAGAGGCAGAGAGAGAGAAAAAGAGAGAGAGAGTGAGAAGGGGAGAGGAAGTGAAAGCAAACTCTTCCATTTTTTGAATCAACTATTCCAACTCCAGACTGCCAGAGGCTGTCATGTCTTTTCTTTTTCTTTTCAAGAAAACATGAATCTTGTATTCATCTTCTGTCTGCCTATCAAAACCATTGGGTGGACAGAGATCTTGAGATGGCAGCAATGCATTCCAAAACAAGGTTAACGATTTCATCCTCTTTTAAAATCTTTTTCTTTTTATAAAGTGAGCACAATTCTACTGAAAACAGCCACCAAACTCTTCCAAAACCCCTTACATAATAAAAATAGGGCTTGCTTATAAAAGCTCAGCGTTGTGATAATTGATTGTGAGTAGCTGTTGAATTTCCCTGTGAAAGGGGCCCTATTGTGTTTGCCTGTGGAGTGGTCCTTTTCACAAGCATCAGAACCTCCCGGAACAATAGGAAGCAGAATGCGTCCTGAACACGGGTCAAAACTGATTAAAATGTTTGTGTCATCCCCGCGCATATGCGACCTGGGTCAATGACATTTATTGTCGACAGGGAGGAACAAGAAGCATCTTTGAGGACTTTAACCTCGGGTTCAAATCAGATGACAATATGGAGATGCAGCACTCATGAGGATGTGGCTGTTATGCTGTTGCACATGCCTCAAATGGCACTGTGTCTGCGAGAGAGAGAGAGTGTGTGTGTGTTGCAGTGTGGGTACTACACTTCACCTATAGGCAACACAACTTTGAGTTTGAATGTGTGTGTGTGTGTCCCAGTAGTGGAGACCCCTGATACAGTAGATTCTTATTAACCACATCCCAGCTGCACTGCCATGGCAAAGAACAAAAATATCAGATCGGCATGATTAAAGCCCAACCGCTCCCATGGAGTCAACTGTTACACAGAGAAAGAGAATAATAGATCACATGCGACCTAGAAAAATATGTCATCTGTTAAGTAAGTGGTGGCAGTGTTTTTGTTTTTTCAAATGCAGACACACACACGCTCACTCACACACACACACACACACACACACGATCACTCACACACACACACAAGCTCGTGCTGAGGTTTTTAGGTTACCAGCAAAGCACAAGGTCACTCTTGACGGATCCCGTTTATTCAAAACAAGCCCATTTTTAGCAGTGCAGGAGGAAGTGTTGTGTGTGTCTGTCTGTGTGTGTGTATGTGTACGTGTGGCATGGGGGGGCGGGGATTTTATTACTCTGTGAAGAACAGATTGAGGGCGAAGGCGGTGCGTTTTTTGAGGGGGGCTGGGGGGGGGGGCACAGTGGGCTCAGTAAGTGGGTAGCTCTGGAGTTAACAGTTCATGAGGTGAGGGAATCACAGGTAATTACAGTCATATTCAAACTGTGACATGGGAAAGTGCTGGTGGCACTGACAAACATCCTCTTTCTCAAGCCAACACACAACTAGCACTAGAAGACAGCTGCAGACATAGGTAGACACATTAATTAGCAGAGATAGATAGATAGATAGATAGATAGATAGATAGATAGATAGATAGATAGATAGATAGATAGATAGATAGATAGATAGATAGATAGATAGATAGATAGATAGTTTCCTTTTTAAAGTGCCAGGACAAACAACAAAACACACACATTTTAATGAATACAAAGGGCTGCTCAAGGGCCAGGGAGATCCATTAATTGAATCTGACCTGTATTTGTAAGTCTCTAATGAATAAAAATCACTAAGAATATCTCGAAGGCTGTACTGTCAAGTATCTGTGGAGCAGTTTCTTTAAATCAGTCTTTAAATCTTTTTGCTGCTGTACATCACATTTCACACATGTAATCTTTTCACATAATCAGCTCCCAACATACCTTTGTTGGACTTGAATGGAGGGATGGGATAAAAAACATAATTTCAATCCCTGAATTGTGAAGTGGTTTGATTTAATACACACACACACACACACACACATACACACAAACAATGAGCTCTCTCTCTCTCACACACACACACACACAAACAATGAGCTCACACACACACACACACACACACACACACACACACACACACACACACACACACACACAAACAATGAGCTTACACACACAAACAATATATGCATTGCCACAGTATAACCAGAAACCACTTATGAATGACATTTTTCTGTGTATCTGCACTGTTGCCATGGTCATGGGACCAAGAGGTTGTAAACCTGATAGTTCTGCAGTGAGAACAACAGGATGCCAAGGGGAGGGAGGGTCAAACTCACCAGGATGTGGCCGGCAAAGCAGATGATCAGGATCAAAGCCAGGAGAAGAAAGGCCAGACCAAACGAGATGCCCAGCACAGCAGTTCTACAAAAAAACCACATTTGTATG
>JAIFZK010000011.1:8685000-8695000 GCA_027481765.1 Tenualosa thibaudeaui
TGGCTATCTCGGGCACCACTGGACCTCCCACTCAATTGCCCAACGCTCCCAGCGAGCAGGGAAGGGAACAGAGCAGAGGCGTAAACAGGAGCCACAGAGAACCCAAAGAACCGGGGGTGCGAATGAGCAAGAGGCCCCCCGATGAGATCTCAGACAGCTGCTACTGTGCCCCAAAGCAGCACTGCATAAATATATGCATATATATATATAAATAAATAAGTTGATAAACTAAATTATTTTACGAGCTGCTGCCACTGGTGATAGAATTGAATGGACAGCCTCTAGGTAGACCGTTTAACAAAAAAACTTCTCTGCTCATAAAACTCACTTGCTGGAAAGTTTTAGCATTGATTACAGTTTGTTGGCTGGTCCTTTTTGGGACATGAATCATGAATTAACTCAGTTTGCACTTGAAGAGTGAATGAGCTGTCAACACTTACCTTGGGGTTGATAACCAGGTATGTAACGACTCCATGCTCTTTGAGGTATGGGTCTCGTATCTGTCCATTCCCCTCTTCCACCTTATAGGCCCCATTCAGATGCTCCAGAGTTACTGAGGAGATGTGAACTCGGCTGGGGAAAAGCAGACACACCGTATGCAATGTGACCAAAGGTCATTGAATACTGACCAAGGTAGAGCAACATAATACGTTACAATGGGAGCAAACGTGAATAGTTATGGTCTGCATAAGTGGTCTCCTCACAATTTAAACTTTTTTGAAGACCTTCTGTATCAGCATCTGGGGATACATCTTTCCCCTGCATATACGGGGATTTCCCCCCCTCTCCCTTGCGACAAATACAACACGGAAGTAAACGGACATTTGTGCCACTAGCTCCGCTTTTACCCTCTCCGAACTAAAGTTCCCATAGCATAACATGAACAGCACCTGAATACAATTACAGCACAACCGTCCCTGAGTTCATTGGCACATGTGACATGGAAACTGATTGTAAGGCTTTGTTGTTGCTGCGATTCTCCAGTTAGACCTCAGACTAATTTATTAAGAAAGGATATTCAATAGCCAGCTCACACAGCAACGACAACTTTTAGTCCTTCAAGTTACATGGCAGTAATCAATGAAGAAGTGAAATAAATCAATAATAACTGAACCCCAATGTTCCCCATGAGGCTTTAAGCCTTGAACCCTAAAAGACTTAACCATCAACAATCAATGTCATGATTGGCTGATTCAAGACTTTGCGGTTTCAGGTTTAGGGTTGAGGGGGAAAAGGGACTATCGGTTATCGAGAGCATCCGATTAACAGCATTTTTTCAGGTTATTTACATGTGTTGTTTTTTTCAGACGTGGCACATACCCTGGCACACCTCCGGCCTCCATGTGATTGGCCAGTGTCACATCATGTGACCACACGTCATACTGCCACTTCTGGAGGCCGATGACACCACACAGGACGTTCCCAGAATGCACCCCGACACGCATATTGATGTCAACTCCCGTGGCGTCCCTTACCTTCCTGAAAAGAGAGAGAGTGACAGAGTATGAGAAAGGGTGAAAGAGTGATAGAAAGACAAA
This sequence comes from Tenualosa thibaudeaui, assembly GCA_027481765.1. Classification (NCBI taxonomy): domain Eukaryota; kingdom Metazoa; phylum Chordata; class Actinopteri; order Clupeiformes; family Clupeidae; genus Tenualosa; species Tenualosa thibaudeaui. The sequence continues at coordinate 8,686,539 of JAIFZK010000011.1, forward strand.
GAGAGAAAGAGAAAAAGCGAGAAACACTGTAAGAGAAAGAGACAGACAGAGAGAGAGAGGAATGGTTCTGTGAAATGATGTGGTTTTCTCATAACTTCTCCGTCATAAACCGGCAGGCTATCTGACATTCTCTCTCACATATCTGTGCTCAACGAAAAATACGTCCGGACTATTTTTATAATGAGGCAACAGAGTAAATATCAGCATGGGCCACGGCATACGCCTGCCAGCAGTTTATGTTTGCTCCACACCAGGGGCCTCGGCCAGCCATACGCTCCCAGCTGTATATGGATCACCTTATCATCTTGATTTCATATTGTGTTTGCACTGAGGCCTCCGCATGGATGAGCACATCAATCACACACATAAATACACAATGTGTGTGTGTGTGACTGTGTGACTGTGTGTGTGGGTGTGTGTGTGTGTGTGTTTGCACGTGCACACGTACGTGAGAGGGTGAGTGAGGCAGTGTAGGAAAGACGTATCGCCCACCTCCTCTGTGTGTGTGTGTGTGTGTGTGTGTGAGTAAGTGAGTGAGGTGGTGTAGGAGGGAGTGATCACCCAGTTCAGTGTGTGTGTGTGTGTGTGTGTGTGTGTGTGTGAGAGAGAGTACCTATATGCATTGCTGTGACCTCGCCATGCATGCTTGTACGTGTGTGCATGTGTGCGTCCATGAGTCAATGTGTGGGTGTTTGACTGTATATGTGTGTGTGTGTGTGTGTGTGTGTGCATATGTGTGCACATGTGTGACTGACAATCACATTATTTTAGTCAGCCAAACACAGCCATCTCCATCAGACTTTTGCATGGTGTGTCACAAAATAGGAGGTGGGTATGCCGACACCACAGTCACACCCTTAAATGGATTTTGTGTGCCTGTGCGAAATAAGATGGAGACAGACGCAGAAGGGGTAAAAGGTGGAGGAGGTGGAGGAGGAGGAGATGGTGGAAAGACAGCAGCAGGGGGAAAAAAAGATGAAATCAGGCGTGTAATATGTGTTCAAAGGGCAAACAGAGACATAGGAAGAAGAAAGAGCAAAAGAGGGGGGGGAGAGAGAGAGAGAGAGAGAGACAGAAAAAAAAATGGGGAAAGAACGATAGGGGTGGGTAAAAGAAATGGGACATATTCTCTGTTCAAAGGGAAGCAGAGACAGAGATAGAATAGGAGGGCTGAAAGAGACACAAGGCAACGAAAAGCAGGAGAAACATAGAAAAAAATAGAGAAAATGGGTACAGACAGTTCGGCAGAGGGTAACAACACTGAGAGACTGCACTGGGAGAGACGGTGGTATTATTGATGAAGGAGGTGGATGGCACTGAAAAGAAAAACAGAAAAGTAAAGGACAAGAAAAAAAGTGGCATTTACTTGATAGCCTCACACATCTCCAGACCCATCTTCACACAGTTTTTTGCATGGTTGGGCAGAGACTCTGGCAACCCTGATACACAGTAGTAGCAGTCCCCCAGGATCTTGATCCGCATGCAGTCATTCTCCTGAGGATGGCAGTGGAGAAGGAACAGGACAGTTAGTTTTGAACAAATTTAGATCATAGACTGAAGCATTTATCATCATTTCTTGTTGTGGCTGCATGTAAAAGCAACACAACACTGACGGGCTCCTGAATGCATACCATTTTCGTCTGTTTCAGGCATATGATCAAAAAAAATTGATTGATTGATTGACCTGTCAGTACCCATACAAATATATGTTGATGAAAGTAATCATCGGCTCACAGCAATTATTGACTTCTCCAAGAGATAATGGACAAAAAGTGATTGAAATGACCTTGTGACACCCATTTGTAAAGCTGTCACAACGGACACAACATTGAAATCAATATTGAAAAAGTAGTAGACACTGCCATTAAAACAACCGAAAATAGAATTTAAACATCCAAAATCATATTACTGCAAATAGAAAAAAAGAATATAAATCTCAAGTGACGTTGATAAGGAAAAAGTGGAGAGAGAATGTGCAGCGGTACCTTTGCAATCTGGTCAAACTTGCCAAAGAGCTCGTTGAGCATGTGAACGAGTTCTCCAGGGGAGCAGTCGCTGGCGAGGCGGGTGAAACCGACTATATCCGCATACAAAATGCTGCAGCCAGACAAGTCCACAGACACACAGGGGAGATAAAAGAGACCATATTGGAAAAAAAGATGGAATATTGCAGAAGCTCTTCAAGCACAAGTGATGGGTGACATTAGCTTGACAAAAGGCTTCAAGGCAGCAAAAAAGCTCATCTGTCTGCAAGGCACTGTCAAACACAACACAGACACACACACACAGAGACACAGACACTTATGTCATGTCTTTGTGAGGACCCTGTGCGGTCCCACGCTTGGCTTCAAGACTCATCACATCCAAGTAAATTACAGAGCTAAAGCTCTTCTTCAGAGGAAGAGGATACTCAAGAGAGCCATCATTATCATGGAGGTCACACAAGACAACAGTCCAAGCTTGACAGACCAAAACAGCACACACACACACAACACACAACACACAAACACACACACACACACACACACACACAAAACACAAAAAAGACTCTTATAATGAGCGGTGTGTTGTCACTCCCCCTCTCCTCCTGTCCCTCACACTTTCAGCATGATGAAAAAGATATTACAGGCCGGGTAAAGAGCTTTGAAGCAGATAGGTATTACTTGAAAAAGAAAGAAGGACTCACTGCCCTTCAGACTGATGAGCGCCTTTTTATTTATTCGGCTCTGTATCCTCTGTGAAACCTGTCCTTTGTTCAAGAAAAATATTGGACCCCAAAAGAGAGAGAGAGAGTCTGAAACAATCCTGATAAGCGTGAAAAATAACAACTGTGTGAGACAGAAGGGTTGTAGCATTGTTCAGACAGATCTCTGATCAGTAATCAGCAAGATGGTCCAAGGTGAAATTGTTTAGCCTAAATACTTTCTTGTCTCTGCTCTGTTTAATTTAGACTCTCATGTGGGATCTGAGGAGGAGTCCATGTATGGCAGTGAAGGTCCCATGTTTGAGACGTAAAAAGTAATCATATTCATCTTTCATTTCCTGGGATTTCGCTTGATTAGTCATTGTGCTTTCAGGGGAATATTAAAAATTGGTATAAATGCTGTGGGCTTTCATGCGAACAAACAGAAGGATTTGTGATATTGGCTCATTTTTGGTTCCAAATTAGATCAAGGTGATGTACGGTTTCTCTCTCTCAGCGAAAACTGCCAGTTCTCAGATCTGCTCTCCAGTATAACAAAATACCCTGAAGTCTGGAGTTAGTAAGCTCCAGCCATAAAAATCTGATTTATGTTTTTCATCAAACACATATTAATAGCAAGTTATGTATCATCATAAGCTATGTATTTAATTAGTCCACTTCACTCCGTGGTTAATTGACCTGTTTGATACAAGCAGCGAACAAATTTTAACTGTGCTATATAATTATGAAACACAACCCACACAGCACAGAGAGCTCTTGCACTCTTCCTTCTGGAACTTTCCTGTTTCACCTGGAGTCACCTGGAGTTTTGTATAGCAGTATATATCAGTTTTACTTATTAAAAGCCTAATTGGTGTAAATAAGAATATTGCACTGTTTTACAGGACAGTGTTGCTATCCAAGTGGCTGCTCACCACCAATTGGGGGCGCAGAATAATTTTGGGCCATGTGACAGAAAATAATTTTGGGCCCCTCCAAACATTGATTATAATATTTAAATGTTCTCTGGGGCCCTCTATCAGTGCCAGGCCTCAATATCATCCTAACTACTCCCACCCTCCTCCCCTGGCAGCATCCTGCTACCAGCTCCAAGTTGACAGTGCTTTACGCTAGCCCACTGAGATCCCCTTGGGTGCCAAGTGAGAGAGTGGCTGAATTCCAGTGTCCCCACTAAGCTACTGTATATAGCCCGATCCCTCAAAGACTTAAAGTGATATTTTGGAGTAATTCCAGTCATAGCCCTGCTATACGAGCTTGCTCAGCGCTGTCTGTAAGAAGGAGAATGAGAGGAGAACTAAGCCAGTGAGTTCTGATTGTGTTTGGCAGGAGTCACCTGACGTTGGTGTGCCTCTGAACGTAGAGATTGTGGAAGTTGTTGGTGTTCTCCGCCTGGCCGAAGTTGGGACCTTTCAGCCTCTGGATGATCTCTGCTTTCATCACTCTGGCAATGTGGGCAGGGAGCAAGGACAACAACAGGCGCTCCTATTGGACAAAAAACACAAGACCTTGAAGACGATCTTTCAAGTGATTCATTAAGCATCTTCTCTGCCAGAATGATCTAACTATACCTTCACTCAATGGGATTCTTAACTGCATACAGACAGACATTACAGACAATGTGGCAATAATACCATGTCATCTCCAAATGGCATTTTGAGAAATGATTCGCAATGGCTTCTGTCAGTCTTAATCATATACCTATTAAGGGAAAGTTTACAGGGTCCACAGGTTGCTAATGGCTGTCGCGAGAGTGATATCCCGCAACGTCTTTATTTTTGTGAATCCTAGGGTCTGTTCTCCCTGAGCCGCAAATGAAAGCTAAATGAGCCATGTTTGAGCGCTGTGCAGTCTCCTTCCTGGCTGGGAGCAGCGGGGGATAAAAACAGGTTAATTACCCCATCTGACTCAGGCACTTTTTACCCGCCACTTAAAAAGTAGGCACTCGTGCACAGGAAAAGCTTTTTAAATAACACTTCTCTGAGACGTTATCGTGTAGAAATAGAACAATGAAGAGAGAGAGAGAGAGAGAGAGAAAGAGAGACAAAGAGAGGGCAGCAGATAGAGAAGAGGGAGAGGCTGGGATAGATTGCGAATAAGGGAGCGGTCGCTATTTCCGAGCATAAATTGATTGACGCTTTCACATGTATTTCCCTGGTGGAGAGCCTGGATAAGCGGGTAGGAGAGTGTTGCTAGCAGGAGAGGAGAAGACCAGGGATTCACAGTAGGCTAAACTAAATCTGCCTACCCTGCTTTACAAGCACATGGATAGCTTACAAATTGCAACAGATAACAGATAATGACCCAGATATGTTGGGTAAGCACACTTTTACTTTCAGGCGTGCAGAACCTGTAGAGAAAAGCATCTGCCAGTGTCTGATGGCAACACATAGGATATTATTATTCACTTTAACATAATAGAATTGGGAATATATTAACAATACACCTACAGGTCTGTGACAAACACTGCCAATAGTAAGAAGTAGTATGCAAGGTCACAGCTCAAGAGTGCTCAAGACAGGGTGAGATAATGGCTGGTAAGTCTAGTTTAAGAGTGCAATGCCAGACTCAATGGTTATGTTGAATGACTCCGTTTGCAGTGAAATGGGGGAGTTAGTTGTACGTTAGTCAGACAGATTGTTGTAAGTGATGGCAGGCTCTTCTTCCAACTCACGGAAAAGTAGTTCAGGGATAAAGATGAGGCATGAATCAAGAGCTTGTCGAAAGCCTTCTCCAGAAAATGACTGCCAAAATGCTCTCAGACCAAAAAAGAAAACACGCGCACACACACACACACACACACACACACACGGGAGAAGAATGGAAGTGGAGGTAGCCTATGTTGCCACAGAGGAACTAGACAGAGAAAGTGCAAAGATTGCAAAGTGATGCAGAGGGCAGGGCGGCTGAATGAACACTGTGCAGACACAATGGAGACGGTGCACTAAAGCTGGGGCACATTCAGTTAGACTTAATTACACTGATTAGCCGGTGCATTTACAATGAGACAGTCAGAGAATTACCTGGGAGAGAGACGGAGAGAAACATAGACACATACGTGTGTGTGTGTGTGTGTGTGTGTATACTTGTGGCCCAGGGTATATGTTTGTGTGTAATTTTGAGCAAAACACACACACACACTTCAAATGACATTTGGAGAATAATGGGGAATTTGGCTGCACATTTCTTCAGAATAATATTTCACCGGGGATGAGTGATAACCCCACTCCTGCACACACACACACACACACACACAAATACATACATACAAAAACACACACACACACAAATACACACACACACACACACACACACAAACACACACACACACAACGACACTATGCCCCAACAATCCGGCTTCTCTTTCATCTGTAGTGCAATATTTCACTCTCACACCCACTGCTTGATGGAGATGTTCCACATAAAACACAGACAAGCCGTATTTGAGAGGAGGGGGTGATTTTTCTAAATTACAACCCCCATCACCACCGCCGCCACCACACACAACCCCACAATCCCACAACCTCCAGCCTCCACCCCATCTAAATCCAAACTCCACCACACCCATACACACATCCACATCTACACACACGGGGGGAGTGGAGGGGTGGTTGGGTGGGGGGATGAGGAGGGTGGGGGTAAGAAAAATCTACTTTTGGAAAGTCACCCTCACTCCACCCTTGGGTATCTGGAACCAGGAGTGTTGCTGGTGATATATAAAGACACCGCACCGCCGCTGCCATCAACACAACACTGTCTCCTTTTCAGCTGCAGAAATGAGTCATACCCCCCCCATACACACACACACACACACACACACACACACACATAGCTCCTTCACACACCCAACCCCTTTTCCCCTGTACCTAGGTGTCCAGCAACAGTGCTTGCTGTTGTAATCACTACTAGTAAAGGCCCACCACACACACACACACACAGAGAGAGAGAGAGAGAGAGAGAGAGAACTCTCTCACACACAAACACAATCACTCATTTAACTTGTACACTCACACAGAAGCAGACAATGCAAGCCTATGAACAAACGAACACTGATACACACACACACACAAACACACACACATAGACTGAGACAGTTGGACTCCAATTTTAGTGTGCAGTCAAGCTCAGGGGGAAAGACTGTTACTCTGTTTTTGAAATACAGCGCTTTTCCGCCACATCCAATAAAACGAAATCCCAAACACACAGTAAAAACCCATCCACAGTCTAATTGGCTGCCTGCTCAACTGGAGATATATCAGAGACTGCACTGAACATAACGCACTTGAATATTATCTACAGGGGAATGCATGGTGTTCTCTAATGCAATCTCAGAAGATGCCAGACTGAAGGCCAAACATCGTTATGTTCAGTGTCATGACCAAAATGGGTCCAACCTAGGAGGAGTTTCTGGAAAATCCTTTTGGCTAACTTGTGTAGCAATCTAGGTAATTACACCATTGCTTGTAGTGATATAATGACCAATATTGCAACGGAAGTTAGCGATGGCACCTTGTAGAAGCTTACCCCTGACTCACTGAGGCTGACAGTGGAGAAAGGCTTGTTGAGTACCTGCTGATGCTTCTCGAACTCCAGTTTGATGGGGGACTTGATACAGTTGCAGGTGTCCTGGTAGGTCTGCCGCAGTGCCTGGTCCATCAGGTGTTTGTGGTAGGCCCCCGCCAGGTTCCCACAGATGAAGATGATGATGTTGGCCAGGATCTGAATGATGAATGAAAATAAAAACAGACAATACAGACAGCTCCAAGAGAAATTGATAAGCTGTTCCCACAGGGCTTTCGTTTAAACATTCCATATATTATCTGCAACATTCCACAACACCAATAAGTGTTGTGGAATGTTGCAGATAAGGAATATGAGAGATGGGGAACATCACAGACTGCCACTCTATCTGTGGAGCCATTCATGAAATCTTTGCAGGTTATCTATTTCACTTTTTTCTATGTGTGTGCACTCTGTTATGTCTGCATAGTCTGTATGGATTATAAATTGGACCTCAAGTTTGTCAATAAAGGTGATGATGATGGTATGTATAACTCTCAAAACATACAAGTTAGACACTAGTGCAGAAAGTGACCAGTCGAACAGTCTTAGAGTAGCAGTCCTACAGCAGAGCAGAGTTTGGGAGTACGATGGGGCCTGGATGACAGCAGAGGGATGCGCTAAAAGTGTGGTGTGTGTGGTGTGCGCTGGGGCCTGGCCTGGTCCAGAAGCACTCAGCAGCACTGTAGTGATCATGAGCGAGAGAGAAAGGCCTCGTGACCTCTCAGCCATTGTAAAACAGCACAGAGAATATCAAGTGTTCTATTATAAACTTGCCACTCGAGAAAGAAGAGAAAATGAAAGATGAAAGTTTATTCATTTTGTATGGTGGTGGTGGTGAGTGTGGGGGGTGGGGGTGGAGATTGGGAGGAATGATCTTGATTGTTATTGCAAATTCATTGTTCATAATCAGAATGTCCTTTGCTTGAAAGGGTGGGTCAGGAGGATATCAAGTGCGACGTTTCGGCAATGAAATGAGGGGAGATATAATCAGTTCATCAGTAGAATTTGCTCAAACATTACACCAGCGCTTGTCAGCCTGTTTAGCACAATTTTAAAATAAAACCCCTGGCATTGCTTTGGAGTTGCATTTAGCATAATAATGGAACCACTGACTCACACTCGCTTAACACCTGTTCAGAAAGGCTTTAATAGAACAGGAGCGAAAAAGAGAATAAGGAGAACAGGATGTCTTTTATGT
>JAIFZK010000011.1:8700000-8887500 GCA_027481765.1 Tenualosa thibaudeaui
CAAGTTTTTTTTTTTTTAATTAGCAACTACCAACCAGTCTAGTAGCATTTTGGATGAACATTTCCATCCATTTGGGCCAGGAAATGACATGGAAAACACATGTAGCCTACATCTGCGTGCATGTTCGGGGAATGACTGACAACAGCACATCTGATCTGCTAGATGTGTCTAAATTGCTAAGGCACCATAAAAGCTATTAGCCCACTGATGGAGCTATTTCACCTCTGTATTACAACCCAAAAAGAATAGCTCAAACAACATAGCTCAATCAAATATTTATTTTATACTTAGCATTGGAGAACCTGCCAAACGTATGTCCATTTGTTGGTTTGTTTTTACCGTTATTTTCCCTCTTGTACTTCCTAGGTAGCTGCCACTGTTGTGCTCCTGAGCAAGGCACTTAACCCTAAGTTGCTCTAGGGGAGACAAAAACAATTCATAGTTGACAAATGTAAGTCGCTTTGGATAAAAGCGTCTGCTAAATGCATAAATGTAAATGTGCCATTTAGGGTCAAACTGTGCTGTAGGTAATTTGGCTCACGTAGTGGGAGTGATAAGCACAGGGAAAGGATTTTAAAAAAAATTTATTTTCTTTAAAGAGATTCAAGGCTTGGCCTATTGTGACAGATTTCCTCAGAATGTCAATTCCAATTAATCGCTGTATTTTTTGTCAAAAGACTCTTATGTCTTATGTCTCTTATGCCTTGTTGGTTGCATGTTTTCATAAAAAACAAGCTGTATTTACAACTTTAAAAGCTGAACTTGCAATACATTTTATGCTACCATTAGAATTAAAAAGGTTTTAAATCTAGTTCTCTCAGGTAAACAAATACACCATTACAACATGACAACATGGCCGACGAGGACGAGCGTCAACAAAAATCTGTGGCAAGTGAAACTGCTGGGTGGCGAGTACCTAGTAGTGGCAAGTAGTGAGCAAAAAAAGTGTTAGCCTGCCAATAAAACCAGCCCCTCGTTCTCCACTTTGTTTCATTCAGAGTGTCTGGACATTCAGTAGTGAGATTTAATTGCTTGCTGGAGGTGTTTAAGTTTGAAAAGATTGGATCAGGCCTGCCTTGACTGATAGCATTGTAGCTCTGCATTCACCCCTCCCTCTGTTTGCTGATTAGACAGGTTAAAATGCCTCCTGAGACAACAAGCTTAATGGGATCAAATCCAGACTAGCACTGTAGGGAGATGACAATCAACCAGAAGTGTGTAGGAAGGCATGGCCAGGCTACTGGTGTGTATGTATTGTTTTTAACATCTTTCCCTACTGGTGAGCTGTCTGACTGGAGCATTAGAACCTGGAGGAACTACTAGAGTTGCAAACCTAAATTTGTGTGAAGGCGGTCACCAACATCTCATCTAAAAACTATACCATCACAGTAAGCTGATATGAAGAACTCTACTATTTGGCCTGTAAACAGGTAAGACTCCCCTTTAGACCAAGGCAGACTATTGATCTTTTCCAAGATGAGTTCTCTCTAAAGGCATCTCTCTCTCTCTCTTTTGGTCTCACAAGTGTAAAGGGGGGGTAAAGTGCCAGGCGTTCTTCTGAAAATTTGGCACGGCTGATTCTATCCGATATCAAGGGCCTCATTAGATGAAGAGAAGAGGCAGGTGTGGGTTCGACGCAGCTGGAGGGAGCACTAGGCAGGCAGGCCAGGCAGGCTGAGGCTCGAACAGGCAGGGAGGCTAGCATCCCTGGGGGTGGATAGCGGCGTGATGTTCCTGGCCTAATTTAACAAACCTGATTCCACCTCTCCCGGGCTCATCAGCGCCTTGATTAACAGAATCAGGTGTGATTCATGAGACTGGGAGAGGAGCCGGTGAGGAAGTGTTTCTGAAGTTGTGCACACACACACACACACACATACATGTTTATGCAAACATACACATACACATACACACACACATACATGTACATTGTACACATGCGCGCACACACACATCGATGTACATTGTGCGTATGCTCAGACACACACACACACACAGTTTTCTCTCTCAAGCAGGGCATTGACTGACACACTGACACACACACACGCACACACACACACACACACAAACCTTGACAAAAGATAAACAGGACGACATGCACCCAAAGGCAAGAGGAAGCAGGAAAGCGATATCTCTGGCCGTAAACATTGTTAATAAACCTTGTAAGGGTTGCAGGGCGAGTCATGTTCCTGCGGAAGTGTGCGGTCGGGCAAGGTGAAAATAAGCATTTGTGTGTGTGTGTGTGTGTGTGTGTATGATGAGGCTTTAGAGAGGTCAAGAATGACAGCGCTGAGAGGCAGTCACAGATAATTTGATTCCACATGTAGAGCATGTGTCTGTCTTAGCTAAATCAGAGGCTGGCAAGTTTTGAGAGGCCATTTAAGGCGTCATCCATGACTTTTCAGCTGTTGATATGCAAGTTCAACCCTCTCTTCCATGCTGCGGAAACATCATGTTGATTGACTAAGACTATTTATGGCTTAGTCCGAGTCATCATTTTTGATTTGAGACTGTGTTTGAATGCTGCTCTTTGAATGGAAAGACACAGAAGGGGTTGCACTGTGAAAGCACTGTGAGCACCAAGTGGATGCACTTCAAAATAAGGGCCCACAGTAAATAGCTATCTAGCCTTTACCTGATTACTATCATTATTGATAGTTAATAACACTTATGCAGCTTACTGGTATTAATACATAGTCTTATTGCCATTCATTAAATGACAAGAACCACTTATTATATACCACTTAAGAACATATAATATTACCTGAGACATGAACATAGGTGAATTCATGTATTTATGTTGCTATGGTGACCCAACGGGACAAACTGAACATTTTTTTTAACGTTATTGTCTTTTGTTTTTTTTTCACCACAGTACAGATGTACACTCTTTTATTATATACGCAGGAATACCTAAACAATACCCATTAATACCATACTACTGTATTTAAGTGCATCAATGTTTTTCCCCTTATGTTAGATGCATTGCATAAGGAAGAAAAGTACAGGTCGCAAGTTCAGGCACATTCAGTGCTCTTTTACATGTGGTCTTTTACACATGCCATGATTGCACATATAATTTGAAGGTGCCAATAAAGCATGAAACGGAGGAAATGCTACTTCTGAGATAGTGTTCAAAGTCAGCAAGGCATGTCCAAAATAAATGTCTTTGAGTATACCTTTGTTCTGCCCAATTTTTGATCCTTCAATCCTTCATGCTGCCTTCTAGCCATCCAGCATTCTATCGAAATATGCTAACAATTGCTAAGTATGCTACAAACTGAATAAATGAGAAATACAATTTGGTTGTTATCTTGCTATGCTGTCTGAAACAAATTTCCCCTGATGTCTGTCACGAAAAGTAACTTGTTAGACAGTCACGGCAGAGTGGCAGCAGATTCCCCATTTCGGACAGACTCACTGCTTCCTACAAAAGCAAACTATTATGGGACACATAAATATAGCCATAAATATGTGTCTAGTTTCTATTTCCTCTTTCTTCTTTCCTCACACTCTCTGTCTCTGTCTCACAGGAATACCAACAACCTCAAAGGAGTGGATCTCTAATCTACTTAGATAGTCTGTGTGTTTCCTCCCTTTGTGTGGCTTCACCTTTTCCACTTGGAATGAAAAAAAGCATAAAAAATGGAGGTAGACAGGGGGAATGTAAGAAAAACATGTCATTACTTCTAGACCAAAAGCCTCACACAGAACTAGAGCAGAAGGTGCAGGGGCATTCAAAAATTTTCACAAATATTTTTCGCTCGTATTTTCTTTAACAGGCATGACAGTGCTGCGTTTGATGTCCTTCATAACAGAAGAGGATGTGAATCCAAACCATAAACAGCAGACACTCTTCTCATCACTGCCTTTATTTATTTATTTATTTATTTATTTATTTATATTTGTGCAGGGCAGAGGAGAGGAGGCCTGATGGCAGGCTTTTTGCACTCGCTTTTCAGAGTGAGGGGAATTGAGACTGGCATTCCAATTTGGCTGCCTGCTCCGTTTCCAGGCCAGGCCGGTGGGCTCTCATCTTCCAGTGTTGCATTTTAAACACCCGCCTGTGCCTCTCAGCTCCAGTAGAATAATCCCCCCGCCACCCCCCACCACACACAAACCCCTCTCACTTTCAGGGGGAGTTAAGGGTGTGTAGTGTCACTGCAGATGGCTTGTACTGGAGAGAGACAGAATCAGCCAATTGGATCAGGGTAAAATAATGCTGGAATGATGATTGTGGGACTGGATGGGAGGATGAACTGATGAACAAAGAGAGAGACGAAGGAAGAGAGAGTGAAAAGAGAGATGGAGAGAAGGAAGTTAGCCATAAATTTTAACAAATGGACAAATTAATGGATGGATGGACGGATAAATGAATGGATGGATGGATGAATGGGAAAATGAATAAAGAGAGCTATAAAGAGGCAGTAAAGCAATGGATCAGAGATTGGAGTCAACGTGAAGAATAAACAGGAGAGTTTGTGCGACACTCTCAAGATTGACAATGCTCTGTAGGATGACATTGAGCTGTGGTAGCAGTTAAGGAATCTGGTTAGTGTGCTAGTAGCCCGAAAAGTTGTGGGTTCGAATCCCAGCTACCACTGTTGTGCTCCTGAGCAAGGCACTTAACCCTAAGTTGCTCTAGGGGAGACTGGCCCTGAACAATTGATAGTTGATAAAATGTAAGTCGCTTTGGATAGAAGCATCTGCTAAATGCATAAATGCAAATGTAAAGCTGGAAGAGGCAGAAATGGAGGGGTGTGATTGGTGGAAAAGTGTCATTGCCATTCTGTGCCATGTCAGGGAGAAAAAAAGAAAAAAAAAAACTCTACTCTTTGACTCAGGCTAAAAGTGGCTTAGCTTTTTTTCCCCATCCGAGGGGGTTTGTGGCTATTGATCGGTAATGATGTGAGCCTGTGCCTTCTACACACCACTGTACCCTGCAAACACCGCAGCCAATATGAGTCACTGTGAGGTTTTGATATTCCCATGTTTCTAGATCTTCCTCAACCTGCCCTACAACAACAGGGCATATAATGTTCCTACATCATCAGAGTACTGATGAGAGAAGATGGAGTGAACGACGTCACAGGACACACCTGAGCTAAATGGGGATACGTCTGTGTAAATAAATGATATGCATAGAACATACAAAAGCTGGAAGCAAAAAAACACTGCTTGTTCAGAAAGAGAAAAAGGATTCAAGGGTTTCAACAAGCTGCTCAGCTTCTAATATTGCCAGAACACTAAAAGCAGTTAATGTTACCAGATCACTAGTGGCAGTTTATGGCACAAATTGTTCTTCCAAGGCTGGCTGTAGCCAACGTCATTAAGCTAATTTAACCTTGTGACAGAATTATTAAGCCTGCTGATAATCTTAGCTCTTGTGTTAATGAAGCTGTCTAGCATGTGCGGTGAAAGACCGAGAGATGTTTCACTGTGCCTGTTCTACAAAATTACCATCTGAGCACCTGGTTCTTAATATAACTCCCAAACTGCCATTTATATGCCTGAGCTCTTCTCCACATGAGCATCATCGCTCTCGGAAACTTCTAGAACACCTCCGAGCCATCTATTCCTTTTATGCGTGCATATATAGAAATGCGCTCACACTTTAGGTGTGTTTGAAACAAAACTCTAAACATTTTTTGTTTCCCAGTCAATGACACCCCCCCCCCCCCCACTAGATGATTTGTGTGTTTGCTTGCTTAACTGAAGAGCATTATATTCTGACTTCAATGCTGAGTGCTCAAACAGCACAAATGCAGTCAGTGAAGAGCTCATTGAGGTTGTTGTGACAATGCTGCTTGACTCAGAGAGCAGAAACAAAAGGAGTAACAGGAACACAGTCGCTTGACATGGTGGTGTCAATTATTGGAGGCGTAGTTAGATGTCAAAACATGAGGACAAACATGAGCATGCACACACACACACACACACACACACGCACACACACACACACAACACACACATATGACACTGACATGCATGAGCTGAGCATGACACACAGACACACATATGCACACAAATAAACACACAACTTACAAGCCCAATGTACTGTAAACACAAGCTCTGTGCAAACACAGACACACATACTATATGTTTATGACACACACACACACACACACATACAAACAGACACCCCCTTAAGTGAATAAAGTGCAGGCATATATACACACACAAGCAAACACATACACACAGACGCAGGCCCCATCTCTAGACATTAAGCAGAGCATGAAATAGAATGGGAGCCGAAACGGTCTTGTGATTTCCAGGGACGGCTCAGAGTTTTAGCGCATATGCTCTGCTGGTGCCCCATCTCCTCAGCAGCCAGCACAGATTCATCTAAAAGAATCAGTCAGACTCAAACCCCTCTCACTTTCAGGGGGAGTTAAGGGTGTGTAGTGTCACTGCAGATGGCTTGTACTGGAGAGAGACAGAATCAGCCAATTGGATCAGGGTAAAATAATGCTGGAATGATGATTGTGGGACTGGATGGGAGGATGAACTGATGAACAAAGAGAGAGACGAAGGAAGAGAGAGTGAAAAGAGAGATGGAGAGAAGGAAGTTAGCCATAAATTTTAACAAATGGACAAATTAATGGATGGATGGACGGATAAATGAATGGATGGATGGATGAATGGGAAAATGAATAAAGAGAGCTATAAAGAGGCAGTAAAGCAATGGATCAGAGATTGGAGTCAACGTGAAGAATAAACAGGAGAGTTTGTGCGACACTCTCAAGATTGACAATGCTCTGTAGGATGACATTGAGCTGTGGTAGCAGTTAAGGAATCTGGTTAGTGTGCTAGTAGCCCGAAAAGTTGTGGGTTCGAATCCCAGCTACCACTGTTGTGCTCCTGAGCAAGGCACTTAACCCTAAGTTGCTCTAGGGGAGACTGGCCCTGAACAATTGATAGTTGATAAAATGTAAGTCGCTTTGGATAGAAGCATCTGCTAAATGCATAAATGCAAATGTAAAGCTGGAAGAGGCAGAAATGGAGGGGTGTGATTGGTGGAAAAGTGTCATTGCCATTCTGTGCCATGTCAGGGAGAAAAAAAGAAAAAAAAAAACTCTACTCTTTGACTCAGGCTAAAAGTGGCTTAGCTTTTTTTCCCCATCCGAGGGGGTTTGTGGCTATTGATCGGTAATGATGTGAGCCTGTGCCTTCTACACACCACTGTACCCTGCAAACACCGCAGCCAATATGAGTCACTGTGAGGTTTTGATATTCCCATGTTTCTAGATCTTCCTCAACCTGCCCTACAACAACAGGGCATATAATGTTCCTACATCATCAGAGTACTGATGAGAGAAGATGGAGTGAACGACGTCACAGGACACACCTGAGCTAAATGGGGATACGTCTGTGTAAATAAATGATATGCATAGAACATACAAAAGCTGGAAGCAAAAAAACACTGCTTGTTCAGAAAGAGAAAAAGGATTCAAGGATTCACCCTCACAAACACACAAACACACACACACAAACATGCACGCACACACACATACACACATACATACACACACACACTCACACATGCACACATACACAAATACACACGCGCACAACACGCACACACATAAATCACAATTAGGGCATCCCTCCTCATTTCCATATATAATATGATCCTTGGCATTCCTAAATTCAACTGGACACACACCTCTCCATCTTTCCAGTTTACTTTTATTTAAATGTCCCCTTGTTCTGACTCTCTCTCTCTCTCTCTCTCCTACTATCAACTGTGAGTTACCCTGGCTACACTATGCAGGTTTTGTCAAGTTCCTATTTAAAGGCCACAAAACATAATGCGCTGACATCAGAGGCCAGGCAGGGGGGAGTCGGCTGTGTTCTCTGCTTTTATTGTGGGGACCATGCTTCCTCCCAGTGACCTTGGCTGGACACGAACAACATGGCGTTGACAGTAACACTGTTACACCCACGCCCCTGTGAACCCCCACCTCTCTCTCCTCCCACATCACCACTACTACCACTGCCGTCAGCGACAATTGTAACCATGGTGACCTCGACCCTGACCACCCCCCCCCCCCAAACTATCGGGGCTTTCCTCGGATATGACGTCTTGCTGTGAGCAGTTGTTTCAGTAACGTCCCTAGATTGCGACTAACACAAGACACTATGCTTGTTTTAACATTTGTATTTTGATGTCCTTTTTATGTAGTTTAGTAAAATGAATATTCTTTACTTTAGAGCATGCTTAATCATGAGCAGTCTAGCTGATGAAATTGAGGACCTTCACTTCACTTGGTGTTTTTCAAAAAGGCAACCAAAGATAATGGCTAATTGTCTATTCTTTTTGCAAGGAAAGACACTGCGCTGAATATGTATTGACTCAACATGTTGAAAAAGGGTATTTTTGGAAATATGTTCAGATGTTTTTTTACCACGACTACATCATCATACCACATCATTCATAAAATGCCTTTAGCCTTCCCTTGTTTTTTTCTTCTTTATTGCAGAAATATTCTTATAAAAATATTATCTTAAAAAATACATAATTTTCTATGGAGCTCTTCTCCAGTACTAACTCACTTCTCTGTCCTCCATGCCTTGTCAAATGGTTCTTGATCGAATGGCTGAGTAACACTATAATTGGTCCCTGTGAGGTAGCGCTTCTCTATGGACAGCAATGGTCTATTTAGAACAACAAGTCAGAGGTACAAATTGCTAAAGTGTTGCTAGATTCAAAAATAGATCCTGAGGACAAGATAAAAAAAATGAGTGGAAATGTTTTGGAGTGTTTATGCAAACCCCTTATGTAAACTGAAATCACTGACCAACTAACTACACACCCTCTAAGCCCAGCTCCCCTTCTCCTCCTCCTCCTCCTCCTCCACCTCCTCCACCCAAGTTGCAGTACGGCGCCCCCTCCACCCGCAGCCGCTATGATGACTAACGCTAGCGCTCCTTTATCACAGAGTTTACTCAAACAAAAGACTCACAAGCACAGATACACACAAACACAAATGCACGCACACACACACATGCACACACACATGCTGCAGTACGCACTGCCGAGTTGAGAGGACAACCAATACATTGAACAAAAAAAAACATGCTGGACACATCAATACAACACTCATGTATTGTTTTGAATGACAGATACATCACAAGACAGAATAGCCTCTAGCATGCTTGGGCCATTGGGACCAGAATAATGGGACAAAGTGCACCTATAGGGCCACATCTGTGGAGTACACTGTATACCCCTCCCTCTCTCCCCTCTTTCCTCCTCTCTGGAGCCCACTGTTTCATTTCTCTCTCTCTCTCTAAATGAAAATTATCATTTGGAGGTCTCCCTTTCTCTTTCTCTCAAGAACCTTTTGAAATCTTGCCTTTGGAAGCACAACTGCTGAGGACTGGAAGCGTCTCTTTTCTGAATGGCTCGTGACTAGGTTGATATTAGGGCATCCAGTGGTTCGTGACTGTAAGGCTCGTTTGATATTAGCACAGTTGCCAGTGGTCATGAACAGGAGCCGCGTATCTAAAGTGTGCAAACTGGAGCAGTAGAGAGAGCTTTCACAACAGGCATTGGATTTATTGGCAGTGCGTCTGTGTACAGAGTGCAGTTGTTAGACGGCTCCAACGCCGACCATTTCAGACACTTGTGGCGCAGGGCAATAAGAGGACACTAGCCAATAATAATAATTAAAAAAATGTACGAGTTACTGATGACAGTTTTGCTCAGGTGCACAAATGAAAAAAGAAAGAAAGACAAAAAGAGAGATTCGAGAAGAGCAATGAAGGTTAGCCAAGCCCAACAGATTAGCGGTAAGTACACTGGAGGAGAGCAATAGAGGGAGAAAATTAAACAAGAGTGGGAGTCAGAAAATGAAACAATGAAAACAAATTGTGCCAAGCCTCTTCATGCATTCTTGACCTATTCCATTACCAGTGGAGAAAAAAAAATCTTCACAACTCAAAATTAGTCCCATCTACAAAGAAGGCAAGGTCCACATAAGCCCATGCCAATATTGTAATTGTCAAGCGGTGAGATGAATTTTTGCATTTTCGCTCCATGCAAGCTGATTTCACAGGCAGAAATGAAAGCCGTACAAGCGTAAAAGGCATTATACAACCAAAATGCAGTGACATTTCAAATTTCTATTACCTTAAATCACTCCCCTGACATCCTGGCAGGGAAATTGAGCAGGACCAATATCCAAATGAAAGTCCTCATGTGTAAAATTTACTAGCATGTGAATACACCACCTCTGAACTGAGGTTCGTTTTTTTTTTTTTTAACAACTAATATAGATAGATCTGTATAGATAAGCAAAAATGTGCCTTTGTCTCCCAACACTCTATTAGCTTGCAACATTTAAAAATTGATGATGGGCCGGCAACAGCTGGTTGCTCCTACTTGCATTCATGGAAAAGCATTTGCTGATTAATAATGCACACAATGTAGCTGCGTAGCCCTTGAGTCACGGCCAGCGACTGAGCTAGCGACGCGTCTGTCCCTCTCGTTCTGGCCACTCTCATATCTTGCTCCAGCAGCGCCTGCCTGCTTGCTCTGTTCATCTGGCTGGGGATTCGAGGGCCACTTTGATGATTTGCAGACGGGCAGCCCTTTGCTTCCTCTAATCCAGCGAAATCTTTCCGCCTGAATGTCTGCACACCCCAACACCCACTCCCACCCACCCCCAACACACACACACACTCACACATACACTCACACACACACAAACACTGCTCCAGACAGACTTGGCTCAGTCCATGGGTGCTAAAGTAGCTATACAGAGTCTGTGTATATGAGTCAAGGTTCTTTCCTTTCTTCTTTTCTTTTCTTTTCTTTCTTTGGCCTGGTCCTCTGTTGTTGTTTCCTGTGGCTAGCTTGCCATTCTCCTCGGAAGCGGTGCACCATAGCATCCAAAGGGGCACTGACCTCCATTTCATTTGTACATGGTTTTTAATTGGAGAGCAATTTCCTGCCTGTCTGTGATGTGTTTTTGTGCGGTTTGAAAAAACTTCTCAACAGCAGAACCAGGGGCACTGTGGATATGGATGTGATGCAAGCAAAGCATAGCAGAAGGTCACTCGATGGCTCAGCATCGTGAAAAGGTGTGAGGACGTTGGAAATGTTTGGAGGTGACTGCATCTCCTAGTCAAACAGCTTCATGTGAATCAGTTTAATGTGATCCGGATTTGGGGATCCTGTGGTTTACTATCTGGGATCAGGTAACCCATTATACTTCTATGCTGTTTTTTTAAAGCAATTTTGGACTAGATCACCCTGATCCAAATACAAATGATGAAATCTGGATTACTGGTGCCCAGTATTATTGGTGCCCAGATTACTTTTAAACAACTGGGCTCAGTATAAAGCCAAATATAGCCACATATAGCCATATTCCTATAGTCACTAAAGTGAGACTTTAATCAATATTGTCTTGTATTATAAGACAAAAGGCTTAATCCATGTACATGAAACCTTATATCTTTAGACAAAAGGACAATAGTGTAGTGCTGGGATATTTGTCAGTGCAATATTATTGTGGTCAAGCAATGTTTTTCATATAATTTGCTCCTGCAGTTCACAGAATAACACAATACCTTGCTCTTCCTCCATTATTTTCATCATCATCATCATCATCATTATTTAGCAGACTCAGGATTCAAAAGAACACACAGACTATACATGCCCAACGTAAAACAAACAAACAAAACAAAAAAAAAACAAAAACATAACATTCTTATAAAAGAAATTCACACCAGTACCTCCACATGGAGTGAAATGACTTTAAAAAGTCTTTACAGTGTGACAGTATCACAACATTGGCTCTCTGTGTTTCTCATCATCCATTGAGACACTTTCATTAATGGTTCTTATGTAGAACCAGCTGTCTACCCTTTTCTGGTGAACATCTACAGACAGTGAGGGACATAGATAGAGAAATAGAAAGAATTAAAAGGAAAAAAGACAGAACAAAAGGAAGAAGTAAAGAAAAAAGAACATACAGAGCCCTTAATAAAACAGCAGACAATGTCCAGAGAATGTGTGTGTGTGTGTGTCTGAGAGAGAGAGAGAGAGAGAGAGAGAGAGAGAAAGTCAGAATGAGGGATGAAGTCCATAACTAAGGCCACCACCACAGGACATTACATTTGAGCTTCAGCTCAAGTGAGTCTAGTGTGTCCCCAATCACCACAGCATCAGCTTCAGCTTCTGCCAGAGCACAGCCTGAGACAACAGCAGAGGAACATGGGGAGCACAGAGAAGCCTCAGCAGGTGGCTTGGCTCCCTGTGGTCTACCAATGTGAAGTGTTTACTGGCTTGCAGTGAGTCCAAGAGACATCCAGCACAGCTGCTCAAGGCCACTGGCAAACAGCCATATGAGGGGATGGCAGTTTGTAGCAGTGGTCGAAAAAAAAAAAGAAATTTTGTCAAAAGGAACTCTATAATGCATGGACAAGTAGGGATGAGCATGGAAATAATACAAACACAAGTCAGCAAAGAAAGAGAGTGAGGTAGAGAGAGAAAGACAAAGAGAGAGAGAGAGAGGAAGAGACAGGGAAGGGCAGAAAACTGTTAAAGGAGAACAGACACAAGGGGAAATGAACAAAAATAAAAAAAGGAAAAGTACAGACCACTTAAAGAGAGCAAACAAAAAAATCTAAGCAATCCCAGTAGAGCCAAGTCATCAAAAAGTTTGGCCTCTTTGCTACCAGAGCACTGAACCCCAGATGGCTGTTCCTCTTCCCTCCCTCGCTCCCTCAACCCCCCCCCAAGGCCCATCCCCTCTAATCTCACCTGGTCCCAAGGACAGATGATCCCGCCGAAGAACATGAAGAGGTAACCCATGGCGACAAGGCAGCCCCAGATGAGCAGGGAGAAGAGACGCAGGAGCTTCTTGAAAACCGACTCGATGCAGACGAGGATGAAGATGGCCAGGAAGATGGCCAGTGTTGTGGGCACAGTGATGATGAAGGCCACGTGATCCTGCATGTCCTGCGGCCGAGGAAGACAGAAAGAAAGAAAGACAATTGGGGCAGGGGAAGGGGGGACAACATTAGATTTGAAGTTCAGTTCAAATTAGGACCCTTAAAAATATAGTTCTGGAAAAGCACATTAGGCACATACAAATGTATCTTCCTCGGCACAAAATGAAAGTAAATAGCACTTCAGTCTCAATAATTCAAACCAATACTACTGATTGATCTGATAACTGCATTTAGGCTGTGCTGAGAGTTGAGCTGTAATTCTCAGGACCATTGTCAAGCCAAACAGGAAATGGAGGTGGATATTAATAGACCAATAGACTAGCACCAAAAACCCTTGCGTTGGTTTATTAATGAATTAAGCCTTGGGTAAGGGTGAGGCATATTGGAAATAAAGTAATGTCATTACTAACATGAGTCACCACCTGCCAAACTGAGCCAGCCAAAGAGCTACTATATGGAACTACTGCTGCATGCACACAGCTACTTGGACAGAATTTAAATGGAGTTTGAAGATCCCTCCCCCGCCCCCAAAAACACACACACACATGCACACACACACATGCCAGTATGGAAACACTCTCTCTCCTTCATACAAACACTCACACACACACACACGCACACACAGAGACACCATGTGACACATGCAATACAGGCCTGTTCTGTTTCCAGCCATAAATACATGAAGGTGTTAATCGATGATCAGTTAGGCTGACTGGTATGAGTCACTTATTGTCTGATTAGCACTAAAATTACAGCTGCCTTTCTCTTGCTTTCTGTGCCATCTGAACCCAAGCCCTTTTGTCTGTGGTATGTGTGTATATGTGTGTGTGTGTGTGGGGGGGGGGGTTGCGGTGCGGTGTGTGTGTTTGCTAGGCAGCAGCTCTGTGCGAATCGTGATGAGCTTGGCCCTTATCACAGGGTCCATTCACCTCAGTGCTATCAGCAGCAGCAAAAAAGACCCACAGAGGCAACTGACTGAGCCTTTGAATGCACTTTAAATCCATTTAGAAAGCATTTTGTGGTCGATACAAAGCACAGCGCATCCTGTCAGCGCTCGTGTGGCTGAGCTGCTTGTTATCCGGCCAGGCCGCTAGTCCACCTCTACTTTATCCGCATGCCTTTGTGCTCCTGGACAGCGGATCTGAGCGACGGCAGCGCAGCTCATTGTCACTAATTTACCTCGTGGCACAGCTGCTGGATCTAGAGAAGGGAACGCAAAGAATTTTTCAGTCGTCATCTTTTTTTTTTCTTTTCTTTTCTTTTTTTTTTTTTTTGGGGGGGGGGGTGTCAGATGAGAGGTGGGTAGGAGGGTGAAATATTCAACACCCAATCTCCCATCACCAACGCTATTGTGATGACACTGAACGCCTTTAATGGAAATAGAATGGACAGCCTTGAAATAGAATGGCAGGTTATAAATATGTCAGTCTAACATTACTCGACCAGATAAGAATAACTCTGCAGGACTGTGTATATACCTGTACATGAATTCCAATTCACTATTCATTCCTCACAAAAGAAAAAATATCCTTCCTGGAAAAGCAATTATCAAATGCATGTCATTCACTCTGAACTGGTTAAATATAAGCAAATGTAATTGGCTATACCTTTTGTTTTGCTAAGGGATTGTGAATATGTTTTCATCTATGACCCTGGTTTAAAAAGGCCTCATTAAGGTCCTGCATGGTGCATCTGAGGACATATGCAATCTGGTAGTGAGATGAGGGTAACAAAAATGAAAAGCAGTAAATGATTGTGTTTAAACCTCAGGTTGGTGATTTAGGCAAAGCAAAAAAATAATACATAAATAATAATAATAATAAAATGACTACACCCTTGTATTATCTGCAGTTTACAAAACATTGTTATTTTAACTAATGGAAGTGTTAGAGTGTGGGCTTATTACTTATTGTAGTTATTAGTTAGTTAGTTATTGAAAATCAGACCAGGATGTGGCATCTGCCACAAAGTTGCTGTGTTCGTCATCGACAGCTTACTGGCATTCAGTTAGTTAACTACTGCTATAAGCTATCTCACAAAAATAAATAAATTCCATTGTCTTTCAAAGGAAGGGTCTCAAACATGAATGAATGCTGTTTGGGGGGCCCTTGCAGTAGCACTGCATAGTTTGGGATATGGGTTAGGTTTAAAAAAAAATTAAAAATAAAAATTAAAAATTAAACTTAACGTATTATTGCCTGTTGTGCTGTCTGTATTTCCCCATCATTGTTCAAACCATCAATTAATCACTCTAACAAAACACCCCTATTTAAGCCTCATGAAGTTAACATCTCCAATGTGCAATTATTTGCTTTCATTTCCACTGAGACAAACATGACAAAAGTACTGCGTTCAACATACAGCATGTAGGCTAATATATGACCAGTAATACCGTAAACGGGAAATTTTTCCTAGGAACATTCATGTTTGTAGAAATCGTTGAAAACTGCAACACTTGGATAAACACGTCAATCTCCCTAGGCGATGATGCTTGCCCTCAATTAACCTGACAGAAAAAAAAGTGAAATCTCATATGGAGAATTTCAGGGTTTATCAGGAAAGCACTTGTCCATGTAAGACGGAAGTGTATCCTTCAAAAACGGTAGAGTTTTATTTATTTATTTATTCATTGGGTTGTTTGTGTTGGCATCAGAGCCATTAAGGCCCCCACTGCTGTTGCAAAGGAAGTAAGCACACACCTGAACCATCTGCTGCAAATGCTTTTCCTCATAATTTGCTTGCTCCTGGTTTGGGGCTGGATCCAGACAATTTCACAACCTGTCGCAATGTTTTAAGGGAGGAGTGGTGGGGAGAGGGGGACCACCCTGGTCCCATCAAACCACTGCAGCTGTTGCTCTAATGAGTCATTCGGAAAAAGGTTCTGGCCCGCCTGATGACAGCAGCAGCCTCAGTGAGCAGCTGACTCCAGATCAGCACTGGGCTAGACTTATGTTCCTCTGACGCCAGATTGGCTCTGACTGGATCTGACTGGATCTGCTCCAGAATCAGGAGGTCCACTACTGTTGTCGACTCAGTAAGAGAACCTGCCCAAACACACACACACACACACACACACACACACACACACACACAACTCCTCTCCACTGTGTGGTTACATTCAAAACCAGCGCTGCTTTTTAGGAGACGCTGAATGGCTTCACGCCTCATTACGTCCCAGAGATCCAAGGCAGAAAAGCCCAAGACGACGCAGCTCTTAATGATTCAGCAATGTATTTTTCAATCTGGTCAACAAGGTGGGGGGGCTCACCTTATCTTCAAACAAATGCTCACTGGCCTCCGAGGCAGTTTAAAAACAGGTGAGATTTTCAGTCATATCTCTCTCTCTCTCTCTCTTTTTCTCTCTCTGCAAACATTGATGAAATATTCTGCTAGAAGGGGGGGATCAGTGAATGGTGCTTCCTGTGGTGCTGTAATTGTTGAAGTAGTATGTCTACCCCTGCAGAGCTTCACAGTGCCAGCTGGGAGTATAAGTAAAGTGAACCCCCCACCACCATCACACACACCCAGACACACACACACACACACACACACACACACACACACACACACCTCCATCGGTGGAGTCATTGATCAGACTGCAACCTCTCCACTCCCCCTCACTCCAGCTTGTCCCAGAGCCATTATCACATTTCTGCAGAGCATGCTCTCCATTCAGTCTTCACGGCTGGGTCGCCCAGCTCAACCTCACCTCACCACCTCAAACACACACACACACACACAACATATCAATATGACCCCTCACATACTCTCATGTAAACACAGTCTTTCAAAATCTCTCTTTCTCCCTCTCTCTCTCTTTCAAACACACACATCTCTATCAGTCTGCTGTTCTGCTTCACTGTCAGCTTTCCTTGAGCACTATCACCATCTCTCCCATCACCTTGGGAGCCTGAGTTCCTGAACTCTTCACAAAGAGGAGCGCTCCTCCAGCTGTCGCAGGGGGCCCGCCAGTGTCTGCGTTTCACAACAAGGTCTGCATGTGTGTGTGAGTGTGTGTGTGTGTGTGTGTGCGTGTGTGTGTGTGTGTAAATGACAGATAGAGATAGAGACAGAGAGAGAGATACTGTGGCTAAGTGTTAATTTGTCTATATTTCTATATTTTCGTCCGTGCATTCATTTATGTGGGGTAGTGTATAATTGTTATGTCATTGTGTGTGTGTGTTCGCAAGCACTATTTCAGAAACAAATAGCTGGTCATGGGCCAGTTTTTTTGCCCGGAAGCAGAGCGAGCTATTTCTGAGAAGGGCGTTTTAGGTTTGTTCTCATGAAGTCATTCAGGGGTCTAACTAGGTGAAACATGAAATCCATACATTCTGACTGCATTATAACCTCCAATGACAATCGTCATGGACCAAGTATACATTTTCTGAATATATACAGATGAGAAGGTCAATTTTCCACAGCACAGGGTATTAAAAAATAACCATATGACACAGGATTGATTACAACATCACTGCCCACATCATCATTTAATTACAAATCACTGCCACATTCTTTTTGTTGATTTAATTTGCTTTAGCTTTTGACATTTAAACTGATAATTTGGTTTGCTTAGGCCTATTCACTTAGGCTTCACAGAAACTGACTGAAATGGTTAACGTAAAGAAATCAACTGATTGCTGTAAAAAAGCAGTGAAAAAGAGCTATATGACATCGGGACAGAATGATTGATGAGGCACTTTTTGTCCCTAATGTCAACCACGCTTCTCGCATGGATTTTCAATAAACTCCCCCAAGAGTAAAGAGCAATAGTTCTTCTCACCCTCGTCTGCCACCCAATTACCCCCCAAGCATATTTTTTTTGTGCCTTGTTATCACCTTATTAAACTGCATGCAGGCCAGGGAATCAATACGGCGCAGTGGCCAAAGACAGCAGCATAAGCTCAGACTGATCATTACAATCAGGTTTCCCTGAAGAAACAAGATAAGCTATTTTTTTTTTTTTTTTACCGAAAGGGGAAACAGGAAACTTCCTGTCTTTTTCTAGGAGAGAGGCTGAAAGTTCTCAAAATTAAACCAAAACATGTATTCGCACACAAATAAATATGCACACACACACACATAAGGGCACATGCACATACACACACACACACACACACACAAGCACAAAACAGAAGCCAAAAGATGACGAAACTGAGATTAAAAAAAAAAAAAAAGAAGTTGACGTTGCTTGACATTTTCTGGTCTATTAGCTTGCCCTATTGTAAGAGCACTGCTGTTTCCCTGATAAGCGAGCCGCACACTTTCGACCACATCCTTCAAAAACAATAACAATCCGCCCAGCCTTGGAAGCATGCAGCACAGTATCCTATGGCTCCGTGTTCCATTGTGTGTGCTATCAATAACGTTGGGGGTGGCAGTCTAGGTCTGTCGTGCTCAGTACACAGCCAGCCACAAATAGTCAAGTTCTGTAACAGCAAGAGAGGGGAGCAAAGGGAGAGAGAGAGAGAGAGAGCGAGAGAGAGAGAAATTCTGAACTACTGATATCAGAGAATGAGTGAAGCAGCAGGAATGAAAGAGAGAGACAGTGAGAATGAGAAGAATGTGGAGAGAGGTTTTAAAAGCTGACTAAATAGACAGAAAAATGAGACAGAAAAACTGATGGAGAGAAGTGTCTTACCAGTCCAGAGGCGAAGAAGACAGCGATGAGCGCCACACATGCTCCCATGATGATGAGCAGCAGAAACACGATAAGCGGGTGCTGTTGGCTCATGCGGTAGTACGACTCGTACAGCCAGTCCGGAGACTTCCGGCCGCCCCCGGACGGCAATCCTCCTAACTCCTCCACACCGGTGCCGCTGGTGCCACCTCCGCCACCCTTACCCCCCTCCAGCAGGTAGCCCCTCCGAGAGCCGCGCATGGGGCTCGCCCGCGCCCGTGCCCCCACGGCAGTGAGGGGGTCCACCGGCGCGGGGTAGGTGGAGGGGGCAGAACAGGACCCGCCAGAGCCACCGGCTAGGCCAGGGGTGCTGGCAGGGGCAGGGGCAGGGGCAAGAGTGGGAGCAGCCTGGCTGGTGGCAGAGACAGCAGGAGTGACGCTAGCAGCAACAGCAGCAGCACCGGTGGTGGTGGTGGTGGTGGTGGTGGTGACTGGGGCAGCAGCGACAGCGGCAGCGAGAGGAACGGTGGTGACGCCGGTGGAGTCTCCCTCCTCTCCCCCCTCCTCCCGCTCCTCTTCCTCCTCGCGCAGCGTGCTCAGATGCAGCGGCAGGGACAGGCGCGTCCCAGACGAGGGCAGCAGCGACAGCACGGCGGAGCGCAGCATCGTCCAGCAGCCAACATGATGAACTGAGCTCAGGAGTGGGACTGAGCCGGCAAAGATACACAGAGAGAGAGAGTGAGAGGGTGGGAGAGAGAAAGAGAGAGGGAGAGAAAAAGAGAGAGGGAGAGGGTGGGAGAGAGAGAGAGAGAGAGAGAGGGAGAGAGAAAGAGAGAGGGAGAGGGAGGGAGAGGGAGGGAGAGAAAGGGAGAGGGAGCGCTTGTTTCCGAGGGAGGGAGAGTGAGAGCGTCACAGTGAGAGAGTGGAGAGGAGGGAGAAAAATGTTTGGAGAGACGTGTGTGTGTGTGTGTGTGTGCGGGTTGTGCGTGTGCGTTTGTGTCTCTGGGTGCTGCGTGTAAAATACAGGAGAGAATCAGAAGAGGAGAATGAGAGAGGAGGGTGAGAGAGAGAGAGAGACATTTAAAAAAGCACTAAGGAGCAAGGGAGTGGGGAGGAAACCAGGAAAGAGGGAGGGAAAGAGAGAGGAACAGAGGAGGGAGTGAATGAGCTGCTGAAGTGTATTGCAGACCAAACTGAATGTGTCAGTACGTTAATGAGAAAGAGAGGAGAAGCAGGAGGGATAGTGGTAAATAAAGACAGAAAACAGGACTGGGAGATAATCTGCAGAGAGACAGTTGAAGTAGCATAACAACAATTACACAAAGCAATACAATATAACACAACAGACAAATAAAATCCACATGGCAATACTTCAACATACCAGCCCTAACTGGGACTTATGTTGCAGCAACCCAGTTGACTCAGTCTATCCTTGGCTTCATTTCTCATGTTAATATATTGGTGTGTGTGTTGTGAAATCTGAATTTAACTACTAAAGGAGGAGAATCCTGGACTGAAAACCCCACAGCTCAACCACTAAAACATCTGTAGCCACTGTCATAGGTTACTATCCTGCCCAGCATGTCCATCAAGTTCAACTTCACGTGTGACGCAGTGTCAAATTAAAATGTATTCAAGATGTGCTATAAAGCTGAAATATGTTGATCAGATACAAACCACACATTATCAAGCAATACTGATGCAATAATGAAGCTCATAAATCAAAAACTGAATGTATGAAACAGTCTCAAATTAAGATGTTGTGAAGCCACTAATACGCAGCAGTCTGGTAGCTTTAAGCTCATGTCTGTGTTACAGTAGCACTCTATGTGTGATGTGATGTGGGCGGTGTAGAAATTCCCCTGTGTCGAGGTTTGCCCCATTTTTGGTTACTGAATCGTTTTGTAACCTTTACTCTGGATATATTTAGATATTGTGCTACCTTATTAAATTGCAATTTTAAAATGTGCTACCTTATTAATATATTAAAATATTACAAATATGAATATATACAAAATAAATAAATATTAGATATCAGAAGGGTTTTCATGTCTTCAGTAAGAGAAACTGACTTGAAAGAGGTGTGTCAAACTCCTGTGTTTGTGTACAGACACAACTGTCTATACTACCTGAGGGGGAGAGAAAATGTTCAGGATACAAAGAGGCTTTCTAGCGGCAGACTGCAGGAAATGTCAGCGTGTCACCTCAAATATAGATAACGAGTGGCTTGCAGTCAAACACACGGACCAAAAAGAGATCAATTGGTGTTTCTCCTGGTGTTATTTAACGCCCCACATGCTCAACCTCACTGTCAAATTACCCAAAGGCTCTACATGCTGGCCTCTTGTTTTGACTTTGCAAATAAAAAAATTCTCCTCAAAAATCCTCAGAGCCAAAGCCTGTCTTATTTCGTCTCTATTTCTTTTGGTGTGTGAGTGAGTGGCTGTGCCTTCTCTGTAAGTGGTCTTAGTCAATCGAACCAGACCTTTCTTCTCATGCAATCAATCTGTTTGATCAATTCACCTCAACTTCAGTGAGACTGAGAAGATTACCAGGTTTCAGACAGCATAAAAGATGTCATTTTGGTGGTTTGAAACACTCTCCTCCATCCTATCCTCCCTTCCCAGAACAACGAGCGACGCCACTCCTCTAATTGTTTTTTTCCTTCTCCTGCCTGCGCTGACTTTCGCGGGGTTGCAAGCAAGCAGGGAGACAGGCAGGGAGGGAGGCAGGCTGCACCTCAACACAGCAACACCTCCAAATGCATTTACATACTGTGCACTGCCCTGCCTGCATGCCTGCCTGCCTGCTATGGGGGTGGTGGTGGGAACCAAAAATAGACTTCTACTGGGAAATTTCTCCAGCGCTTCCCACCAAGCACACACACAAAACACACACTCACACACACCCACACACACTCTCTCGCACTCTCTCTCTTAACTCTCTTATAACACACACACTCATATCTCACTGTTATACTATAAAATAGAGGAAAGCTTCAAGGCTTTAATGATACACAGGTAAGCCTGGGATTAAGCTATAAAGGCTGTAGGACCTTAATTACTTGCCACACATTTTTAATACCATTAGATCCAAGAGTATTAGATGTATGCTCTATCTGTTTGTTTATTAGGCTGTGTGTGCAGCCAGCCAACTTTATCTCTATCATATAAAGACCACAAACATCTCGGTATGGAACAAGTGTGTGTACGTGTGTGTGTGTATGTGTGTGCAAGCATATCATTCATGAGTTTCTCTTATCCTGGGACTTTTTCAGCTTTTAGCCTATGAAGGGGTTTATTTTTCTTCCCTTTCGTTGGAAGGTTATTTGCCCCAATGACAGGAGTTTAATCACATCACAGCTGTCAGTGTAGCCAGCAATGAAGAACAGTCTGGTACCCTCAACTCCTGCTTCATGGCAGTATCTGATTAATTCCCCCTGTGGTCCCTTTTCACCATCATAAACAGATATCAATCACCACAGCACAAGAAGGGCCAGCACATAGTTGCTTTGCTTGTAGATGTAGATGCTAAGCAAAAAAAGTAACTTCAAAAATGAAGAAAGCCAAGCTAAAACATGACCTCATTGCTAGATTTATTTACTTCTCTTGCAGATCATGTCTCCTTACCTAAAAAGCAGCCCTTTTTCTTGGCCCTTGGCTTGCCTTAGAAAAGCCTCGATGGCTCAGTGAAATGGCCTGATGATTTCATTAGCTGCATGCATTTGGAGAGCATCCTGATGCAACCCGCCGAGAAATGGAAGGTGCTCTAAGTAGTTTATGCTGTCAGAAGATATAGATTATTCTCGATCTGCTCATATTGGAATGAAGGAAAAGAGAAAAGGTGTATTCCAGACCATTTATCTAATTTGTTGCATTTAAATTTAATTTTAAGCATTTTACAGACTTGTTTATATTTAGCCTAACGTTGATTTTGTTGCAGGTGGTCTTAAAAAGGTCTTATAAACAGTCTTAACACATACAGTATAAAATATTGTAAAACAACCCCCTTTATGATTTCCAGAAATATTGCACTGTGAAAACTAGAAAAGCACTCGGACAGCACAGACCTCCACCAAGGCAATATGGGGCCACTGACCGAATATAAATTAGCATTCCAGATCACCACCACATTACATTTATGCATTTAGCAGACGCTTTTATCCAAAGCGACTTACAACTTTGTCAACTATCAATTGTTCAGGGCCAGTCTCCCTAGGGTTAAATGCCTTGCTCAAGGGCACAACGGTGGCAGCTGGGATACGAACCCACAACTTTTCAGGCTACTTGCACGCTAGCCAGGTTCCTCAACCACTACACCACCACTGCCCTGGTATACCCACATTCTCCAAAGATTTCATCCAAATCTGTGCAATACTTTTTCAAGTTATCTTGTTCACAGACCAACAGACAGACAGCCAAACAAATGCTGGCAAAAACATATCCTCCTTGGCAGAGGTAATAATCACTATGCTTCAATGCCTGTGGTTCTCACCCTGAAGAGCTTGACCTTCCTAGTTCAGCTATAATTCCATTCAGGAGCCTTGAATGTTTGTTGTTAATCAGAGCACCTATGATGTCCCAGAAGGTAACTCAGACATTCTCATCTCCATGTTGTATTACGTTCAAATTATTTTGTTTTGTACCTGCTCGCTCATCTATCACACACTGTGACATTGTGAACTTAAAAATAATTGAATGAAAATCAAAAGCTGCAGCTGTTTCATTTTGGCAACAGGTCCTGTTCTACACATGGCTGCAATCAAGAAGGAGATCACTCAGAAAGCTATCTCAACCACAAAATGTTTTTTTTTGTTGTTAACACAAGAAACTAAAATCTCATGTTTCACCAACATTGCATAGCTTCTCAATCAATACTGGGAAATGAGAAAATACTGGTGTCATTCATCAACTTTCCCAAGCACAGAAGATGATATTAATTTCTCTGTTTCTCACAAATAGACTGAAGTTGTCCTCTACATTGATTAGGGAATCACTCATTCCCTGTGTGCTCACAACCCCGAGACATCCACCACATGATTACTCTTCGCTCAGAGTTCATTAAGAAACCTTAATATTTATATTACCACTGTCAAAAAATGGATATTAATACTGCCTTCACCCAGACAGTTCAGGAAATGCCCTACTGTGATGTTGCTGCCCGGCTGTGCCTTTCACTTCCTGCAGACAAAGGCCAAATTACCACAAGTTCAGCTCTGGAGAGATCTGTGACACTAAACCTCTTCCACTGCAGTGAAGAAGCAGCAAGTACAATAACCCCCTTCCACCCCTCCCTGTAAAAATGAGAACAAAAGAACGAAAGGAGGTTATGGGGAAAAAAATTAGGCCTTCTATCCATTCCTATCCTCTCCCATCCTTCCCCTCTCTCTTAATTTGAAAAGCTGGTGGAACAGTCAGTGGAGTGAGACCGCTGCAGCCTGGCCTCTGCCTCTCTTGACAAGGGCTTCTGCACCTCCAGGCTCCTCGGCTCGGCAGTCACAGCCCTAGCAAGCCTGGAGCCATGGAGCCTAGCTTCACACTGTCACTAGGGGAAGCAGAGAAGGAAAGGTTTGGATGGGCGGTTGGGGGTAGGGAGGTGGGAGGTGGGAGAAGAGTGAAACCTGGACGGGGTGTTCATTCATTTAGAGTACCTATAATGAGAGAGTGAGTGGGAGGTTGAGGAAGAGGATGAGAGCAAGGTGGGAGCTGGAAGCGGGGGTGGATGACACTGAGGATATGAAGAGGAAGAGGAAGGAGGAGGAAGAAGAGGAGAGGGAAGATGAAGGTAGAGAGAGTCTGATGCTAAGCACTGTGTGGAGAAAGAATGATGAGGATTCTCCTCACCCCAGTACCCCTCACTTCAAACCTTTGATGAATTTACACACCTGTTTTTCTTTTTTTCTTTTCTTTCCAGGACACTTGCTGCTAGTGGAGGTCTTGTCTCCACTGAGAATTCTCGCTCTCCAGCCTCCGAAGACATGGACAGAACACCTGCCTCGCTAGAAACCAGGTGGGTGGTTGGTATAGGTGGTGGGGTGGTGGTGCTCCTGCTGCTGCTGCTGGCTGGGGGATCTGTTTTGACAGAATGGGAGCATAGTGAAAAAACAGGGAGACCCTCACATCCTGGTGCACCTTTGCTAATGTCGCCAGTCTCTTGAAGTGGCCATACATCACTGAGATCTATTTTTTCAATGTGGGAAATTAGCACCATGTCTGTGAATGTCACAATATGGCAAGAGACCTCTGTGTTGGATGGCAAGCATCCAGGGAGAACGTAGGTCGGCTTGAACCCTGTCAAAACCGCCTCCAGAATTTCACACTTAAAATGTCCTTGCCAAAGGGAAATTGTTGCGAAATGTTTTGTTTTGCAAGGAGCACATGCAAATAATAACTTGGATTACCTTGTCCCACATGGAATCTCCAATCTGGCATTCATAGTTGTTGAGAAACAAGTCAAGGTGAAAGGTTAAATGACAGCAGCACGAAAACACCACATTCTCGGGATTTTGTGGATGGACATAATGAGCATCCAGCATGCACTCCATGTTAAAATAACAGCTATTTTAATGCTAACAATGGAGTAAAAATGGAGGCCTATGCAGTAGGTGCAGTAATGTTATAGCTCCATGGTAACAAAGTCTGAGAAGGAGAGGGGCCCTCCATTGTTTGATACAGGTTTTGTCTCAGACATTGTTATATTTCCTATGGAGAGGAAAAATGAGAGGAGAAAATTAATTGGGTTCCCTTTCACTCCCTGGTTCTGACATGCACATTGTTTGAAAGCCTCTTTTTTTCATGTGTTAAAGTTTTAATTAGATAGGAATTCACGTAGGCCCATGTTTGTTTATTTTGCTCAAAGCTCCACATACCACAAGCTCCATGTCAAGACCTCTAGGGCACTTTGTTCACAAATAAGTAGTCAGTCTCACCATCGCCCAGATAAGCTGATCACAACACATTATCTTTTTGTGGGTGCAAATCGTCTCTTCTTGTTCTTACTCGCAACTGAATTACAGTAAATAAAGCAAATGAAAAAAGAGCGCCAGTGGCCAATGCTCAAATTGAGCTTTACCCATAGAGAGGGTAAAATTGGGTGCAACAAAATATACGGAAAATGCAGCACCTTCAATCAATATAATCATCGCTTTAATTGAATGTGTGAGCATAACGAGTGGTGAGCAAGGTAATTACGCGTTGTTCAGTGGCAGACATAATTAAGCATTTAATTGCTACTCTCTGAGGGAACATTTCCAGTCTATGCTCAATATGTTTCCTGGGCTCTCGGCAGCGTGAGCGCCTTCCGCAACAGACTGCAACATGCTGGCGTTGACTTTGAGAGTGTTTTAAGTAGAGATGTGGCCAGGATGTTATCTCTGGGTGGGCATTAGGCTCCCTTGGGGGGGGGGGGCACTAAACAGGGGGTGCCATCATTTGTTTCAGAGTAGCACTGCTGAACATATGTTGGGGACAACACACTGCTCATATATAGGCTAATGGCCTATACAACGCAAAATGCAAATGTGTGTTTGCAAATCTACTGAGGTGGACCTGGAGGTTCCCCGCCAGACATTTTAAAAATTAAATTTCCTGCATTCTGGTGTATTTTCACAGGTTGTTAAATATCTTATTTTTATAGCAATTAATTCAGTGGCTTATTCCTAATCACCCCCCCCCCCCCATACACACACATCATCCCAAACCCAAAAGACTTAACTGGCATAACTTGGCTTCATGACTGATTCATGCCGGTTAGGTCTTTGAGGGCTCAAGGCTTAGAAGGGTTACTGGAATTAATTTTCATGTACAATTTCATGTAGGTTACTCTGATTTCAGAGGTTTTAATTAATTCTCAATTGCAGCTTGTAAAATTGGCATAGGCTAATTTGTCATTTTTGTGGGCTAGGAAACAAAAAGAGGGAGACAACAAACGTCAAATTTGCTTAGAAATAGCTATATCTGGTTCTTTTTTCAACCTTAGTTTTTATTGGACGGGTCATAGGCCAGATCTTTTTTCAAAGAGGGCAGGGCATACAGCCCTGGTTTTAAGTATGCAGGTGGAAAAAGTAAGCAGATCACAGTCAACAAGAACAGACCCTTAGAGGAGGTACAGGATGCATGGAGCAAGCTTCTTTCATCATGGTTTAAAAAAATATATAATTTACACAATGCAATGGCTGCGTCAGAAATGCCAGCATAGGCCACTACATATAGCCTACTAACAGCAAGCTACATACAGTTTCAACAACACAATGTTTTACAATGTTCAGTCAAGATTGGCACACAAACAATACGTATATGGCATACTGCAAATAACCACGTGTCCACTTTGCTGAAAAAAAGGTTAGACAGCTTGGGCTGGTATATCTGGTCTATATTGTAACAATTCTTGCTAGTAGCCTACTCGATGCTTTAGGTGGCTGGACATGTCCGATATGACCAATCTTATCAAGATAATAATTCCAGCTTACATCAGCTTTACTATCAACCTGCTAGAATGGCTGCCAAATCACAAAAATCACACCAGCATGTCCTGTGCGGGTGGTCCTCTAGTATGTTTGCTTATCGGTTCCCTGGCGGTATGCCAGATAGGTAAAACACCATATGGCGGGCTGTCGGAGAATGACAAGCAAAATGCCAGCAGACCGTCTTCCTATCTGGGTGGCTGGTGCAGCTGAGAGCCTTTCAAGCGCTGGTCAAAAAAATCAATGAGTTAAGACCGGCAAAACCAGCTTGAGTGACAATCATAAGCTGGTTTAAACCATTAAAAACAACATAGTACATGCACATGCAAAACATTCACCCTTTTTGTGGCTTGACAAAAAAGCTAAAATTAGCCTACCTGCAAAGCAGACTGCTGGAAGTTAAACGAACATTTTGTAAGCAGGAGCTTGGCTGCCTTCTCACAAACTCATGATTAAAACAAAGGATAAAACAGAGCCTATAAGGGGTGTTATAATTTCATTCTCAGTAACCAAACACGGCTTGTTTATTGCTCTCCTTGTACCGTGGCTTGCCTGCGGACTTCTCAGTTATGAATTCGGTCCAATCATTAGTGCCCTCAGCATCTGCACAGAGTAGAGACAGGGCAAGGAGCTTCTCACAGTAGATGAATCCAGAAAAAAACACATTCGCCAACACACACTGACTGAATATTAATACTGTGTGCGTGCTCAGACAGCAAAAGGTTGGCGGTGCGGTGCTTGTTGGTTCTCCGCTGTTTTGCCATATAGTTAGCGGTCGGCTTCTGTCGGTGACAGTCCGGCACCGGTCCACTGGCATTTTGCGTGTTGGTTCTCCATGGTTTACCAGCAGAAATATATGGTATTTTTGCTAAATAGGAAGTGCCGTATGGCGACATAGCGGTAAACCGCCAGCAATGGTGGTGTAGGGTTTTGTTGTTGGCGTTAGGCCTACCCTGCCATTGCTTTAGCAACACTATCTATGCAGTCCTGCTGAAATAAAGCAAGGGAAAAGTGAAGATGACCCCGTTCCCCATTGATTTTGGTGGTAGCCCCTGGCCTGAGGAGCGGAGAGAGGAGGCTGTGTCAGGGCTCCACCTTACATAGATCCTCCTGAGAGATCATTACCTCCACCAGTTCCTTGGCTGCTCGGGGAGCCTTTGATTTTGGAGATTCTATGGCCTAGGGCTTCTCTGTAACACACACACACACCCTTCCTGGCAGAAGCTTGCTGCCACCCACACACTCAGTATGTGTGCGTGTCTGTGTGACAAGGACACATACACACTCACAGACGTATACACACACCACCGTGCTGCTATCCACGCGTGTGTGTCTCTTGTCTGTCACCATTCTCACAACCTCTCAGTCTTGCTTTCGCCTGCCATCACATTCTCTCTGCCTATCTTGTGCATTGCACATCAGCCTGGTGCTATGCAGGGCAGGAGAAACTCCTCTCACTTTTGTCTTGATTGCCCCCACCCACACACACACACACACACACACACACACACGTACACTCTCCCTCTACTCGCTGCATCTAATCTTCAATCTCGTAATCTCGTCACTCTTGCGTCCTTTAGTGTTTCATTTTCTCCATCTTTCTCTTTCTCATCCTTTCCTTATCATGACATCCCTCCCTCCACACCAACGCTCCACCTTCTCTCCTTTTTCATCATGGGATATCCTTTCCCCTCGTGCGTCTTTACCCCACACACCTAATCCATCTCCCCACATTATCCATTTTCCAGTATACCAGTATTTCCCTCCTCCAATAGCTCCAAATATCTTTATTTTATCTTAAACTTTATTATCTTAAATATATTTTTAATCCTTGCTGTTATCCAAACATCCCATCTCAGCCCAACACACACCCACCTCTACACCTGTCTTCCTGTTGCGTTACCCCATGGCATCCCCCAACCTCTTTCTCATCCGGCTTCCTGCCAATCCCACCACACACGCACCCATCTGAACTCCTAACTCTATTACTGGCCTTTTCCTTACCTCTACCTGTTCATCTCCTTTGTTCTCTCCATCAGTTGCTTTTTCCCCTGTCCATCCTGAACCTGCTCTCCCTGCCTCCCCCTCTCTCTCTCTGTCTGTCCCTCCGTAATGATCCATCTGGGTAAATGTTTGCCATCTTTGATCTAAGGCACCGCTGTCGCTCAGTACTGCAAAGCATAGCAGGCGGCTAATAGAACAAAAGTCACGACGGAGGTCAGTCTGAAACAGCAATTAAAAAAAAAAAAACACACACACTTACACATACACACACTGAAGATATGCCAATATCCATGGAACACGTGAAAATTAAAAATTCTCTCATTAGAAAAGTGTCAGGTTAACTTTCAAGATTGACTTTAAAAAATATATGATCTAAGCAAAGAAATCAAAAGGCAGCCACCTTCTCATATGTAAGGGATGGACAGGACATGCCATCTCAAAAATCCAGACGCAGTTTGCGGATTAAGGAGATCTGGCTTTTCCGTCTCACTGAGTGAAGGACCGTCTTTCCAGTAACAATCTTGCAGACACTGACGGACTGTAGCAAGAGATATAGAGGCAGGTTGGTATTGCCCCCTTGTGGATAATAAAGCCACTTTGTTGATATTACCCCCGCCCCGAAAAAAAAAACATGCTAGTAATTAAGACAAACTTTCTGCACAAAAACCACACACCACCACGTAAGCACGGAAGGGAAATTTCACTGGGGCTTAAGAAGCTTCCTCAGGGTTTCATACAAAACCTACAGAGGACCCACGAGTGTGAATGGCATAGACTTATTCCACTCCATACTTACAATGGGCTCCATCATCAAATTTTTCTTGGGCTGTTTTAAATGCCATCGGGGGTATTTCCAAGGAGGTGGTTAAGTAGCAAGCATTGGTTACTCAACCCTGAGGTAGTGATAAACCTGACACAGAAGAGCCTAAAGTCATTCATTCTCGAAACAGAGCCAGAGCCAGCAGACTACTCTATTAGCAGGTTTAACACTTTCTCAATATCCAGCATACCCAGATTTATAACACATACTAATAGCAAATGAAATGTTTTGGCTAAACTAACAATGACTGGCAAGACAAAGACAAAAAGAGGCTTGACAAGTTTGGTTTTAAGACGTTTATTAAAAAATAAAATAGAAAAAAAAATGTACATAAAAATATCGAAGGAAAAACAAAAAAACAAAAACAACCCCCCCCCCCCCAAAAAAAAAAACAGTTCGTCTGACTTTGTTGCAGAGGTGGCCATGTTTGATCAGGGAGGCTGGGGTGGGTAGTTTGGGAATAGGAGACACTTTGGGATGGAGTGCTTTTGGCCACCGTGACGCTTGAAAAAAACAAAACATTTTACATTTAAAATTCCCCTCATTGGATACACAATGGGGAGTGTCACATTGTATCTAGCAGTATTATGGCCACCCTTTTTAAAATCAAAGCGATGCAAAACACACCACTTTTTTTCTCCTTTTTTTAAAGTTTCATTCAGGAAAAGGAAGGCTACAGTGCCATGTTGAAACATAACCCTCGGACACAAATGTGCACTGCCGACTGTTCGTGACTTTTGGCCTTCTCCAAAAAAGATGCTGGTTCTATCTAAAAGCAGCTAACTGCCATTTCTGAAGTGTTGCATTTCTGTCATATTGCATTGACGGGCAGGCAAGTAGGAAGGAAAAAAAAAAAAAAAAAAAAAAACGCACAAACATTCCTGTAGCTCACACAATAGTCTTAATACTGTCTTCGATGTCCTGTGGTGACGTTTTGAAGATGAAAAATGGAGCACTTCACACATCAAATTTGGCACGACACCACAGTCAGTCAGTACACACAGGTGCCAGTCCAAGTCCTTTTTGTTTTTTGTACTTTTTTTGTACTTTTTTTTTAAGGGGGTGCCATAGATACAGCCTCAGCGTTGAAACAGCAGGGACAATTCTCTCCAGACTTCCATTGGATTGACATAACGTGGATCTCAGCGAAAAGGGTAAGAGGATGGAGAGAGGGGGAAAAAAAAACAAAACAAAAAAAACAAGCACAGTAACTTGCAAACTTGCAACTTGCTTGAGTTCCGTTGTACCTGCCTTTCAAGTGTCCATTCTATAAAAGTGCCACCACCGGCAGGTACGACTCAATCCCTTTTTCGCCTCCTCTCGTCCTAGTGTTACAGTTCCTCTCATTTTCCAGCGTGTACACCCACACACACACACACACACACACACACACTCACACACACACAGTTACAGGTTTCAAAGAGGAGATACTCCAAACAGTAAACAAAATATTACAAAAATAATCCACTTGCATAGTAACCAACCTGCTTGCCTGTAGCGTTTCCAAGACAACGGCAATACAAACGTGTGCCATATACCAACGGAAACCATACACTACAATACAGGAGACGCCAACATAAACAAACACGCGCACCCATAAAAAAATATAACAATGCAGACGTGATGCATACATCAAAAAAGTACCTGGTAATTAAATGCACAAACAGTAGATTCCAGAAAGGAATCAAAATTATTTTCCCTTTCTCCTCAAGGTCTGTTTCATCTAGGGCACCAATTTGTGGAGGTGGCACTTTGCATTAAAAAGCTGCACTGATCTTAAGGTCCTCGCTTCACTCCATCCGTCCCTCTCCCACATTATCTCCCAAGTCAATAAAACTAATAATTAAAACACACAAGACGAGACACACAAACAGAACAGACATGCAAAATCGGACTTGTGGGGACACAAATGTTGATGTACTAGCGGAATTCAATTGAGTGTCCTGACTGGGAACAAATCCTCTGCTGTTGGGTGAGGGTGGGAAGTTAAGACACAAACTGAAGGTACACACAGACAGACATCTTAAGGACCTTGACATCTGGATAGGGCATGAAAGAGGCTGCACTTTACAGGGGGGAGGGGGCAACCCTAATGTGAAGTCTGATAGTAGTCTGGCTCACAATCCTTCACTTCCACCCCTACTTTAAAGTACCCCCCACCACTACCCACCCCATCAGTACCCTCACGAGAGGAGCACCCTCTTTCACACCCCTGGTTCAGACATAGGGAGCTAAAGGCAGTATCCTGGGAAAAGGGACAGAGGTGGGTGTGCAGGGTATGGTAACCAGACACCGTTGAGACACGCGCACACCCTCCCACCTCACATGCAAACCCTCATACACACACTCACACCTAAAAATACAGCCCAGCTCTAATACATTAACATAAAAACAGACTTCAAGCCAGGAAAAAACAAAAAACGACCCTATTGACAGGATCTGTAAACTTAAAATTAACACTACAAAAATAATAAAAAGAAACTGTTTAAAAGGCAACAAAAGAAAAATTTAAATAAACATCAACAGAAAAAAAAAATATTGCACAGATAAACCACTTGTTCTTCGTGTACGTTGGACAAGCCTAAAAGGCAGCTTGGCTGCAGAGTCCTCAAACAGGGTCACACAATCTTGCTCACACACACACACACACGCGGGCACACACACACACACACACACACACACACAAATACACACAAAGTGGCTGTGGTTTAGGGAAAATTACATCCCTTCCTTCCCTTCCGAAGCCCAAACAAGCCATCAATGTGACAATCACAATCCACTGAAATTTGACTCCTCCCACCTGTGGATGGTGTCTCCTTTAGGCCAAACACGAGTGAAAAAGAAAAGCGCAAAGAGAGAAATTATACTAAAGGAATCAGCCACTTAACAGAACATTTAAAACTCAAGTGAGAGAAAGAGTAAAATGA
Source organism: Tenualosa thibaudeaui (assembly GCA_027481765.1). Taxonomy (NCBI): domain Eukaryota; kingdom Metazoa; phylum Chordata; class Actinopteri; order Clupeiformes; family Clupeidae; genus Tenualosa; species Tenualosa thibaudeaui. The sequence goes on from JAIFZK010000011.1 coordinate 8,732,799, forward strand.
ATCTTTTTACAGTGAACAAGGTGTCACACTGAGAGACTGGAGAAGTACCAACCCACAGTAAGGAGGAGGGCGCATTTTTTCCTTTTTTTTTTAATCTTTTTTTTGGTCTTTTTTTCCTCTATTTTATCTTTTTTTGGGGTTCATTTTTTTAAACTACACACCTTTTCTTTTTTTGACGCCAGACAATAGGAGGGGAATAAAGAAAACAAAAAAAAAAACGAAAACAAAAAACATATAAAGACTCAGTGGCAGACTGAAAGATAGCACCACCATCACCGCCACACACCTTCACTGACCAGAAAGGGGGATTGGTGGTTGGGGGCGTAGGTGGGGAAGGACACAGAAGGATGCGTCTGTGCACATGCCTGTGCACACACACGTGGACAGTGGAAGACGCACACCAAGGCTGGCTTGCGAGAGGTGAGGCTTGTTTGTTCGCTTGATTTTTGTTCCGTGTCCAATGGGGGGTTGGGGCCCAGACTGTCCGTGTCCATAGCCATAGCTACTCTGCTGGCCATGTTCCCTACCGTCCTTCACCATAGCCAGCAGTAGGGGGCGACAGAGTTTGTTTGCCAGTTCTGGTTCATCCCCCTGCATACCTGCAGTCACCCTTGTCAGGACAGACCAGCATTTTGGGAGAGGAGAAAGATGAGATGGAGGGGCAGGGAGGGGGCATGGGGCATGGGGTGTGAGAGGGCAAGAAGGTGCTTCTATCTGCTGACGCTGGCAGGCAGACTCTCCCTCTTACGGCGACGCCAGGCGTTACGGGTGTACTGCACATGCCCGTTGCGGTTGGCCAGCACGGGACTGTGGGCCACGGCTGGATTGTGGAAGCCCTTCAGCGGGAACTTGGGCCCATTCTGCTGTGAGGGAGGAAGGAGGTTGGGAGAGAGAGGGGACATAAGCAAGAGGGGGGAAAAAAATAATTTATCTTGATGCATTTGTTTGCTTTCATGTAAATACTCTGGAAATAGAGGAAATGACAACAGGCATTATTTGACAGAAAAAGCATTTAGTCAGTGCTTGAAATGATAAAAAAAAACTAATTAAACAGAATGTGGCAGTGTGTCAACACTGCACAGACTATGGTAAATAGGCAAGAGGACAAAAAAAGGAAAAAAATAGCATTTTACTCTGAAATGAAATGGGCTAGAAATGATTGAGAATTGATTTGACTAGTCAACCACATCACAGATAATAATCTAGTTATAAAAGGAAAACGGCCAAATTAAAGGAAAATGAATATGAAACGTGTTCATGTATGTGGAATATAAAACACTCATTATGAACACACACAAACATAGGATTTTGGCAATTAAAGGCAAAAAAAAAACAAAAGGAAGGGAGCATGTTAATGCATGTGTGTATGCGTGTGTGAGTGCACAAGTGAGTAAGTGTTTGTGTGTGTGTGTGCACACACAAGTGAGTGAGTGAGAGAGAGAGTTGAGTGCATGTGTGTGTGTGCCAGCGCATACCTTGTGATGGAGGTGGGGACTGGGCAGTGGGCTGGGGGGGGCGGGGGGGACGGCAGGGGGGGGCATGTGGAGGTATGGGTGTAGTGGTGGAGGCGGGGGTCCGTCTGCCATACACACCTGTCTGCCAGGCAAAGCGTGGAGCGTGAGCCCGCCCTGCATGGATATACGGCCCTGGGCCAGCCACAGAGAGAAAGCAAGGGGAGAACAAAAGAAAATAAGCCACCAAAACGATGCCATAGAAATACTGAGAACTGATTTTTTACTGAGAACTGAATTCTTTCAGTGCCTTCAGATGAGGATCAAATCTGTCAAAAACACTTGGGAGGACCACTTCACTATTCCCTTTAATGTCTTAGACATGACACCATGCCATCTACAGTAAACTTGACTAGATTTAAACACCTTGCCATTTCAAAAAGTACATTTTTGCAATCAGTGGTACTTGCTAATTTCTGTACAATACCACTGTCACACACCACTCATTATCCTTTAGATGTCATTCAGATCAACGCAGAAGAGCTAGAAGAAAGCAAGAATACTATGAAATACTACAAATCCCAGCAGTTCAAGAGACATCCTGGCCTGGGCTATTGCCTTCCTTTGACCAGTGAGAGGAAGTTGTTCTGCATTACCTGGGAGACGGGAGTCATGCCCAGTGCCGTGCTGAGGTTGGGTTTGCCCGTGCCCATTTGAAGCGCAGGGGGAAGGGCGCTTAGTGCCAGTGTCTGCAGCGGGTACTGGGGCAATGGTGGTGCCACGCAAGGGGTAGAGTCTGAATCCTGGGGGCCGAGAGAGGTGGTGTGGAAGGCATTAAGAACAGTAGAAAGCAATCATTCTACTAAATAAAATAAATAAATAACTAAATAAGTATGTGGAAAAATATATGCAATTACATAGATTACAGTATGTGAGGCTTCTCGCATAATTTCACATTGCTGTGCACAAGGATGACTGAGAACTCATTTTGTATAATTTGTCGTAGACATAAGTATCTCTCCACTGTCAGTGCATGTGTACATATGCAAGTTGTGCTGTGTATGCGTCTCTCTCTCTCTTACTATGTCACTGCCAGACAGCGAGGAGGCTGAGGAGGCTGAAGAGTGCTGCTGAGGGCTGGACAGGGACATGGGTGAGTCGGCGCTGTGGGGCGACACAGAGTCCCTCTGCTGCTGGTCCTCCACCGAGACGCCCAGCAGAGAGCCAGAGTCTGCCACCTCCATAGGGTCCTTATGCACCACACCTGAGCAGAACACAGAGAGAGGTGGTTAGGGTCACTGCTGTCTGGCGTCTCACACTCACACACACACACACACCTCTGCAAATAGACTGCTACCATATGCCTTTCCTTAATAACATAGTAAATACTTCATAACAAGTAAATATCTATTTAATGAGTGAATGTTTACCTGTACCTGTTGTAAGAACAGTTGCAAATTGGGATTTGTCATTGATGTTTTTTTAGGTTGGGTTTTTTGTGTCTACCTACATACAGGGTTAATCTTTGATGACTTGCTTGTCCATGGAACACCAAAACGATGATTTCAATTCCTCATGCTTATTTGTACCAAACATTGAGCAACATGCATCAGGCTGGAATCAGGCAGGAATTTTCCAGCGTTGTTGGCAAGAAGCTCCATTGTCTGCGATCCATTATTTGAGCTGGCTTGTGCCAGTGTATGCAAACACCTGACAGACTGTTCCTAAGATTGGCAGCAATTAAGGTGAACAGAGTCATCTGGAAATTGCGTTTGTGAAATGAGTTGTGAAACAGTTTGAAATAAGAGTGATTGCTTGATCACTCACTCACACACACACACACACACACACCCGGCACTGTCCACGTGCCAATTGCAGACAGAATGTAATTACCTCCATCCAGGATATTAATGACCCCCCAAAAAAGTGTTTGTCTACTGTGTGTGTTGATGTGCGGTAGTGGTCAATCTCCCATTAGTTTTTTTTTAATTGTGCTTAACACCCTGAAGATACGTTTTACTCTACACGAACACAGATGTTCATAAAATATCTGACTGCAAAGTTCATTTACATCAAGTTCTTCAGAAGTAAACTCCTAAATGTCTGCATTCCAAGTCGTATCAGACGACACATTCCTTTGCTTTCCTTACAATTTGAATTGATAGGCTCAAAAACAGGGAAAACATTTCTGTTTGCAGGCCATTTACTGAAAAATCTAAGCTGCTAAAGGCCAATAAATAAAAAAAAGCACCCATGTTCAACCAGTTACCAGTTCAACCAGTTATGTAACAACAGGCCTTATCTTTAGACATCATGATGGGCCGCTTGAAAGATGGCAAAGGGCTGTAATCTCTCCCCGGGCCGTAGTTTGACCCCTGCTCTAAAGCAACAGAAAAGAACTTGGTTGTCAAAGTTTTGAACACAACAGACAAGTTTCAAGCTCGTTATCCAAAAGGAGGGCCGTCATCCACCACTCCAAAGCAATGTTAAGTACGTGCGGCACTGCAGTCACCATTGTCCAGGTTACAGAACATTGGGCACCAGTGATGCAATAATGCTCCTGATTCTGTGGCAGGTATGCTGAGAGTGCAAAGACAGCTTAGGCCACGAGGTGCAAATCTACTGGTGTAAATCTAAATCTAATCTAAATGTACTGATGTAAATCTAAAGGATCACATAAAAGCACAGCCCATTTTGCTTACATGTAAGCCGAGACTGTACATTTCAACATGACTAGAGTGTCTACACTTTTGCTTAGAGGTGGCCTGCAGCTAAGCGATTGTTCTGGGAGAATTTCACCCTTACTGCATAAACATCCTTAGAGACTGTTTCAAGAGAGAGTTTATTAGCATCACAGCTGTTCTGTTGGGAACAAAACTAAATGTTCGAGCAATGTTTTTGGTTTTAATCGTTGAAAGGGTCTACACAAGATGCTCGAGGGGACCTGGCCATATTACAGTGGACACTGAGGACATCAGGGACATCCACATGGGCTCAAAGGCAGGAGCCACCTGCCGTGTCTATTCACCTCAGTGGGGAACCACATAAGCTACTCTGCTCTGGCAAAACAACATCTAACCACCTCCCCCCTGACTCCCTCTGGCAGGGTCTTTGCCCCGAAAGGTCATCCTTTTCATTACAGCACTAACGCTAGCTGTTAATAACGTGATGCATCACATGGGAGGGGGAGGCTGTAAATGAGACGCCACAGGGTTTGAATGGCACTGCTGCTGGAGGAGAGCCTTTTTGGCTGGCAAAGCCGTGTTGCTTTGATTATGGGAGTGAGGACTGGGGGGTGTGGGGGTGTGTTACAGAGACACTGCTGATATCCTCCTCCTTTTTTAGGCCCCATTAACCTTATCCTGCTGGTATCCCCACAAAATGAAAGAAAACAAAAAATACCCTCCGACCCCTGGGAGGTGGGTTTTAGGTTGGCAAGTTGGGTAATACTGACCTGTGTTCCGTCCAGCGCGGCCACCCCACTTCTGAAAGATCCACTCCCGGTAGTCGATGACCTCCTGGGTCACCTTGATGATGCGCCCCAAAGTGCTGTGGGGAGATGGCAGGTGTCAAAGCGCAAATCTCAACAATATTCAGACCCATATCACTAAAATTGACTTCAATTACAACAAATATTATTTGTATTAATAACAGCAAGTTTACGTAGAGGGAAGGTATAGAAAATTATGTTCCATTTGGCTGGAAACTGATTCTCTGAATAAGAAATTGTCCACAGAAATGGAAGTAGAGTGTTTCATTAGAGAGGCTCTGGTGGGTTTCTCAATCCTATACAATTTCCATGCAGATTTTGCCATAAGAGATGGAACATCATCAGTTTTTATTCAACCAATGCAGGAAAGTAGAAGGAGGAGAAAGTGATCAAGAAATAAAGGTATTTGCAAAAAAAGTTGAGCAAACCCGTTTCATCCACTATGCATGCCCATCACCAACAGCTCACAGATCTGAGACACATTTTTAGCAGTTCGTACTTAAAGGGGACAGAACGGAAAACCATTTTTGCTTTTGCTTTGTTGAATTAGAAGAGATTGTGCAAGGCCACAGAACAGTCACAAACAGGACGTGAACATGATTGTACCCTCCTTTGTAAATCTTGAACTCCGAAACAGCCATTTTAAAAATGGATGAATTCAGAACAGTCTGTCTGTGATGTCATTTTTCAGAAATAACCTATAGTTCAACTGCAGTGGTAGCTAGGGAGGGTGTAATTTCATAGATAATTGCCCATTTGTAATTGGGCAATTAATTTCACTTTGATAAATGACAGTTGAATATATTGTATTTTTGTATCTGAGAACAAGGTACAATACTCCATGTCATGTCCCCATTAATGTGTGCGCGAGTTCGCATATGAGCAAGAGAGGGCAAAGCAAGTTGGACCCACCTGTCAGTGTCCTTGTTTGGGTAGGAACGTGCCAGTGGCGAAACGGCATGGCCCAGGACAATGTAAGCATAGTCAAACACCTGTTTCACCTGCATCGCCCCATATGAGCTTCTCCCAACATCATTCCCTTTGGAGAAACACACACACAGACAGTCATGCTTCCAGCGCTGCGGAAAGTCATTCCCATTGCATGTTCACAGCTTGCTTGTTTACTCCAAACAAATTCTCCCAATTAACTGCATTTAACTTCTGCCTGTGGTTAAAAATATAAATTGAACTGTGTCTAGAACTGTATTGAACATTTGAAGGACAATAGCTGAGCTGACAATTGCTTATATAAAAATCTCCATTCATGTGCAAACACACACAGATGCCAAAGACTGATTTTGGCACTGAGGCTACCTTCTAGTAGGGGATCCTCAATGCAAAGCATGGAGGGCCTATAGCCGTTGGTCATGGCCTTCATGATGTCCTCCTTGGCCATGTAGGCGCCACCATTCTTTATCCTGATGCCCGTCTTCATGTAGTTGAAGTGCCGGCCATACAGCTCAAAGAACTCGATCAGCAGCATGCCAAAGTTCACACTGGGATTCCTGGTGTCGATGCGTGGGTGCAGCTGGTGGTGGTGAAGGGAAGAAGAGAGTGGAAAATAAAAACAAACCAAAAATACAAGGACGACAAGTTAGGGCAACTATGATGTGTTCAAATGGCTTTAAAAACAAATCCATCAAAACAACCTGCACTGTGGTTTTGTGGTTGCACTTTTTGAATTGCATCAAAATGCTACACAACAGTGAATTCTCCTCTGCCTAACATTTTGCTTACATGTACAGCTATTAATATGTAAGGCAATTACTGTCAGTGTGTTCACTAGCTGTTCGTTTGCCAGTACACCTGGACAAGGATTTACAAAAATCCTCTCTGGGCTCAGGCCTCAGGCCCAATCTATTTACACTTGACCACAGCAAACATTCCAGGCATGGAGAGCAAACAGATAAATTCCTGCTGTGTAATGATGGAGCGCATCTTAAAAACCAAGTAGCCTATTCTAGTAAGCTTATTACTCCCCCCGAGTAGGACACTATGTTTACTATTGTAAAGTTGCATCAAATGCTAATCTGAATTATTTGCATAAGATTAGAAAATTGCATATTGTGTTTTTATATACCCTTTGCTCAATAAGCCATCACCTTGACATTCATCTTGTAGTTTCATCTACAAGCTCCAACCCACCGAACACAAGGAATTGATTTCAACTGATTTCTACGAGCTCATTAAATCTGCTAATGACATTAAGGGACGCACCGAGGGACTTACTGAAAATAAGACAAATGAGAACCAGTGAAACACATGCATGGTTTAATCATGGGGTTTTAAACTTCATACGGACAGGGAGAGATGAAAGTAAGCCAAATTGATTGGCTACTCATCAAAACTTCAGTCAGCAGACTGATCGTATATGCACCTTTCATGTTTTTCTTTCTTTTTTCTTTAAGGACGTCTGGTTCAGAATCAAATATGACTAATCAATCAAGACTTCACCAGCACTGTTCAATGGAGCAGTTTACATCGAACAGGATGGAAGCAGTCCAATGAAATCTTAACAGATTATGCACTACCCATCCATCCATCCACATTTTATGAATATATAAAACTAGCAGATCTTTTGTGTATTCACAACTTACATCCTGACTGTTCTGGTTTCAGGAGAGATGGGACAAAGGACAGTTTCATAATTACTAATATTCTACACAAGTAACACAGGCACAGTCATAAATGCAAGGCCCCTTTATAGGCTAAACAGATGCTCCATCATTGGAAACACAAAATAATTGCTTGATTAGAAGTATGTCTTTAGGTCACTCTGCTTATGACAGATGTAAAGCATCCAACCTCACAGCTGTCAGTCAATGGCCTCCCCCCCAAAGAGCGAGCCCTCACCTGCAGGAAGCTGATGACCATGAGGATGAGACTGTAGGAGCTGATGCCTCCAGTAAAGACCTCGTTGAGATCTCGCTGCAGGAGGAACTGCTTCAGCACAAAGATCAAGTAAGGCAGCACGGCGTACCTCTGATGGACAACACACACACAAAGGAAAGGGGGTACGCATGAAGAGGACCAACAAACAAAGCAACACACACACACACACACACACACAGGAAGGAAGGGCTATACTAATGCAGGCATCTAAAGGCTGACGCCCACCGGACATGCCTGCGGTGCAACGAGGAAAAAAAAATTCAGAACTCCATTGTTTTCAATGGAACACAGCCCACTCAAAATGTCTGCCGCGCATCTGCCGTGGAGGGCTTGAAAACTGTTGAAATTACTTGGTTTTCTATCAAATTCATATATATTAGCCATTTCTGACCATTTAAGTTAATAATATTGTTGGTTAACCTTAACAACTGTTGCCATCGGTAAACAAAAGTGAGTAATGCAATATTGATGATCTAGCTTATATTTGACTGATAAAAACGTCAATTTAATTGCATAGTAACATTCACAAAGCCATTGTCGATTTAAACAACATTATATTGAGATGTTTCCGTCAGGCCAGACTGGACCAATGATTTAAGACATTCCAAATCATACTTCACTGCTAACCTTTGCAAGCTGTTTAAACCATATAAGACTAAGGGAACAATGTACATATTTGCTGTATAAGTATTCTGCAATTCTCTGACATTTACTGGTGTTGCTTAGCCTGTGTAAACCCAGGCCTCATTTCAGTCCAGACTGAGAGTGAGTATGGAGTGTCCATACATTTCATTGTCAGGAGTTTTACCACCATGTAGATTTCAGTTAAACTGATGCATTAAACCGAATCTTGGAAATGCAACAAACATATCCTACCTCTTATAAACAATGGTTTCAAATGCAGTAGTGTACTCAGTTAATAGGATACCACATGAACGCTATAACTGGTTTCACTGTATGCACAGCTCTGAAACATATGCCCCCCATCATATAAAGGCCAAACCCAACCAGATTAATGGTCGGGTTTTTGGGCTGCAAAGGGCTCAACTCCAGAATTAAAAATTTGCCAACATGCTCATCAGGGTTTACTCAGGCTAGCCCTTTCAGTACCGTTTTATGACTAGTTTTCCCATTGGCAAAAAAATGGGACAGAACCAGACTAGCATCACCCCTGCCTTTAATTTATTATTACTTTTTAAAATATATTTGTAAGAGGTCCAAGTCTGTGGGTGCGAAACCTCAGTATTACAACAATTTTACCCTCCATGAACCTGTAACTAATGTGCAAAACAAAGTTCACACAGATCATGGTTAAGTGTTGCTGGAGTATAAAGCAGCATAGCAAAGGGTTTCACAGCACACCTACCCTGTTCAAGGTAAAGCACTTGACCTTGTGAACTCTGTTAAACCACTCTTAACACTCACCTATGGTGTAGAGGCTTGGGGGGTGGGAGACGCACAGACACACAAAGCTAGTCCTCATTCTCCACAAAGCCCCAAACTTGGAGCGCGACTCACTGTTTACATTTGACTGCAGGCTATTGCAGCATGCAAACACAAGAGATACATGTCTAACCCTGCCCCTCTACACTCACACTCTCACACACAAACACCCATCCCTCAACACATGCTTACACTCTTCAAATGTTTACACATTTCCATAATCTCCCCTTGCAGTTAGGATGCATCTTTCACCAGCTCGTATTGTAGCATGCAAACATGGAGTGGGAGAAAGTAGAGTGCTCATACTGAAGTGGCTCCAATTTGAGCCTCTTTGGCTGAGAAAATCCTATGCTGAAAAAATACGCCCTTTTTAGCACTAAGGCACCTTTAAAAAATGTGCCCTGTTTGGTAACTTTGCCAGGTCTGAGCCTACCCTAATTAGAGAATAATGACACGCCCATTTTGCCTAAAGGTCAAACATACAAAGTACCTTCACGTAATCCTTGATAAAGCGTGCGGCTTTGACGCCAGTTTCCACGTTAAAGCTGATGTCCACCTTCACCTCAGTCTCCTGGTCGGTCAATTTGATGATGGGTACCTAAGATCCAGTAGAAGGGAGGAATTTGCAAAGACCATTTAAAAAATTAATCCTGACATGACAACCCTCAACTACCTATCCCATCTCATCACACTTCAGTAGGGTTGGGAACCAAAAGGTGTTTGGAGTCAGTAATAAACACTTGGTTAATACTTCTCATAAGAACTGATGAATACCTGAAACTTGAAACTCTCCCAAGAATGTATCAAACTTCAAAAGAGTATTACTTTTAGAAATAACTTGTGTTAACTAAAATGTTAACTTTAGTTTGTCAATTGCAGTGGCCTCTTGAATATGAATTTGGGGGAATCTCTCAGAAACAACAAAGAACAACTTCATCTTGAGTGAGACAAGGAGCCTGTAGCAACTGGAATGAGAATTGATTCAACTAGAATCAAAAATCAAATATTCAAACAGAATAAATCAAACATGAATGACCATAAACCCTATTCTCCATTCTGTGTGAAAATAAACTATTTTCATCTGTAACATATAGGCTTGCATGCTAAATGTCAACACATAACAGCATTTCATCACTAGTGTGTAATGCAAAAGAAAAATGACACAGTAGGTCAATGGGTATGACCTACAGTGCAAGAACCACAGTTCTTAAGGGACCTCCAGACACACAGTATATTTAATTCAAACTTAAATGACAGTTTTTGTAGTGTGCAAAGTCTGCAAACAAACAGTTGTACTTTGGACTTTTGCTTTCAACATTTTCCTGTGGACAACCCTTTGTCAAGAATGTATACTTGGGCAAAAGCATTTTTGTGTATTCTGGATTTGGGGGCTGTGTGATCACAGTTTTGCACTCCATTGATTTAAATAAACACTGCATAGCATAGCATATGTTGAAGGCAAGGATACGAACTAACAGACAGCAGGGTCAGACTCTGGACACTCACCGTGGCTTTGTCCAGTACTTTGATTGAGTATGGTTCCGCCACGTTGTGTTTGCGGAGTGCTTGCTCCAACTCTTGAAGCGGGGGCCTCTCCCATTTGCCAAAGACCACCAAGTCAATGTCACTTTGTGGAGGAAAGAAGGGGAGGAGGGAGAGAGAAAAAGAAAACAGGATCGTTAAAATGATAACATCTAACAAGTACAAAGAATAGTTAAAAAAAGAACCAATAATTGTTCATATCCACAAAACAAAAAGACAGTTAATCTGTAATTAGAGTAAATAAGATGACTTACCTGGTAGGGAGATAAAGGCCAGTGCTAAAGCTACCGAATATTTGTACCTGAAAGAAAAAGGAATATGATGCAATCCAGTGAGTAAGACCAAGCATACAACTGCAAATTAGGCAAAAAACCATTGAGAATACCACAACACTGATAGTTAAACATTTTGCATTCTGAGGACCACAGGTTGCTACTGGCTTAGAATGCAAGTTCCTAAAGATATGAATTCCACAGACCAAATTCCATTAGAGCACTGCAAGCACTGTTAAGTACACAGAATTACATCAAGTTCTTTAGAGAACAGCAGCATAAATGCCAGCAAACAGATCATTAGAAAGTGACTGACCTCCCACAACCATTCAAGAATACCATGATAGCAGTCACTCAACCTGACTGCCCCTTTCATAAGGTCAGTTGACTAATTAAGCTGAGAAAAACTGACTAATTCGGACTAACTATAATGTGTCCATCATCGACCAATCAATTTTTATTGCTGTACACTGCATTTATAAATCAGGGCACATACAACAAGACACCTCGGTTTCAAAGGGCACTTGTCTGTTAAGTGTTGTGGGAAATCCAGTCCAAAAGGAAACATTCACAATATTGAGACACCTGAATTTTCGCAATGCTAACACTGTATAGCCTGAAGGCTGAAAGTGTCCAGTCAATGGGTGGTGAACCACATTTGGGAAAAAAAAAAAACATTTAAAAGTCTTATCCAACACTTACATCTGCGGTGGGCCAAAGCTCCTTGATAACCGTCTCTATCCGGTCTACCACCTCTTTCCTCATGGCTGCCTCCTCTGGTCGAGGGGACATGAAGTTATAGAAGTCCACAATCTCCTCATGAAGCCTGGGAAAAGTTTGAAACTAGTGAGGCTTGTAAGTCCAGTTATTTGGACCCTCAAAAGCTTAATCACAGAACGTTTGAAATGTTTACATTAGATAACCAAAGAAGGTTCATCCAAGTTGTGAGGAGGAATTAAGCTTCCTTTTAGACTGTAGGATAAATGTGCAAAAGAAAGCTTTCACAGTGCTGCCGTTTCTGCGCTGACAATCGATAAGGTTTTCGGCATAACTTGTTTTGTTAACTGAGAATGCAAATCCCAATAATCAACAATGGCCTTGGCAGAATTCTTGTTAAACAAGAATTTTGAAGAAGCATTGTGAGAAGCGAGCAAAGGTTGGGGAGGGGGGCTTATTAGAAAATCAACAAAACTACAATTCTGTTTTTACAGTTTATATTCCTTCAGAGAATATTTCCTAATGAGTGCAACAGACCCATGCAACAGATCGTACACTTCCCGTAACCGTCAGGTTCACTGATATGTCCCCATCTCTGTATGTAGGTATTTAAGTCCAACTTTAATGTCTAGATTTTCATAATGGTGCCAATTAACTAATCTCAGCTCTACGTGAATACCAGTAAACCTGATTATAGTCGAGAAAACGGCTCAAGAGTTCTTACCTCTATGGACTACATAAGGGGGCTTGGTCAAAGTGACTTTCCTCCAATCGGCAGGTTTCATTTGCCACTAACGTAAACTTAAAATGTTAGGCAATATAACGGGCGACGGAGTTGGAAACGACGATTCTCTTAGATTTGGTTTTAAAAATTAACTTAAACATTTTTATGAAATGGGTTGATTTTATTTTTAAACCGAGTTTCCAATTAACTTTACGTTTAAGTGTTTGGCCGAACATCATCGGTCCAAATGTCTCATTTTTCACATCCATCCAGGTTGCTCATTTTTGCAAACATTTTCCCCCAAATAATTTAAACATGCATTATAAAAATAATGACAAGCTGACGTGGGTAGTCATTAAAACAAGTGGACTCGTGTTTGCAAACCAATAGTGTTCAAACATACACTTAACTTAAATCACAGCAGCTAACGCTTGACTAGCCACAAAGGCTAGCTTGCGGAGGAAATTCGAGTGGCTAAAATTAGCTTAGCTACTCTGGCCGATCGTAAAGTACAGAAAGGCTAGAAACAGCAAGCTAGCATTAGCTAGGTCGAGCTTTAGGACAAACCTAACCGTCATGAGTAACTTAAGAGTTTGAGTGGAAGCTAGTCCTTAACACAATGACTACAGCTTCTAGAAAGAAAAAGACGACAGAGAAAATGCTGAGGGGAGCATCAATGAGCAGCGACACGGAACATTAATTCAATTGTAATCCTACGAGAAACTACGGCCTTGCTCAACGTCAAATAACAAAAATCTCACCCGTCCACCCCAGGGCTGTATCTTCTCGTCTTCCACGGCGTCCCAGAACTGACATAATTGCCATTACTCAAATTAGACAACTGATAATTAATTCCGTATGTGCTCGCCTTGTTGTCACTTTTCCTTCGGCCTGGATGGTGGTGATTGTGGTGATTATGGATTGCAGACGGGTTAAACGGGTGGCGCTTGATGCAATTTTGTTGAATATTGTACTGCTGTTGCTCCTGATGGGAATGGCGTTGGTGGTGGTGGTGGTGATGGTTGACATTGTTAAACATATTCTCACTGAAACTAAAAAACAAATTGGGACCCCCAGCATTCCTGTTCATATTCCCTGTGAGAACAGTGCCATTTACATTGCTACTAGTCCTTCCCAAAGAGCAACTGGAAGATGGACTGTCCGCTCCAGATTCCACTGAGGACGACGAAGAAACCGAGCCAGTCTTTAGAGACATTTTGGCCTCCTCGACACCTACCTTTATTCCATTGGCGTTTAATGAAGCAATCATACAATTTTGAGCGCTGCCGTTCGGTAACGTTATAAATCCAGGTGTTGCAGTGCCATTTCGTGAGTTAACATTAGTGCTGTTATTTGCATTGCTCTGGTGGCTGCTTACGGTGGTGGCTGGGCTGCTGCTGCTGCAGACGCCTTTGCTTGATGTCGCCACATTCTTAAAACCGTCCAACGCCGGAGAATTGACACAAATATTGTGGTGGTTGTGATGCTGACCGGAGTTAGCCCGGACTACCTGAGACGTTTCCCAGACATGCATCCATAAGGCGTTCGCAGGTCCTTTCTGTTCCGGCTGAATCCAAGCAACCCTCGGATCCATTCAACTTATTTTTTTTAAACACCCCTTTCTCGCAAATCAACGTGTTCCCCGATCAGTAACCACGCGTTCCTGAATTCAGATAGCCACCCGGAAAAAAGGGGGTTGTAGAAAATGGAGAGAGAAGCAAAAGTGCTAAAACGCCCAAGCAACTGGGGATCAATAAGTGGTCCTTTTTCAAACCGCTAGCTGTAAACTGTTAGCTTACACTACGGTGATTCCAATATGGCGTTTTCCCTTGAACCCCGAAATCCAATACGCATGTCTGTAGGATTTTAAACTATCGCCCGTACACACCCCCGTTTGAAAAACGAGCAGGCGCAGCTACTCCACCCTCCCTCCCTCCCCGCAATAATATTACCAAAATCCATCGGGCAGTAATTGATTTGTTTTAGAGCGTTTTCATTATGTGTAGTTTTAGGTATGTTATCGGAAGCCGCCAATGTTACAATATCCCCGCCCCCACCACAAATCGAATCGTGAAAATGTGCACATGGAACGCTGGTGGAACAGAACGTTCTAATTTGAATACTTTTCTATGTAGGAGCACATCTTAATTACATTTTTTTCAAACCCGAGCTCAGACATGTTCCGTTAGGATTTTAACGGAATGAACTTTAAACCATTCTCTGAACACAAACTGTTCTTAGATTTTAGTAATGCGGCTTTTAACCCTATGTTTAACCGATTCACTCAAAAAAGTGTGATCTGGCTGACCAAGGGGTCTCAAGGCTACAAAGTTATGCTTTGGTTGAGCTTTAGGGAAAGAGCGAGTGAACATAACTCATCTTTGCCCCCACAGAAAGAAGTGAGCACAGTGATGTTATCTAGAACGACTCCATATGCACACCAGGTCAGGGCTTGATTTATTCCTACAGCAGGCAGTTGTTCTCCAACATGGGTTACCAATCAGAATTACAGAATAATTCTAAAAAATATTATATTCTTGGTAAACCCTTCAATAACATAATCGATAAACTTAACCATGTGAAACAACAAAACAGAAACTAATCCTGTCACACACGTAAATATAGCAAAACTACCTGCAGAGTACACACACTTTAAAAAAAAGAACTGTTTGTCATTTAATTTCATTACATTAGTTTGCCTTTTGTGTCCCAGTTTGTCCATTTTGAGTAACATCACAAATTTTAAGACCAGAACTAGCCAAAAGAGCAAAAGCAGGAGCTGTTCTCAGTTTTCCCAAATAAGTCTGGCCAGAGGTGTTAAATTCTACGCACGCTTTTAAGATCACCCCCCTTTGGAAAAAAAAATCCTCCAGGCAAATAAATCACAACGGGAAGCACTGGTGCGTATGTATGCTGGAGAGCAGCAGCAAGAGCTTGGTGCCTTCTCTCCCCTCTACCCCCCGTCACTGTTACGTAACAGCCTCTTCACTCCCTGCTCACGTGTGGCATGTGACAGTGTGAGAGGGAAACCCTCTCAGCAAGACCACTGCTGTCAGCTCATCTTAGCCTGCCCGGCTTCCTCCCACTCACACGTATACCTCCCACACATAGTGCCATGTTTGTAGTAGAATGGTACAGCATGCCATGTACGAATGGACACAGTCAGACCATCAAGGCTTACACAAACAGTTAAAAGGAATGTAGGTCTGACATGTCTTTAGCATCTCCATTTTGACCTGTTAATGAGTTTGTTGGAGTTTGCATGGCAGTGAAT
This sequence comes from Tenualosa thibaudeaui, assembly GCA_027481765.1. Lineage (NCBI taxonomy): Eukaryota > Metazoa > Chordata > Actinopteri > Clupeiformes > Clupeidae > Tenualosa > Tenualosa thibaudeaui. The sequence continues at coordinate 8,748,604 of JAIFZK010000011.1, forward strand.
AGTCTTCCTTCACCCTATATACCACCCCAGATTAGGTGAGAAAAGAGTGTGTGAAAATACACTGGATGACATGGTTGCAACATACTGTGCCGTTATCTGGTGAACCCATGTGTACACATTCCAGTGTGAGTGGAGGGGGAGGGGCAATCTATTTGGAAGTGAGCTCGACATTGAGTGGATGTGAATACTGAGAGAGAGATTCATGAATGAGCATTTGAACAGTCCTCAGGTTTACCTCATAGAAAGTGGCACAATGATGACAGCTAAGTTGCTTCTTCAAACTGCACATAGCTCCAAGCTTGGTTTGCACGGCATGCCTGTGCAATGGCAGATAACACACAGCAGCAGGAACAGGTAGGGAAGCCTACATGTCAATGGGAAGGATTCTGTTGGAGCATGTCTGTGGCATGCATGCTGTGAAACTTCACAGATAAGGCACAATGATGACAGCTAAGTTGCTTCTTCAAACTGCACATAGCTCCAAGCTTGGGTTGCACGGCATGCCTGTGCAATGGCAGATAACACACAGCAGCAGGAACAGGTAGGGAAGCCTACATGTCAATGGGAAGGATTCTGTTGGAACATGTCTGTGGCATGCATGCTGTGAAACTTCACAGATAAGGCCTAGATCTTGCAATACAACATAAACATGAAAAGGTCATCTGTCTTTATTTCTTTATGTTTCTGTTGTTTTTTTCCCCATATAAAAAGGATATACGTTTATAGTTGATCTAATGTTTGTTCTATGTAGAAGTCAATGATTTAAGTCCTATTGATACAATACTGTAAGGCAATACATCTATTCTATTCCGAAACATCATAAAAAACATAAACTGTACATTAACAAGGTAAATTGTTCAAAATGCACAAGATAACAGCATTGTAAAATGTTGTGATCAAAAATCAAAATAAGCAATCAGTAATTAGTAATGAGCGAGCAGAAATTCCTTTCCAGTCTAGACAATTATTGGTAAAAGATACATTCTGTTCTTCTTTGAGATATCCCCTTTTGTTATCACAGCAGACATAATTTGTTCTCTTGATGGAATAACTGAAATTCCATCCAAAAATCATTTCCAGTTCAAGATCTTGCTATTTGACATGCTATCTGTTGATGGTACAGTGTTTGAACATACTGCACCTTAACTATCACAGAATGTTTTAAAAAAAAATACTTGTTTACAATGTTTTACACAACAAAAGTACAGATACAGTATATTATGTGGCTGTTATGTTACATTCAAAAAGTTTAAAATGGTCCTTCATTTTTGTTCCCTGTCCAAGGAATGACTTCCTCAGTCTATCCTAAATGAAAGTCTATCTAAAATAATTTCAAAGTTAAGATGTTAAGATGCTTTCAGTGGAGTAAAGTATACCTATCTGTTCTGCTATGACTGGATAGAAAGTGGGCAGAGAGCTGAAGCTGGTGAATGAGACCCCTCTAGAGATGACTGCACCTGGGCAGCAAAGCACACAGACCTCTCCAGCCCCAGGCAGGCTGACCTCTACAGGCCTCTTACAACTGCCCAGATATCACCAGTGGCCTACTTCATTCACAAGGAGAGTAAGGACACCTTTGTGTTGCAAAAAAAAAATGCATACACTCAGGGAACACAGATGAAAAAATGCATTGATATTGGTGTCATTTTGTGACACTTAAGCAATGGAATTCTTACCCTAATTAAGATCTGTGGGTGGAAGCATTCTACTAAACTCAAACACAAAGTAGAATACTTTTTTCAGCCTTGGTGGAGAGTATTATTTCACCTAGCCAATTTTCCAGTTTTCTCACATGAAAACCACAAGCAAAAGTTGCAGCATGGACATTGTGCCATATGCCTTTGAGCTTATAACAGTTATAAGAACAGAATGACTACACACACACACACACACACACACACACACACACACACACACACACACACACACACACACACACACAGACACCTTGTGTTACTAGTTTGGTTCATAAGTCAGTGAAGTGAAGTGAAAACAGTAAGACCTTCTTTTATAAATGTTCACACTGCCTTGGTCCAAATTTGTTCAAGCAAAACCCAATTTTGTAGACTCACAGCTTCATACGGTGAAGATGAAGGAATTTCACAGCATAAAGAGTCATCTGATATTCCTTTCACCGAGAGGTTTATAGAAATAAAGTAAAATGGTACTTGTTCTTCGTGCAAGGTAAGATTCAGAGGCCAGTTTGGTTTCAATAAATAAAAGGCAACAGAGCTTTTCTTGATTTTGGGTAGTCTTCAAACTTTGTGAGGTACCACCTGCACAAAATAAAAAATTTGCTATATATGAATAAAAAAATAACATAAATATAAAAACATTTCATGCAGTACAACAGTCATTATGGACTCTTGACAGCCTCAGTGTAAACAAGTGTACAGCAGAACAGAAGCAGAGACTGCTTGTCTCAGGCCCCGTTTACACATATCTAGATAGTGTTAGTTATTTCTTACCCGTTTGGGCCTCATTTACAGAAAAACACATATTAGCCACCTCAAATGGATCATTTAAAAAATGGCTTCTAAACTGGAGAAACAAAACGTAAAACATTTCCTGGATTCTACTGGATACATGTAAACGCAATTAAAACATTAAACAGATAAAAAATATCCATTTATAAAAAAAAGATATGGAGACGTGTAAACAGGGCTTCAGTTGTGCAGAGAAACTATATTAATTTCTCTTCATACTGTAATGTAGTTTACTGTGGTAAAGTTGGCGGTTCTTACTTGTGGTGTGCTACTGCCCTGCTGGCCAGAACAACCAGGGTGAAGATGGCAAATGCCAAGCTGTGGATAGAATGACCAGCCAAGGCAAATCCAGCCCATTCCGTAATCTCCCCGAAAAAGTTAGCTCCAGAGACAAACTCAAATAAACCACCTGCGGAGTCAGAAGTCACAGAGAGAGAGAGAGAGAGATTCATACGTGGAATCATCCAAGCTTTAAACACATTTCCCCAGGCTTAAATAAAGAACTTGGAAACCCTTGCAGTAGAATGTGTGATAGTGCCTTGAATTTAAATGACACACATATACAAAACACAGTTTGAAATTCAATAACTAATTTGATTTGGCTCACATGGGAGATATTAAATGTGCAGAGAGTAGCTGCTGCTCTGTCAATTTACTCTGGTTAAATAAAGGTTAATTACATCAAAGAAGTTTGATGGGTAGAGTTGAAGGCAAGTCAGTGCCTTATTTTTGGACAATATCAACAAGACAGACCAATGACCAGGGAGGCAGGCAGAATAAATCCCTCGAAAGAAACACTAGTAAACACTAGTAACAGCTAGTAAAAACTCATTTTGGATAGCAACGGAGCTGCTAATTAGGTGTCTATTGTTCCATTTTTATGCTGTGGTCTCCTCATTTACTGCTAGCCAGGAAAAAATGGAAAAAAAAAAAGATTTGCTTTGACAATCACACCAAATTAATTTGCTCAGTGTCTATGCAGCGGGGAGAGGAGGTGAGAGAATGAGAGAAAGAAAGAGTTCACTGGGGCTGCTCAAGTAATGATTTGCCCAATATTCAGCCCCATTTTCAATAAACATCAGCAGCGGGAACAATTCTGGTAAAACAGCGAGCAGGCTGTCACTACCAACACACATCCCACAAATTGGATTGTATCACCATCAACAAAAACAACCACAAGCCAAAGCAAACAGTGAATGGGAATAGCTTTCGCTGACAATAAACGAACAACTGCAAAAAAAAAAAAACCTTCCAAAGACTGGTGTATTCATTTTGGTTCCATAGAAAGTTAAGAGCACTACAAGACCACACAAACATGTCAAAATTATATTTGTCCAGCTACATATCATGACAATCTGCAGGGAAATTATGTCCTGGTGGGTTGCTAGGCCATGACTCAGAGAGTAAAGGGCATCTATTTATAATTCTAATGTCACAAACAAAATCTCCACATAGCCGTGGCCAGTTGTGTTGGGACTCAAATCAATCACATCTGTAAGATCAGAAGCTTTGGCAGACTAAAGGTGTAACATTGTACCTCAGAATGTCAGGAAATGTCAGAAATTAGATTCTGAAGATTTTGTTTGTCACTGGACTGCAATGGATATAACTTGCTTTCTGATGATTAAAGACAATGCTATTGTTTCCTTGCAATTCCTTGTCAATACCTATATGCTGATCACATTTACTGAAGCCCAGGACCCCAAATACTGAAACTAGCAAGATGTTGAACTCTGGTACAGTTCAATGTGAATATTACAAGAATTAACATCATTCTTCCCACATATGATGCAACATGTTTTGAAAAAATTCCATGATAGGCACGCTGTTTGCGGTAGGCCACATAAGCTGGGTTGTTTACCAGAGGGTAACATTATAGTTGAAGACTCAGTGGCGCAGAATAAATTGTGCCAAACAGGGAATAATGTCACCTTGCCTGGGGCTTATTCCAGTACAGCTTCTTGGCTGAAAGCAGTCTATCGGCATCTAGTGACTGACTTGAGATGTATGTATCTCATTTCTTAGGGTGCTTGGGAATGGAGAATCAAAGAATTCAAGCCCCCACCCCCGCTGGGGTTCAGGGCTAAGGGTAAGGGAGAATTTGCAGTGCCCTTCTATTGCAATGCCCTCCTAACAGGTCTTCCAGCCTGTGCTGTGAGACCACTATAGATGCAGAATACAGCTACACATCTGGTTTTCAACCAGCCAAAAAGAGCACGTCAAACCTCTGTTCATTGAGCTCCACTGGCTACCCTTAGCTGCTTGCATCAAATTAAATCACTAATGTTTGCCTACAGGGTGATTAATGGATCTGCCCCCATCTACCTTAATACCCTCTTAAAGCCCTATGTTACCCTCCGGCCACTCTGTTCCTCCAAGGAATGTCGTCTAGCACTACCAACACCTCGCACAGGTCAATCCAGACTATTCTCATCTGTTGTTCCACGCTGGTGGAATGATCTTCCAAGTGCTACCAGAGCAACGGATACCCTCTCCACCTTCAAGAAATTCTTGAAGACCCAGCTCTTTCTGTCTTTGCAGACATTTTTAACATCTCGCTCAGCCAAGGGGTTGTACCCACCTGCCTCAAGAGCACCATCATCACTAACCACTCAGCAGAAGACACCATTTCTATGGCACACTACCTCACCTTGTCACATCTCGAGGAGAGAAACTTGTATGCAAAGCAACTCTTCATTGACTTCAGCTTGCTGTTCAACACCATCATTCTCCAACAGTTGGTAGAGAAGATGAGGTCACTGGGGATGGACCCTGGCACGTGTAACTGGGCCAACTTCAACTCCACTTCCTTTTGCAGAGACAGCAGAGAGTCAGGGTGGGCAGCTACACCTCAGCAACCATCGAAGTGAGCACAAGTTCTCCCTGAGACTGTGTCTTGAGCCCCCTGTTGTTCTGCCTGCTCATCCATGACTGCGTTGCTCATTCCAAAAGCAATCATCAAGTTTGCCGACGACATGACCATAGTAGGCCCAAGCAGAGTCGATGAGTCGGCATACAGGAAGGAGGTGGAGGATCTAACACACTGGTTCTCAAACTGGGGTCTGGGGACCCCCAGGGGTACGCAGCACATTGCCAGGGGGTCCGTGAAAAACTTTTCTACAAAGTACCACCTAACATTTAACTGAACTAATGGATGTATGGTAACTTGTGTTGAGGGATTATGAGGGGGGTCCTTGGACATTTTTCTGCTCCATGAGGGGTCCCCAGTCCAATACAGTTTAAGAACCCCTGATCTAACGTCATGGTACAGCTCACATCATATATGCCTGAATGTCAGTAAAACCCAGGAGATGGTTATAGATTTCAGGAGGACACCACATCACCACACACCTCTGCTAAATGTATAAAGCTGTATGTGGGAAGACGTACATTGGGACTCAGCTACATCAGGGTTTAACATGTCCTCTTTTAGTCTCATAACTCAAGTGCTATATAATCCTCCCCACAATACAGTGTAGTCTGCATTCTTTTTGGGGAAGTGACACATATTTGCACAATGTAAATGGGGGGACATACATTGCGATTCAGTCTCATTAGGTTTTAACATGGCCTCTTTCAGTGTCATAACTCAAGTACTATGTAATCCTCACCACAATACAGTGTAGTCTGCATTCTTTTTGAGGAAATGACACGTCTTTGCATGTTGTGTGAATCTGTGTGACTGGAGATGCCTGTGGTTACCTCTAGGGATTTTGTAATCAGTCTCTCCAGGTTTTCGGAGGTTCCTTAGGATGTGGTCTGAGTGCACATTAATGAACCACCCTGCAACCCAAAGGAGGGCACCTGCAAAAAGAGAATTGTACCAATATAGTGGAATGTAAAAAGCCACATATGTGCTCTATACAGAAGGGAATTACTATCTATGACATGACATTAAGAAAAATTCACTGTACTTTTACATTCAAGTGCATTAAGCTTCACACTTTTTTGTAATGATGATGCATTTTTGTGATAATAAATGTGTCTGCATTGGATCTAATTTTAGTGGACTAATGTTTCCACTCTATACTGGTAAAAGCAAAAAAACTGCCTGGTAGACAACAGGTTCCCTTACCCATTAAGTCAGGCCCTAATTGACCTCAAATACACCTCTCTTAACGAATAGGGTACTCTTGCCATGCATTCTGAAGTCATATGGAAACCTTTCCACAAGGATGAATGTGACAGCTATAATAAGGAGCCAGTTCACATTATTACAGGATTTAGACTGAGATGTCGTTGGGTGTAATACTATGTCATTGTTATGTGTATTTCTGGAAATATGATATTGTAATGTTAATTGAAATATTGTGCAGATCTGCTTCCTTTACCAGAAACATGTAATCAAATCATTCACACAAGTTAAGGGCCTTGTTTATCTTAAATATATTTCTAAATCTGTATTTGTTATTTTCACTTGAGTAAGGAAGTTCAATGAACAGTCTAGGCCTCCCTACTTTTACCAGTATTAGAAAGAGTATAGAAAGTATGTAGGCCTACTTGCCATCTCAAGCACAGATTATATTTTAATGCTGATCTGCCAGTGATATCTTCATCACTACCATGAATAATGACAATTGTAGGCTACATAAAAGACAACCTCAGGACATCTGCTTACCTGCGATGAAACAGGGATGTGTAACCCAGTCTGAGGGATACTCTGCATAATGGCTCAGGTATCTTGTTTGAAGGTAGCCATTGTATATGCAGAAGACAAAAGCGAGTGCAAAAGACGCAAAAGGTGTAGATTTACCCCCTCTAATTAAAAACGGGTATATAAGAGACCTGAAAAAGACACATCATAGATCTATAAATTGCAGCTGTAAGCAAAACATCTGTCATATTCATGTTGCACTCATAAAACAAATGTAAGCAAGTTGTTTAACAACTGTAATACCTTTGAACATAGTGGCAAAAATACATTGCTAAAAGTAATTGATTCGGCAGGTAGGATGTTCTCGAGGCGGAAGTAAAGAAGACCAAGCACACTGGTACCAGGATTGCCGGAAGCTCTTGCACAAACCAAGCGAGTTTGACGTTGACAGGAAATCCATATCTGCTGGAGGCATACCTGCCATAAGGTACGTTCTCAAAAAGTAAGGTTACAAAAGTTACAAGTGCCATAAATAACATTAAGTAAGCGCAGCAGTCCAAGATGTATAGTTCCTCCGCCTCCGAAGAGAACAGACTTTTCAGAATGTCATCCATTGTAGCACACTTGGAGCCTATTCCATCAGCTGACACCAACCACTAATTTGTATCACACCAATAGTAAACAATAAAGCCTTGCTTTCTTTTAATTAACAGATATAGTTCATCACTGTACAAGCCCTCTGTTGTAACGTATGGACATAGGTAGCCTGCAGTAGTAGGTAGACAACAGTGACACACATGACCAGCTGGGCTGTTGTGAAGAACACACCAATCAGAAACAAGTTAGGCGTGTCATAGATGAAGAAGCCAATGAAAACGCGTTAGAAAGATATCGACACTCCTTTTATATGTACATATCCAACAGCAAATTACCTAAGAATTATTTGTGAAAAACAATTTTTCCTTTCTTTTCCCTTAGGAAGACCTACACATTTGTGTAAGCTACAATGTTTGTGCACATGGCCTACATCTGGCATAGGTCTCTGCAAACTGCATTTACACACGCAAAGTTTAAAAAGATATGGCCATAGTCCCTTTTCACTTAGTCCCTAAAGGCACACAAAGATTTTCATATTAGAGAGAGCAGAAGAATGATTAGTGCTTGCATTAAGCGGCCGTACAAACTCCCATTGAACTGTCTCTGGTCTGGATCCACAGGACAGTTTTAGCCTTTAGCCTTAATTTTCTGGAGTGGACATATTTGTAGTAGTCTTTGATAAAGCCAAAGCCTGTTTAAAATTCCTATGATAAAGCGAGATAAAGCCTATGCAACAATCGCAGGCGCCTACGGGCACCTAAAAGGGTCCTTCCTCAATGACAGGAGTGTAGAGTTGACGTCATCGCCTCTTGAACACGAGTGTTCCTTACATTGTGGTGCCTAACAACTTGATAGAGTTGAGCAGACTTTTTAAAACTGTGGAAACGTTGCGCAGATTTATATCACGGGTTCTTTGCTATCGCAACATGGGTAAAAGAAACAGAGACAAACAGCGAAAACAACAGCAGAAGGATGGCAGGCCTGCTGACAGAGACAGAAATAATGCCGTAAGTGCAATGTTAATGTTAGCTCATGCCACCACTCCGAGAAGCTTTGCTTGGGCATTTGTTAGCACACGGATTAAACTGTGCAAATATAATATTGTGTCTGTCAGACCTTCTGTGTTAATTGTTTAAAAGAGGATTTGTTTACTGTTACCAGATTGCACAAGTTTTGTACTATTCATTGTAAAAAGAACAAAACTCACTAGCCGATAGCTACATAGATCAACAAATGTGATGAACATGTCTTAGAATGCAGTGATTTACTGTGAGTCTACTCTGTGCAAATGGACTGGCGGGGAATGACATGTTATTTAAACACCGTTTGCATGTTGCCATTCAGACAAATTGGTCGAATTTAGTTGTTGTTAGTAGTAGTCTAGTGATTCTAGGCATGCCTTGCTCTGTTCTAATATGCATCTCAACAGGGCTGGGGAGCCGGTTACTCTGAAATCATAAAGGAAAACAAGCTGTTCGAGCAGTACTATAAGGAGCTCAAGATCGTGCCAGAGGGAGAGTTCGAGGAATTTATGGATGCCATGAGGGAACCTCTGCCTGCTACCATACGCATCACCGGATATAAAAGGTTAGTGATGGAACAAGCATAGTTAATTCTGCTCCCTCAGAAGGTTCAGTCATTTCCCGTAGCCTTATTGCATTGCTAGTTTTCTGGATGCTTTATGGAGCAAGCACCATAGCTGTACTATCGGAATAATCCCTCTGAAATGTTTCTTCTGTCTTTTGACATGAAAACATTTTTGTTTTGCCAGCCATGCTAAAGAGATCCTACACACTCTGAAGGAAAAGTATTTTAAGGAGATTCAGGATCTTGAAGTGGATGGTCAGAAGATCGAGGCCCCACAAGCTCTCAGTTGGTAGGTGGCCAAAAGTGTTTGATGTGTTTTAACTGAGCAAGCAATATCCAGATGTCTGACCTTTTAATTGTTGAAAACTCTATTACTCTGTTATGTTATTACTTTTTTAATCTAAACTCCATGATGGAACATATGAATCATTTTATAATCTTATCTTCAGGCCTCTAATTTTTAATTAAATGCTTGATGAGAGAACAGTATAACGAGGTAAGTGTGATGGGCTGTCACAAATGCATGTAAAATATCTTGCATCCTGTTTTCTTCTTTTCCTAGGTACCCCGATGAGCTGGCATGGCACACTAACCTTAGCAGAAAGATTCTGCGCAAGTCTCCACTGCTAGAGAAATTCCACCAGTTTCTGGTCAGCGAAACAGAATCGGTAGGTGGAGAGCCTAGCAAGGAAGTGTTTAACCTGCTTTATTCCCAGCTGTCCATGTCGTTTAGTAATCCAATTGATGAGGCTAGTCTCTATTTTCATGTGATTAGCAGTTTCAGCTGAATCACTTCCTTGCTTTGTTTTTTCTCTGTTAGGGAAACATTAGCAGACAAGAAGCTGTCAGTATGCTCCCTCCCCTGCTTCTCAAAATTGAGCCACACCACAAGGTAACACTTTACTGACTCCTGAATACAAATGTATTGTGAGGCTAAATGTTTTCCTTTCAAGATATTGTTTTTTCAGTGGTCAGCCAGCCTCCTAAATCGATGGGTCGAACTGATGCTGTCGGTAGGAAAAAGAATTTGGTTCAACGTATATTTATTAGAGGAACTGGCAGCTAACACTAACACAAAGTAAAACTCACTTTCAGGCCATTCTCTTTGGCCCCATTCAGTTAGTTTGGCAAAATTCGACCTATGTTGTACCAGATTTTCTAATTATTTTTCATACTGACCATAGCCTGTGTTTTGGAATAACGGGACTTTGGGAGGCTGGAAGTACTCCTACAGACTCTTAAGTCAATTTGATTTAGTCATGGAATTTTGGTGGTGTTGCTTGTGCGTGCCTTTCCATGAAGAATCAATATTGCAGTTGTAAAGTGCCAGTATATGTTTATTATTGTGTTTGTGGCATAGATCCTGGACATGTGTGCTGCTCCAGGGTCCAAGACATCTCAACTGATTGAGATGCTCCATTCTGATATGGATGTGTCATTCCCTGGTAAGTGCTTCATCTTGGATTGTTTTTCACATACAATTCCTGCTTGCAATTTTTAAGGTTGCTTATTTTATATCTATATTTGGGCACTCGCATATCATTGATGTAAATAACACAAACCACCATACAACCTGTGTTGTACAATGGTATTAAAGGGGTAATCCAGTGTGAAGCAGTCAGTACCCCTGTTAAATAAGGTCACTGAGTGCTGTTTGTAGGAAAAAGAACCAGAAGATTTGACAACATAGACTGAATAGTGAACGGATAGCCAACATTAACTGAATGGGGCATAGCAAAATTATACTGAAAGTGAGTTTGTGTGCCCTATTCACTTAGTGTTAGCTAATGATTTGCTATTTGGTGTGTGTTGTATCACATTTTCTTGTTCTCTTTCTTACCAACAGCACTTGTGGACCTCGAACAACTGGGCTATGGATTGATTCGCGCCAATATTTCAGACTTCCAACCATAGCCCTGTTATTCAAACTTGCTGAGTGCTGGTAGGAAGAGCAATAAGTGAAGGTACAACATGAATACCGAACTGACAGCTAACACTAACTAAATGGGGCTATAAGCAGGCATTGTATCAAATTCTTTAGTTTGTCTTCCTACCACCAGCACTCTGTGAATTTGTACAACTGGGCTATGGTTGGACATACTCCAGACTAGCTCTGTAAGTCCATCAGTAATAGTGAGTCCTCTGTAAACAAAAAGTGAGAAATGCAGTCTCTTGGGAGGCAGTATAAACTCCAGCCTTGCACAGCATGCATTTTCTTTGACTATGGTGAAAGCCAGTATTGCGGGTGTGTAGGGGACTGTGGATTGATATTATCAGTTCATAAAAATGCTGGCTTGTTGTAAAGCTAGTGACTGTTGGCTTACGGGTCATTGCATACAATTTTTCATTTAGCATTAGAGGTATATGAGACATGAGAGTTAGTAAGATGGTGTTTATCCAAACACTTGATTATAGTGGAGTCCTTGCAGTAGCCCACAGATTGACACATATCCCAAAGCCCAGCATTTCTTCACACTCATCCAGCCATGTGCAGAGAGCCTTCAAAGAGATATCTTTAGTTAAACTATGTAGTACACAGGCCATATTTACCATTATAGGTTGTTATATCTGTGTTTGGCCATTATTAAAAGATGTAAAATGTGATTGTTGGTCCTCCTCTCTCTCTCTCTCTCTCTTTCTCTCACACACACTCTCTCACTCTAACACACTCTTCTCTTGTCTCTTTTACCTTTCTCTTTGTTTGTCTGTCTCACTCACTCCCTCTCTCTCAGCTTTATTGTAGTGGCTCTTCAAGTGATGTTGCCAAAGCAAACACGCTCATCCAAACGGATACAATATCTGAGTAAGAATAAACTAATAAATGATCTCTCTTTCTCAGAGGGCTTTGTAATCGCAAATGACTCAGACAACAAGCGCTGCTATCTGCTGGTGCACCAAGCCAAGCGTCTAAACAGCCCGTGCATCATGGTGGTCAACCACGATGCTTCCTGCATGCCTCGGCTCCAAGTGGACAAGGATGGACATAAGGAGACTCTCTTCTACGACCGCATCCTCTGTGACGTGCCCTGCAGGTGAACACACACATACACATACCCCCCCCCCCACACACACACACACACACACACACACATATAAGTACGTGTATATGGGCAATAGTCATGTTGCAGACGTTGGCTCAATGCTGTAAATGACTCAACCTAGTTGTTATTTTGAAATAGAGCCATGTTGTCTTATATGTGTGAAAGTGCAAGTTGAAATATTTTGTCTTGTCAGATAGTTATGTTTCAGTAAAATGTTGTTGTTGTAGTTGTTGTCATTGTCTTTGTGTGTGACTTAAACCCCAGTATTTTGTGTGTCCCAGAGTGCCTTGTACTGTGCCATCAGAGCTAACTATAGGCTAAGAGATTGGTTACATGCGTGGCAGTGTTTCTGGACCGACTTTTAGGAGTAAACCAAATGACTGCTTAGGTCTTATCTTGTCATCACAAAGTTTGACTTTTTTAGTTCTTGGTAATTTACTTTGTGATGAGGTAGGTTTTAAATATTCTACCCTGAAGGTTGAAATAAATTTTCCCGCTTTGACCATATTGAACGATTTAGTTCTTTCTCTCTTTTTCTCTCACTCACTCACTCACTCACTCACTCACTCACTCACACACAGAAATAAACACATTTACAGTTGCATATATGATGTTTAAAATATGATACTTTTTGAGTACCAGTCCGGTACATGTAGTTTATCGGAGCTATTGATCTGCACCATCTGTTTCCAAGTAATATGATTTGTGAGAAGCACAGATGCAAGCAAACAGTTGGGATGAGAAGGTTCGACATGCCACCATAGACTGTAGCTCACCACAAAAGGAGCATAAAAAAAACAGAATCTTGGCGAGTTCAGCTTCTTTTATTAGCACTAGGCCACAGTGCAAGTGATTGTTGTGGAAGTCTCTGTCCTGTCTTTATGTGACAATTTCAGCTCTGGTTTGAATGGCAAAACCCATCAGAGGTAGTTGTTTTTCTTTTTTTGTACACCGTCATCATATCATTTCTGCTTTAAATGAAGGAAAGAAGGCAGAGCTACCACTAGAGCAAAGCAGGGGGAAAAAAAAGCTAAAATGGCCTCTAGGAAGGTTTTGTGGCTACGCCATTGTGTACTTTTTGACTGAGAATACCCAGCTGGGGTTTCCCTCCTTCCCAGTCTCTTTTCATTGTACGTTTTGCTGCTAGTCCGATTCATTTTGCTGTAAATTTGCCTGCGCTGTGCACTGTTGCTGTTGTAATGTTGTCTCAATGGGTTGATGGATTTGCCAGGCAAGTGGCAGGGTCACTGAGGATGGGCCGTTAGGATTTGCATTGGAGAGAGAGAGAGTTGTGTAATGGAAAGCTATATCTATCATGAGTAAAACTGGCCAAGGGTACACACACCCTCTCTCTCTCTCTCTCTCTCTCTCTCTCTCTCTCTCTCTCTCTCTCTCTCTCTCTCTCTCTCTCTCTCTCTCTCTCTCTCTCTCTCTCTCTCTCTCTCTCTCTCTCTCTCTCTCTCTCTCTCTCCTCTCTCTCTCTCAGACATTTACACATAGACTTGCATTGGTGCATTGTTAGAGATGGGGGTCGGACCCACTGGACCTACCTGGATGACTATGATCCTGAGCATTAGAATGAACACAGTTTTGTTTTCATATGCATTCTCTCATGCAGAAATGCACATGAGTCCTTTTCCTGCATGTAACACGTGTGTGCGTGCGTCTGCGTGGTACAGCACAGATGGAACATTAAGCCCAGAGGTTCCTGCCAAGCACAACAGGGCTCAGTACCAGGCTGGGATATGAAAGATGGGCACATGCCTTAAAAATACATATGCGGTCAAAGTGTTTTTGTGCTGTGTCTGCATTCTCCCCCCCCCTTATCCTCCTCGGCGCGGCGCAGCTTTTGAGTTTGCGCTGAGCGGCCTAATTACGGCCTGCCGGCTGTGCCCTTTCAAGCCCAAACGGATCACGTTGCCCCAACATGCAGACGCGCTGCTCGAAATAGTGAAGAGGAAAACGGGGCAGTTTGGTTGATGTCACAACCAACTAGAGGAAAGGATAACATCCATGTGACCTCTCGTCGGGGTCACAGGAAATAGACTCCTTCTTAGACGAGCTGAGGCTGCAACTTGAAACTCTCACAGGGGCGTTTCTTGGCCCCGTTGTTGTTTATTCTGTCTGCACTGTGTAAAAATGTGTATTTCAGCAATACGTTTTATATTATGGATCATTGTCATAGTGCTTTTAACTGTTGAATAGGTGGAGGGGTGTCGAGCTGCAAGCTGCTTGTTGTGCTTTCGATGAATTTTTGTGAGACAAGATGATGCATGTGTACAAGATGTTGCAAATATTGCATTTGGGGTCTGTGTGTAAATGAGGGAGTTAGCCTAGAGTACATGATATACTGAATGCTTTTGTGACTGTGATGTTTATTTGTTTTTTGTTCCATTGTTTGCAGTCATGCTGCATATGGTATCATGTGGTATTTTTTACAGCGTTTTCTGTCTGTGTTTTGTTCCGTCTTTTTCAGTGGTGATGGGACGATGAGGAAGAACATTGATGTGTGGAAAAAATGGACCACTAGCAACAGCCTGCACTTACACGGGTATGACCTTTTCATCCACTTTCAGCACTACTGTGTGTGTGTACACACAGTACCTACATAGCGTCACCACATCCTATTTTTGTTTTTTGTTTTTCATGATAGGATTTTGCTGTTTTGATTCTAGTTTTTACTTCTGCAAAGGAGGTTTTCAATGGCATTGGTCTATCTGTTTTTCTGTCTGTGAGCAACATAACTAGAAAGTACTGCATGGATTTGGATGAAAATTTCAGACAACGGATATTTGGCCAAGGAACAGATAATTACATTTTGGGGGTTATCCAGAACATCCTCTGGAATTTGCATTGGGTCACCCTATGTTGCCTTAGCGGACATATGCACTCTCCAAGTGCCCTTCTAGTGTTAATGATGAGTCTATTCCCAGCCCACAACAGACTGTACTTCTGTGTCTTTAGTGAGCAGCGTTTCTGTGTAAATTTGACAATGTAGTCTTTTTGGAGCATGAGAAATGTGTGTGTGCTGTTGCAGGCTGCAGCTGCGGATAGCTGTGCGCGGGCTGGAGCAGCTGGCCATTGGTGGGAGGATGGTCTACTCCACCTGCTCCCTCAATCCCGTCGAGGATGAGGCAGTCATCGCCGCCCTACTGGAGAGGAGTGAAGGTGCGTGCACGCACGCAAACACACACACACAGACAGAGCCACTCCAGCTCAGTTTTCATGAAGGGCCTCAGAGAAGATTTATGTCATTTTGGGGAGCAAAAGCATGATGGGGATGTCATTTTAGGAAGTATAAACATGATGGGGGTGTCATTTTAGGGAGCAAAATCATAGTGTTTTGGGCTGGAGACAGTATTTTATCCAACAGAAAATGTGCAGTGTCCCAGTAGTCCATAACTTTTTTTGTTATTATGTTATTATAGTCATCATCTCATAACTTCTCTAACCAGCTCTGACCATAGTGGCAATGTACATTTGAAATTCAAGATTTCGTTATTACATTACAAGACAGTAAAACTTTTTTCATTTTCGGCTCCTCAAAATGCGAGTGTGTGTGTGTGTGTGCGTATCTGCACACTTTCATTGTCCAGCGGCACAGACTTATCTGTTTTCCGTGTCCACCTGCTTAGGAGCCTTAGAGTTGGCTGATGCCTCAGCTGATCTCCCTGGGCTGAAATATATGCCTGGAATCACTTCGTGGAAGGTAAGAGACCTGCTACTACTCCCTTAATGTTGCAAATGGACGTGTTGTTGTTGTTAGTGGAAGTCATTGACATTGATTACAGTGTGTAATTTACTCCTTTCTTCATCAAGAATTGCGCTGGACTCCAGCATCACTTTTCACCTTTGCTGTGCCGTTGTAATTTCCTTCAGATAAAAGTGTCGACTGAGTAATTATTTCTCAGCTCTGACCGATAGCATGGCATCCTTGATCTTTCCCTCTGCCCTGTTTGCATTTAAATGGCTGTAACTTAAATGTGTCTGTAGTCATTGATCTGTTATGGAAAGTATAGGGGTGAGAATTGATAGGATTTTATCAATATCATTGCCATTTTGCCCGATCCTTCTTATCAGTCCAATTCTTTATCAGTTCTCTTATCAATTCCCTGCTGTTTAAAAGGTATCCTACACAGATTATTACTACTACTACTAAAGAGACCATAGCAGCACCATGTAGAAAAATTTTGTACTCAAAGACCTATTGGCCATGGTCTGAAAAACATGCTGGCATTGAAGCATGCAGCAGAAAGCAGAAACTTGGTCTCCATAGAGAGATTGTGGCAGCCGGTTCACACAGGGGACCGCAGTTGGTGTGTCTACACAGGTGTACACCCACCGATAACACACACAACAATGGCTGATTGAACACTGATTGCTACGTGAATGAGGCCTAAATGTAAAATGAGTTGGTAATAATGGCACTTGGTGCAGTAAGTGGAAACGTGAAATTAATTGGTAGTAATAGTTTTATTTTGGCAGTGTCAAAATGCATTGGGAAAATGTATCTTGACATCTGGTCTTGTTAAGTAATTGAAACAGAGTGTCCTCCTCCTGTCAGGTCATGACGAAAGAGGGCCAGTGGTATTCTGACTGGTCCGAGGTGCCCGTCAGCAGACACACACAGATACGCCCCACCATGTTCCCCCCGACAGACCCCGACAAGCTCAAGGACATGCACCTTGACAGATGGTGAGTCCACAGACACACAGCCACACAGTTGGATGCATGCAATCTCAGGTCATTTCATGGGTTAGAGGCTCATCAAAGAAGCCCCCTAGCTCTTGCTTTGATCCTTGGAAATGAAGAGCTGTCTGCGTCTGGCCTTCAATACCCTAGGTTGAGAGCGCAGTTCTATTTTTAGCCACCAGATGGCATCAAAAGTTCATGAGTCTGCTGTTTTTCAGGCCACATTCTTGGTGCTCAACAGATTTCTCCTTCCACTCTGGAAGACTGATGGAACGAATGGGATATTTTATTAAGCCCTGGGTTTGGCTCCATTAGACATGCTCCACTAATGAAGGGACTTAAAATGGAAAGATGTTATAAATACATAAGTGTACTTATGGTGAAAAAGAGGGCTGAAGCTTTTTATGGATGAGTTTGGTTGATTTATATATTATATCATTTGCTGCTTATTATAATGATTGTGAGGTTAGTGTTTGTGATTTTAACCTTTTGTGATATTTGTGTGTGTGCGGTGTGTGTTTAGCATGAGGATTCTACCTCACCATCAAAATACTGGGGGTTTCTTTGTGGCAGTACTCCTGAAGAAATCTGCCATGCCCTGGAACCGTCGCCATCCCCGGGTAATACACACACACACACACACACACACACACACACACACTCTACTACCCACAGTCATGAGAGCACCATGACCACACACGCACCTGCAAGCTTTCTCCACCACACTGAATTTCCAGAATATTCTGAGAAACATGAACCTAATTTTACCCACACCTGTGCTTGAGCACAAAACCAGTCATATTGGTTTTAAGCGGCCGCAAAACGAGAACCACACTAAAAGTTAAGCAAATTAAAAAAAAACATCTAAACCTCCTAGTTCTTTTTTTCTTTTTCCACCCTGACCCTCTGCTGTTCCACATCATGAACAAAACCATCTTCAGCCTTCCACTGACCCTCAGCACAGAGAATCCATAGCCTCTCTCTCTTTCACCCTCGGGCTCTTTTGCCTTCTCTCTCTCTCTCTCCCCTCCCCCCCCCCCTCTCTCTTTCTGCGTGTGTGTGTCTGTCTCCCAGTGCATCTCTGTTGTAGTGGTCGGTGGTGGCAGGGGCTGAGTCAATGGACAGCTTTTTTTTTTAAAGTCTCAGCATGCTAAGCAACACAGCTTTACACTTACTTACTTTACACTTACTCATTGAGTGGAATTTGTAATGGGGATTTGGTGTGTGTGTGTGTGTGCGTGCCCCCCCCCCCCCCCGAGGTGTCATTAAATCTCAGCTCAAACACACCAGAGTGCACAGCTGTGGCTTTCGTCTTTTGTTCACTCCATTTCTCTTATTTGCCCTCTGCACATCGCACTCTCTTGAGATTGTTTATACCTTTTACTCAGCTTTCTTTCATCTACTGTGTATAATATCTTGAAGTCTGTGTGTGTGTGTGTGTGTGTGTGTGTGTCTCTCTTTTGTAGGTCATACTCTCCCCATATTTCTACTCTACAGTTGTCTAATCTTTCTTGTTTCATTTATCTCACTCATTCATGACTTCTTATTTTCTACTGATTGTGTGCTAGCTCCTCCTCTCTCTCTCTTCTGTCTCATCCTGTTGTGATCACCAGACAGCCAGAGAGCTTACAGGTGCAGAATGGGCTTGAACAGTCACACACTGAAAGAAGTCTCTCTCTCTCTCTCTCTCTCTCTCTCTCTCTCTCTCTCCCTCCCTCCCTCCCTCCCTCTCCCTCTCCCTCTCCCTCTCCCTCTCTCTCTCTCTCTCCCTCTCTCTCTCCCTGTCCTTTATTGGTATGACAACCTCACTCACATTGCCAACGTGGTAATTAAATCATATAATAACTTTACCTTTCTCTCCCTCCACTGTTTTTCTCTCTGTAGACCCGGAACAAAGATAAGACCCAGGGCCCGTCAGCGAAGACAGAGGTGGCTGCAGCTGAGGACCAGCCGATGGGGGACTCTCCTCCAAGTGAAGCTGCTCGGATGGAGGGAGAGGCAGAGACCCCCACAGAGCTTGCCTCAACAGAGACCTCCACCACCAATCCCACCACTGAACCCACAGTCAACAAAGATGCAGCGTGTTGGTAAGTAGGCTTGCAAGTGTGTCGAAACGAGAAACGGGGGAAGTAGAAAGTAGAAAATGCACTAGAAGACCAAAACTATAGACTATATAGCTATATAACTATAGTACTATAGACTTGCATAATGTTTTGTTCATTTTAATTTGATTAATGGAAGAGATCATAGCTGCGTATTGAGTGATACCACCTAAAATGGAAATCAGTGTTCACGTATGCGTGATTTCATTATTAATATAAAAGTATTCCTGTTTTCTCCAGAGTAATCCTTTATGCCTAAATTGTTCCTATTCATAGAATATGATTAAGTAATGCATGCTTACTACTCTTCAAGGAAGAGATTCTATGATAGATTTTTACGTAGTTTGCTGTGTTTCACCCATGCTGACCCCTACTGGTACTGTTGAGAATTGCAACAGCTGAATGGTGTTGCTGGTCAGTGAACCCCAGCTGACATGAAAAGCTGAGCTCTTTTTTTCCCCCCTCCAAATCCAGTCCTCCATCTTCAAAGAAAATGAGGTTGTTCGGCTTCAAAGAAGACCCCTTTGTGTTCCTGACGGAGGACGACCCTGTATTCCCCCCCATCCAGTGAGCATGCAGCACTTCACTACAAAAACCTGTGTGTGTGTGTGTGTGTGTGTGTGTGTGTGTGTGTGTGTGTGTGTGTGTGTATGTGTGTGTGTCCACCTGCACACATGTGAATATGCTTCCCCCGTCTGTATGTGAATGATGTCTCAATTGAAAAGCAAGGAGAGATATATATACATATATATATATATCTATATATATGTGTGTGTGAGAGATTTTCAATCTTCTGCATGCATCTCTCAAAAGCAGGCCCTCAATGCAGGTTCGGTCCTAAGCACCTCAAGTACTACTAGTATTACATGTACTACTAATTACTACTGCAGTACTGCAGTCATAAATGATCAAATGATCAGACCACTTAGGGTTGGCATTGTTCTTTAAAACTAATATGGTTTCATCAACTGAAAGACCTCTTAGTCTCTAGCCTCCCTTCTCTCTGTCTCCTGTTTTCATATTGTCTCTCCTTCCCTCTTTTTTACCCTCTCTTCTCCCTTCTTTTTTCACTCTCTCTTTCTCCCTCTACTCTCTCTCTCTCTTCCCTCGCTCCCTATGCTATACACTCATGCGACTCCCTCTCTGAGGTCTTGCTGGCTCCCTTTAAAGCGAGTGTGTCTTGCCTCTCGCGCCTGCGTCTCTGTGATGGCAGCGAGGCTCAGCCGAGACAGATGCGCACACAGCCGTAGCGCTGGCATGGGGCCATGTTTGATTTAGGGGAATCAGAGACTGCAGCAAGTCCACTGGCGCACACACACACACACACACACACACACACACACCACACCACTGCACCATATGTCCTAATATATTTACTGTACTGCACTCACTGTGTGTGTGTGTGTTCAGAAACACACTCTGTGCTCTGTTTGTTCTGTGCTTTAGTCTGCCTTGGTATGTGCTGTGCTGGTTACATTGTGTGTGTGTGTGTGTGTGTGTGTGTGTGTGTGTTTATATAGTCAGTATATCAAGTTTCTGTGTATACACTGGTAAGTCAGCAGAGTTGGTACCTTGCACGTGGATCACTGATGACTGTGTGTGTGTGTGTCTGTGCTTGTGTGTGTGTGTGTGTGTGTGTGTGTGTGTGTGTGTGTGTATCTATGCTTGTGTGTGTGTGTGTGAATGGCACAGAGCCTTCTTTGATTTGTCCCCAGACTTCCCCAAGCTGAATGTGCTGACCAGGACCCATGAGGGGAAGAAGAGGCATCTGTATATGGTGTCCAAGGAGCTGCGCAATGTGCTGCTGAACAACAGCGAGAGGATAAAGGTGAGGGAGGGGAGGCGTGTGTGTGTGTGTGTGTGTGTGTGTGTGTGTGTGTTATATACAGTGAGATGTTCCAGATGGGGGATGGACATAACAGAGCTGCATTTGATTGATTGAATTGATTTTTCACCCACACTAGCACAATGGTGAGACACACACACACACACACACACACACACACACACACACACACACACACACACACACACCAGTCACTCCTCATGTTCTCCACTGTGTTTACATGGAATACACACACACACACAGCTACACTGAAACATACAGCACATTCCCTTGGCCTGATTCTGGTGCCAACTGGAAGGACAAATTCACTGGAACACAGACACACACACACACACACACACACACACACACACACACACACACACACACACACACACACAGTGACACTGACACAGTGTTATAAGGAGAGAGTGCCATAAGGAGAGAGTCAGGTCTTGTGCCCACCATTTCCACCTTAGCCCCCATTCCACTGCCCCTCTGGTGCCATATGGGGCATAGACACAAAGAGCAGACCTAGCACTGCCCCTCTGGGATCATCTCTTTAACCACCACACACACACACTCACTCACTCACACACATATACACACACCCACACACACACTCTCCCACACACTAAGGAGACAGGTGAGAGATTTTGTTTCCCAGCTCACACCCTGTAGAGATGGATGTTGGTTGTTATATTACTACAGGGCAGAATGCACTTCTACTATTAAATCCTTTCCACACATACTTTCCCACTTCCTGTCTGTGGTGGAAGATGGACACATTCTTCTACATTTATTTATGACCATCCACAAATGGTTTTATAATGTGCCCTAAATCTGTCAAAAGTGCTGTCCACCACAAATAGCACAAATAAGTGTTTCATTGGTGAATATTATTTCGGCAGCTCGAAATCTTCGAAATATTTTGTTGGTGAAATTTGTGTGCTTTTGCTGCAGTCCAGCAAATTGTTTGTTTGTTTATTTTTTATTTTGTATTTTTTTCTTCCCCCCTCCCAGTTCCTGTTTTCTCAGTTCCTAATTTCTCTGGTTTTGATTGCCATTTCTTGCAGGTCATTAACACCGGGGTGAAGGTGTGGTCCCGGAACAACGATGGTGAGCAGTTTGGCTGTGCCTTCCGCCTGGCCCAGGAGGTAATAAAGACCACCAGAGCAGGGGAGCTCCTCACCAACTTCAAAACAACACAAATGCTTTTCTTTAAACCACTGGTTCTCAAACTGGGCATATTGCCAGGGGGTCTGTGAAAATCTTTGCTACAAAATAACATCTAACTGAACAAATAGATACAAGCCTGTATGGTTAGTGTTGATTATGAGGGCTCCTTGGAAATATTTCTGCTCCATGAGGGGTCCCCAGTCTAATAAAGTTTGAGAACCCCAGCTTTAAACTATATTTCTTCACTTTGTCTAATGGAGATGGGAGGATATTGAAGAAGAATGACAGGAAGTGAGTGGTAGAGAGAGAGAGAAGTGGGGTGGGGTTGCCAAATGACTGTTGGCTGAATTTAAGTCTGGGTTATTGTGGGCTCTTTGTGTGGACCTGTGTGTGGGACTTGTAGGCACTTATGCGACAGCTTTCCCAAATGAATACAGTTTTGAACAGGAAAATATTTGCTTCAGTATCCTTGACATGTTTTTTTGTGGTTTCATCAAGGAGTTCTTGTTCAGTGGCTCCCTCACATTCCTCCTCATTTCACTGCTTGTGACTCATCCCCCTGTGTCTTGTGAACAGAGTGGCTTAAGGTGTGTTTCAGAGGGTTGTCGCACAGTTTTTGCACATTTTACCAATAGTAATCGCGATGACATTGTCGAGATGACGGCGTCAAGCAGTCGTGAGTCCATACCCAGCTTGTGGTGATGATTCTTAAATCCAGTGCCCTTGAGTGAGTGGGAGCAACCTACGCAGCACCCACAGATGACTCAGAGGCAGATGAAGGAAGGGAGGGAAGGTAGGATACTCCACTGATCAAGCCAGGAATTGTAGTGCTTGACTCATACTCTTACGGGGCTCTCACAAGGTTAATATTTCAGCAGCCTTGTGCGTTGATGGACAGGCCTTGGTGGCAATGCCTCAGGTACAGCAGACACCAGTGCCACCAGTCCATTAGACCAAAGACAGGGGGTCTTTGGGAGACTTTTCTCTTTCTCTCTCACTCACTCATTCAATAAATATTAAACATGAAGTGAAGTGTGTAGATAACCATGTATTAGGAGTCTGTATGCTATTTTTAGGTGTAAATGTGTCTTGGCATCATGTCTGGTGCTGGGAACTAGGAGACTTGAAGAAAAGGGGCTAATTTGAGCGGTGATGCCACCACCATCTGGCGGTGTTCTTGATGGATTGTGACATTGTGGCGTTAGATAGTCTACCCCACAGTTACATGCCTCACCATGTTGATTTTGCCACGGACTCTGAGAGGCATGGGGTTTGCACTAACTGGTGTAACTGCTGATATTTATATAAAAGAAATATAATGATGAATCTCAGTAAAATAATAGAGAAATGGATAAATGATCCAGTTCGTAAGTGTAAACATGTTTTACATTGCTTACAACTACTGTTGTCACAGTGGCCTTAGATCAGTAGATCAGTTTTCAGCATATGTGATGCAGACTACTGCAAAAAATACTAAGTACATTTTTATTCTCGGTCCTCTCAGTGGCTAGCTAAGGGGATCAGTTCCTGAGGAGCACCAAGGGCTCCTGAAAGCCACACTTTCCTTAATGCAAGCCTGATTAAAAATCGCTAGCTACGTAAATAAATGTAAATGAAATTGAAATCTAAGTCTCTGGATGAGGGGATAAATCCCTAACCCCTAATTGCACTCTGCCAGGCACTTATGCAGCCTTGCTGAATGAATGCAAATCTAGCCAATCACCTCCCTCAAAGCTTTCCTTTGCAAGACGGTGTCTCCTTAGGCACCGACAAAGGATTTGGGGAAAGGAATCGGACCCTGTGCTGTTTTAGCTTTGCTCTGAGGTCGAGCTATGCTGGCCTAGTGTGTGTGGGGGAGAGCAGAGGATTATGGGATGGCACGCTGTTTTCAGACACGCGTGTTTGAGAATTAATGATCTGTGTTGGAGCAGAGGAGCAGAAATGCAACGGTGTGTGTGTGTGTGTGTGTGTGTGTGTGTGTGTGTGTTTCTGTTGTTGTTTCTGTCTGCGTGTGTTTCTCTTTTTGTGTGTGTGTGTGTGTGTGTGTGAAAGGGAGGGGGCACCCTAAAAAGGGACTGGTGGTAAAATCTATTGCAGCAAGAAATTATGGGGACAGTAGAATGACCTAAAAACACAAACCAAGAAGGCAATGGGGCGAGAAGTGAAGACGAATACAAATTTTACCGTGATTTCTAAACCACACTGTCTCCACTGTGTCTGCCTCCTCCTCCTCCTCCTCCTCCTCCTCCACAGGGTATCTACACTCTGTTCCCCTACATCCGTGCACGGCGCCTCACCATCTCCGTGGATGACGTGAAGGTGCTCCTCACAGAGGAGAACCCCTTCCTCAGCAAACTGAGTGACGATGCCCATGCGGAGGCCAAGAAGCTAGGTCAGTATTAGCCACCCCCACCGTCTCCTACACCCTTGACCTGCTCTCACTGTGGGCATCCACAACCGTGCTACAAGCACAGATTTCAATTCCATTCACTTCAATTCAGTTCAATTCAATTCAGTCTTTATTACAGACTCACCGCAGGGTCCATAGCACAAAAATAGATAAAAACAAATGAATGAAAATACTATTAGTGAAATAAGCTCTAGGAAGATAAAGCAAATCACAAACCATCAGTCACACAAGAACCAACACATTATAACAAGTCAATATATTGTAATCTAGTCATTGGTGTAAGCGCATACAGTTTCCTATGGCTGTGTTTACTATGTTTTCTGTTTATTTGTATGAGCTGAAGTGGGTTAAGCGGATCAGGATGTCCCTGTGGGTAACCAGTTTGGTTTTAGGGGTCACATTTGGGCATCCGGTTCAAGGAAAGCTTGGTGATTACCCTCTCTTTAAAAAGTGTAGTGAAAGAGAAGAGGCTTTGAAAAATCGACAAGCTAACCAGCTAACAGTCAACATGATGGTCATCAGAGTGTGTTTGAGGATGTTATTAAAGTTAGCTACGGACAACACATCAAAATGCAAACAAATGTAAAACTTGCTTTGATACATTTTTGTGCCCCTTTTGACACCGCACACACGCACGCACGCACGCACACACACACACACACACACACACACACACACACACACACACACACACACACACACACACACACACAGAGTACAGTGCTGTCACATTTGCAGGCACAGTTGTGATGCTGGCAGTGTTTCTGATGCAGTGCTTATGTAATTATCTGTAACCCTTTCTAATGCCACTCTAATCTTTCATGTGTTTTTTTTTTCCTTCTCTTAGAAATGGGAAGCATCGTCCTGAGATACCAGCCTGATCCAAAGTGAGTGACTGTGTGTGTCTGTGTGTCTCTCTCTCTTTCTATCTGTTTGATCTTCCTCTCTGTACTCATTTGCAGTGGATATGCAGACATGCTGGCTTGTTTTGTGTTTTTGTCCTTTCTTAATGGATTGAGGGTCTTGTTGAGGTTCTCTTTCATTTTATTTGTGCGCGTGTGTGTGCGTGTGTGTGTGTGTCTTGCTGCCAGTAAACTCTGCTGGCATTGTTAGGATTCCAGTTACTCCCAGTGGGTTGAGCAGGCACGTGTGTGTATGCGTGCTTGCGTGTGTGTGTTCCTCCTTGTGTTTGTGAGCACACAATAGTAACTATGTAAACATATAAATATGCATGAAACCCTCACCACCTACCCATTCCACACAACACTGTTATGATTACACTTCTTTTCTTTTTTTTTGAGAGTAATTAATGGCTTTCCCTGATCTGACCAGAGTTCCTGCTTTTGTAGTGAAATGGGTATGACTGGTGACTTTAAATAAATAAGGCCCTTTCTCCTGCTGCAACCCAGTCCATCCAAGCTATTGGCTGAGAGAAGGGAAAATGATATGTACACATTCTGTCATTATTTTTTTTAAATTTTCTTTTTAAACCATCATCTTGCTATACATAGTGAGAGGTGGTTAAACATGTTGCACGAAGACGGGCGTGGGTGTGCATACATGGTCGTTGTGATGTATAATAATGAGCCAGCGGAGGGTTTATGTGCCAAAGACTTCCACAAATAGACCCGCACAGACCCTTTCCTAGCCTGAATTAGCGCTTAGAAGCACAAGTGCATTGAAATGTAAATTTAAAATTGAAAAAAAATTTAAAGCTAGCACTTTAGTGCTCTTGTTAGCATCAGTGACCGGCTGCATCAAATCACTTATAGCCACCAAGGCTGCCTCAAGTTAAGTGCTGGCACAAGCCATTTTGGCAAACAACTAATAAGATTTTATTAGTGCTTTTACCTCACAAGAGATTGTTATATATTGTTATTATATTGACAATGTAAGTATTTCCCTGTAAGTATTTCTTAGAAAAAAATAATGATTGTGTGTGTGGTGTGTGCGCGCGTGCACGCACAAAGTCTCACCTCCGTGCTACAGAGATGAACACATACACATGTAGGTAGTGATGCTTACACTTACAAGAATACACACAGACACACAGGCGTACACTCTCAAACACACGCACACACACAGGCACAGAAGTTCACATGTAGTGTACAAGCACACACAGGCTCATAAACACGTCTTCTCTCACACTCACATTTTTAATCATTCAAACACACACAAACACGTAATGATAGAATCACAGATACAGATACTTTGTGGGCGTATGTGGGTGTGCACAGATGTACACAGAGAGTCACAGTCGCACTATATACACACCAACTAGTGCAACTGTCAACACTCTCTCTAGCTCTCTCACCCACACACACACACACACACACACACCTTGTAGGTCAGGCTATATATAGAGTGCTAATGTCACTGAATGAATTGCGATGTGTGTTCGGTATGTGTGTCTCTTGGGTCAGCTCCTCTTTTCTGGAACCTTCTTGTCAGGAGGGAGCGACCTGCTCTCCTTTGGCATCATCGCCCCTGCAAAGCGTCTATCTCTCTCTCTCTCTCCCTCTCTCTCCCTCCCTCCATCTCTCAATCTGTCTGTCTATCTGCCTTTGCTCTGTCTCTTATGGGCTTCCTCTTGGTCTCGCTCGCCCTCAACCAGCAATTACTCCCTCTCCTGTCCCTTCCCACTAATCTTCCCATCTGTCTTTCTGTCAGCGCATCGCCCCGCATTACTCTCTCTCTTCCTCTCCTTTCCCCCCCTGTCTCTCTCCTTCGCTCTCTCCTTTCCTCTTTCGCTCTGTCTTTCTGTCTCATCACCGGCTCTCTGTGACTCGCATGCCCTCCATAGCGATCTCCCGCTGCCTTCTTCCTGGTGTCATCCATTCTTCCCATCAATTTCGTCCTGACCAGGTCACGTTCACCCATTTTCACGCTCTCGACTGTGAATGCCACAACTATCTTTCTTTCTTTCTCCCTCTCCCCCTCTCCCTCTTTCTCTCTCTCTCTCACTCTCATTCTCACTTTCTTTTTTCTCCTGTCATGTTCACTGACAGTCCCTACACAGTGATTTGCACATATCAGAGATATTCACACATTGATATTCAATAATCCTGTTGTCTGACCCTTATATGTTCCCTTTCACTCTCTTGTATGGTCATTAACTCCCATCCATTTATCTCTTTCCCTCTTTCTCCACATGCCTCCTCTTTTTCTCTCTCTCTCTTTCTCTCTATCTCTCTCTCTGCCTTGTCTCTCTCTGTCTCTCTCCCCTTCTCCTCTTCCTCCTTCACCTCTTCCCCCTTTCAACATTCTGTCATGTTGTTTCATTCTCTCCTCCTGACATGCTGTTCTCCTCTCCCCAGTAACCCGGCCCTTCCCCAGTGTCCCATCGAGCTGTGCGGCTGGCGAGGCAAGACGTCCATACGGGCATTCGTCCCACGCAACGAACGCATGCACTACCTGCGCATGGTCGGCGTGGAAGTGTTCCTGAACAAGCAGGGGCAAGGGGACGAGGCGCCGCCCGAAGCTCGCAAGGGCAGCGACGCCGGCGGGAACGGTGAAGGCAAAGAGAAGGTCCCTCCGCAAGAGGATCAGAAGGCCAAAGATGGAGAGAATGGCTCCACCGCCAATGGTGCCGAGCCTGTTAGCAGCACCTGAAGTGGAGGGAGAGAGATGGAGAAGGATTAGAGAAAGGAGAGAGAGAGGGAGGACGAGGGGTTTCTAGGCTTTTAGAGGCATGGAGGCAACAAAACTGGCATCCAGCCAAAGTGCTGTGCTGAAGAAGGAGTTGAAGCGCCTGCCTGCAATGTTACTATACAGCCCCTTTCCCTTGTATGTCCTTGATTCCTTGGGATCGTCACCTAGAGGGATAAATTGACTTTATTTTATACGACCTTTTTTAAATGTCGGGATTTGAAGGCGTCTGTGCCTTGTTTTATCCTGTGTTTATTGTTTTTTTTTTTGTCATTTTAAATGAATAAGTTAAATGAACAGTTTTTTTCTTTTATAAAAAGAAATAGTCCTTTTCAACATAGTGCCACTAAACGCCACTATTAAAGGCTGCAGATGTACAGACACGACTTGAACTTGAAGTGGAAGTCAATGGTCTAGTAGGTTCATTCAGTTTATGCTCACTTGACAAATTTTTTTTTCTTGCAGATGCTTTATTTAGAACATGCCAATAATAAACAATCTCTATGTATAAATTATGTTGCCCTCAAATTATTGCTGGTTTTACCTCATCCACCGAAACTACACCATTGATGAACTAAATGCTCTTCACAAAGTGCTCATCAACAAATTTTAAGGAGGACTTTTATGAAGCGTTTATTGAAACAAGAGAGTAGTCTTCATATTGAATGGAAATACCAAAGAAGGAAGAGGGATGTGAAGCAGAGATGAGCCTGCAGTGAGTGCCATGACCAGTGGGAAAGTGAAATGAAACTGGCTCCAGGACAGACCATCACTGGGAGAAAAATAAACGAATCAGCCCTTTTCTCCCTGTAGTGAAGTCAGACGACAACACACAAACAGTAGAGGGATGAAAAAAAACGTGCTTTTAAAACCCAAGATGGCAGCTGTCTGTGGCGAACCTGGCGCTGGATCGCAGCAGCATGTGTGTTGCAGGGTAGCCTGCTTTTGGACCGGCTGCTGTGGAATAACAGAGAGACAAAGCAAGCTATCCTGGCAGCGAAGATGACTGGATCACATTTTTTGCAGTCCAAACTGGTCGTGTGCCCCAGAACGGGGAGAGGGGGAGAGATGAAGACTGAAAGGGCGTCACGCTGATCTAGTGTCAGTGAAGCATGGCGCAGAGGAGATGGGGAGGGAATGGAGGGAAAAAAACGAGAGCGATGAAGAAAACTTGAAATAACGTTATCTGTCTCCTTCAGGTCTTTCACACAGTACCATTCACATTCAGGGACAAGGAGGAAAGAAAGGATGTTGATGGAAGGAGGGAGGGAGGGCCTTCAGAGGAAAAAACTCAGTTAAGGACTTGTGAAATATGCAGACTGTGTGTGCATGCCTTTGTGTGTGTGTGAGAGAGAGGGTGTGCATGTGTGTGTGTGAGGGATGGACAGAGAGAGAGAGAAAAAGACAGAGTTCTGTGCTGTACCTTTTTAGCACAGTCCCTGCTGCCAGCTCACTCATACTCCTAATGAAATCCTCCTCCACAGGAGCCAAGTACATTGACATCACTCCTCACTCTGTCCTGTTCTGTTCTTTCTAGATCTTTCCCCTCTCACAATTCTGTTTGTCTGTCTTACTATCTTTGTGTTCATCTTTCTGTTAAACTGCTGCATGTTTCCATTTTCTTTTTGGGCTGTTCCTGTTGCCCTACTCTCTACCCACTCTATCCTCTCTCTCCACTTACAGTTGCATGAATATCCCCTAAATGTCGCCCACTCACAGTTGCTCCACATTTCTCTCCTTTTGATTCCCTCTCTCGGTTCTCCACTGTAATCCCCTGACACAAAAAGCCAACTACCCCCCCACCCCCCTTTTACCAACCAACCAACGATGCTTTAAAAATGTTACAGTGAAGAAGAGGGTCCAATATTATTTTGTTTGCCCGAAGACAAATGCCCGTTTCTGAATTGTTAGAGAATCACCTGTCTTCCTCTTGTTGTCAAATGTCACCTTGCTTAGTCGCTGTTCTCTTAGCACAAGGGGTGAGTCAACGTTACTCCGTGACCTACGGAACGAGAAGGAACGCTACCACTGGGACAAGTGCAGCAACCAGGTCGATTTGACTCTCTCTCTCTCTTTCTCCACTGTGAGCTCCTATCCTCTTTTCTCCACTGCTTCGCTCACTCATGCTTCATGCAACTCAGTGCTAAGCTCCTTGGACATGAATATACATTTAGTATTATGTAATAACAGGATTATGCAATTGAGGCACGCACAGGACTGAGAAAGAGAGATGTGAAGGAGACAGTCGAGGGAGAGAATGAGAGCCTGCATGAAATAAGCAAATTTATTCTATCAAGCTAGTGCCAGTGTGGCCCTGTTTGACTGTTTACCTCCATCTCAGCAAGGAAATTCTACATCCACCCTGCTCAGTGACAGACATGTCTTTAAATGCTCATTTTCACAGAGAGTGAGAGAGAGTAAGAGTGAGAGAGAGAGGATCATAAGATCTTGGGAAGGACCATTTAAAAACCTGTCAGTAGTTTGATCCATCCGGTCTAGGCTGTGGGTTCAGTTAAAGCCTTGGGAGACCCATTTCATTATATTTTAAAGTGGTGGGGGATAAACTACAGCCTGTCACTTGGTCCTCTTGGTCACACATTTTAAAGCCATGGTTCTCCTCCTGGACACCTCAAGGATCAAACTACAGTAGCCTGCCACTTGTCCAGTCTTCATCCCCACCCCCCCACCCCCCCACCCCCAAGATGATCTGAAAAACAGGAGATGGTTATTAAGGTAAATATGGCTCTTCATGTTCTCAATGCCAAGTGTACTGATAAAGTTCAATGCCAGGGAAATATACGTCCAACAAACAAATATAAACACACACACACACACACAACATTAAGGTTTTAGAGCTATGATGAATACTCAAGGACTCAACATCCATAACAAAATAAATGATGGCTCAGTTCTTCATAATTCCCATCTTTATCTCTCTCATTTCCTCTATAAGCACTTTCTCTCTCTCTCTCCCCATCCTTCCCTCGATGACCGCCCTAGCCTTCCCTTCGTTATCACTCGGCCTCTGAGACGCACACTGTCACTTAAAGCACGTCACTGTTCACTGCAAGTTCAGGGTGAGGGCAACACTAACTGTTCGCCTGATTCAGGGGCATTAGAAACACAAGCATGCAGATAGACAAGCAGAGCATAGCACAGCGGGGAGTTCACGACATGTCCAAGGCACAAGAGTGCTTTTATGTTGCTTAATGCTGGATGGGATCGCCCATGACTGTGAATATCAGAAAGATCTTAATGAAGTGGGAAAGAAAAAAAAGAAAAGAAAGGTTCACAGATTCTCGCTCAGCCCAAATGAAATACCCGAAATGAATTCAACACCTCACGCCACTTGTCCCAGTAAATCTATAGTGCAAAGCTGCATTCTTCAAAGCACGGGTGGAAACAGGGCACCATTGATGATTGCCATCATTGATGGAGGGAGGGAGGAGGAGGAGGAGGAAGTGAGGGTTGCCCTGGTTAGGATTCCGCTGATGCACTGCCGTGCCAAATTTGGTCTCCGGTTCATTCTTAGGTCCTCCTTCCTTCCTTCCTTCCTTCCTTCCTTCTTCTTCCTCCTCCTTCTCTTTCCTTCTTTTCTTCTCATCTCTTCTCTTATCTTCTCGTCGTGGCTGAGGGCAGACTCCTGGAGCCTCTCCGAGAAAGCCACTCCATCCCCCGCTTGCCCACTCGCTTAGCTCCAGGCTTTATTTAGCATATGCCTGCAGGTGTTGCCTAGTAACAGAGACGAAGCAGATCCTGCCAGGGAGTATCGGTGTGCACTTGGGTGGGGTGGTGAGGGGTTTGACAGACAGCGCACCTCGCTCTTGTCACACACCCCAGTAGCACCACCTCCCCTCCCTCCCTCCCTCCCTCTCTCTATCCTCCCTTCCTTCCTTTCTCCCTTCCCTCCCTACTTCTATCCTATGCTCACATACCCACACGTTGGATATGGATTTACATTCAAACACACTGAACCCTGTATGTTCAACAAAAATAAGGGCTATAGCTAAAATCACCAAAGGTGACGGTAGGTCCTTATCGTAAGTCAACCTTGATTGGAATAGTTTTAGCGACACCAGAGAGAAGGTAGTGCTAAAAAAGTGAAAAAAACTTCTTCTATTTTTAAATGTGGGTGAATGCAGTTGGAAGGCTGCCACCATCTCCACAGTCTCTGCATGCTTTTCTTCTGAGCACTTTGAAAACAGATGAACCCTACAGATATTTGGTTTTCCACTGCACAAACTAAAACAACCCTGACAAGGTGCTGTTATCACTAAAGAGAGTCACATTTTCCATGCACTAGTGTGATCTTGCCTGTTGTACAAATCTGAGCTTTTTTTTCTCAGGCCAGCCATGCAACTTTGTACTGTGCTTTCCTCTCAGGGGCTCTATCACACACTGTCCAAGCTGTGTTTTCTCCATCATATCGCCTATCATTTGACGTAGTTTCGTCTTGGGTCTCATCAAACTTGTAGGAGTTCACAGCAGGCCAAGGGTAATTGATACAGCGTCTTCTAAACCCCAAGACGCAGAGGGTCACGGCGTGTCGATCAGATGACGCTTCCCGACTGCGATTGCCCTCATTCTGTCCTTTCATTAACATTAGTATTCATGTAGCATTCTTCTCAAAGCTACTTGTGTTGCAATACACCTTGACCCAAGAAAACAACAGCTGTTTTCTTTTTTTTTCTTTTTTCTTTTTTTACTACTTTATGGTACCATCATAGTTTAATTGGCCTGACAGCACATTTATTGGAAAGCATTTGCGTGCCCTGAACTGGCCTTGGCTTTCAGGGTTGTAGGGTGTGTTACAGGCAAATGATGGATATGGGAATTAGCCTCTGGTTAGCTCAAAGCACTGACCCCTGTTACAAGGTTCGAGGGAGAGGAGAGAGGTAGTGAACACTATGGCTGCATTACACATGGCACCCTCATACCCCCCATCCTATAATTTACCTCACCCTCTGATCTCCCAGCAACTGACATCCTTTGTATGTTCACACATGTATTGCACAGAAATGTTTTCTAGTAGGAAGAAAGGCATGTTGGGATGCAGAGATCATTGAGGTGGACAGTTTTATACACTCGACTTACTCCTTAGTGTTCTTTTGGCCCCGTCTCTAAAGCAATGGTGTAATTCTGTGCAATTGCTATTGCTGATGTTTAGACAAAAATCTTTTTATCTTTTGTGGTAAGTGCAAAGAGCGTGTGAGGATTTTGTTTTTCCTTCTCAAGCCTCTTTTGTGTCAGCACTCTTTCCTGGTGGACCAGACTCTTTCACTTTGGGCGAGTCTGGACAATCTCGATAGACATACATTAATGTGCGAGTCTGGACAATCTCAGTAGGCATACATTTACTTTGCAGTGGGGGCACTTTAAACCTTTTGGTTCTGCCTTCAAGTTCTGTTCGCTGATAGGTTGCTTGAAAATCTAGTTGGAGAAACAGAAGCCTTAGGAGAGTATACTGACATACTACTGTAGTGGAATACAATATTGAGCGGAGGCAGCAGCGGCCACTTCACTCGACTGACAATCGAGTGACCTGGGTTAAATTCCCAAACCCCACATTGCCACATCGCTTTGGATAAAAGTGTCTGCTAAAGACCTGTCAACTTTACTTTACTTTATGTATTACGGCGGCACTAGCCTGGCTAGTTTCTTGGGTGATCTCATAGCAATCAGAGGATCATGTCATCTTCATGGGGACAGGTGCTTGAAGAGAAAGTGTGGAGTGAGAGTCTGGTAGACTGGAGTTCATCTTTAGAGACCTAATTCAAATGACAGCTAAAGTGCAGTTGTAGCCCTGGGTAAATCCGTACTGCACTTTATTCAAGACTTTCTAATTCCAGAGACATAACCAGCAATTTAAAGTTAAATTAACAGCATTAAGTGCAGCAAACACATCTTTCATATAAACAATGGTTTTAATTTTGTTTACTCAATATGAAAAATGCATATCAATAGTTTAACCATACACAGTAATGCAAATGCCTTCATTGATTGTGAATCATTGCCCACCCCGTGCAGAATAAGTTGTTGTGATTGGTTCCAGGGCTTTTGGTGATTCTGAAATAGGCTGCAGAAGGCTCATGAACAGATAGATTTGCAGAGCAAATTTTCTAGCGCTGCATCTGTGTTTACCTGGTGCAGTTGGCCCATACCATAGCTGTTATGTGCCATGCAGGAACACCATATTGATTCACCCATGTTTGCACATTACCATGATATGCAAATGATTCTCCCAAGTCATAGGCACCTCCATTCTATCATCTTTACCTTTGTGTGAGTATGTCACAGAAACATACAGACATTTAAAAAGCTTGATAGTGTGTTGTACCTCTACTAGTCCATATTCAAGGACACAAAAATCAGCATGCAACTCGACAACTTTTATTGAACTCCCTCATTTAGGAAATCCCACATATGTTATTCAGTGCACCCCTGCAGGCCGTAAAAGCTAAGCTAAAAGGCTATTATAGATTGTGTTGTGTTGTGTTACCTTTTCAAGGAGGATGCTCAGCACATCTCAAACTATGTGGGAATTGTGCTGCATGACATTTTGACAACAAGTTTGAAATAGGGGGAGTGTAAAGGTCATTAGGTCTTTAGGTCATTTTTACTTGTAATGTGAATATGCACTTTGGCCTTCATTTGTGTTAGACTCTTGGTGTTTAGACTGGTAAAACGTGTGTGCCTCTTGCACAAAGTATGCATCACCGACCTTAACATGATGTCATTGGTTGGAACGGGGAACGATTGGATAATCCACCATTGTCAGTTGTATAATCCCAGATTGTTCCAACCCCTGGGTAATCTGGTTAGATTAAGGGCTTGAATCATTTAGCGCTGCTGGGGTGATTTGTATCATGTCACAATTGTCGTGCGCCCACTGTGTGTCTTGTTTGTGTGAGAAGACAGCATTGCACCAGTTGTTGTGCATATGCTACAACAATATTGTAAGTCTTTTCACCAATCCCACATGCTCTAAAAGCACATATCTGCCTTTCTAATGGATTGCATTCTCAGGGCCAAAGTATGACTTTGAATTAAATATGCACCACCAGAGATGCTGAACATAGAATCCTGGGAATTGGGCTTCATGGTTGCTGAGGTTGTGTGCACGTGTGCATACGTGCTTGTATGTAGATCATGTGTATGCATGCATGCATGGGAGTGTTGTGCAGACACTCAGCGTTTCAGATCCACTCTATGTTTCTACTTCTTTCAGGCTCATTGCACTCTCCATAGAAAGGAGAGCAACGAGCCGGGCTCTGTCTCTCTTTAACAACCCTCCCCTTCCCCCACAATCACTCTCTCTCTCTCAAACACACACACACACAAACGCACACACACACACACACGCACACACCCACACATACTTCTTTTCCCACCAGATAAAAATGGGGTAAACCATAAATCAGTCAATCCCTGCGGAGCAGCCAAGAACTCAGGAATCACCTTGAGGAAGAGCTCCTGTACTGTATGGGACAGCAGACTGGCTATATTTATGTTACAGTCCTCAGAACAGCGCCACTGAACAAAGCGATAGAGATCTAGAGAGACACAGGCAGAGCCGAAAAAGAGGAGGAGGAGAAGAAGAAGAGAGGGTGAAAGTGTGAGAAAGACAGAGAGAGACAGAGAGAGAAAGCATGTTCATGCATTGCCATCAGAGCTTTCAAAAAGGGCTCTAAAAATACATTTTTTCTCTCCCCCGTGTGCTGTACCATAAAATATTTATAGCCCGCCACAATCTGCCTCTCTGGCGGTGATGCAGCCACCTTGCAGTATTCATGAGCCTCCGAGCTGGTTGGCTGGGGGAGGGCTGCCAAAATGGAACAACCTGCCCCCCCCCCTCCCAACCCAAAAGATTGGGTGGTGGTGGTGGTGGTGGTGGTGGTGAGGGTGGGGGCTTATGTAATCCATTGCACATAACCAGCAGTCAGTGGCCTCAGACACACATCCCTGCACACAGTGTTGTGTCCCTGTCACTCTTTAGTCTCTCTCACTACACCACATCTATTCTCTCTCTCTCTCTCTTTCTCTCTCTCTCTCTCTCTCTCTCCATTAGTTTGTTGATTTCTGTTGGTTTTTCTCTCAGTGGCTGTCTTTCTCTCGATTTATCCTGTGCTTACTTCTCAGTGTCTCTCACTCTCTCTATCATTTGTTCTCTTTATCTCTGTTATTGTTTCTTTCTCTCTCTCTCTCTCTTGCTCTCTCTCTCTTTCCCTCTCTACAGTCGGAGGGTCTGCCTCATGTCCACAGTGCAAGACAAGCCGCCCCGTGTCTGTCAGAACTGGTGTTTCACCATTGTTCTTTCACTCTGAGCCATGTTTGCTTGCAGTATTCCCATACTCCTGACATGCCATGCTCAATTGATGCCCCACTAACTCCCATAGGATGTTTCCAATCTCACAGCACACATAGTCTTATCTGCAAGCAGATGCAGATGCAGATAGCTTATTATTTATCATTCAATCGTATGCGTGTAGTAAGAAAGTGTGCCAGATTAGCAAATTTTGAAACTTTGCAGCTTTGATCAATTACATTAATTTAGTGTAAAAATTTAGTGTAAAAACGACATTGTAATTTCCTGCTCAAGAAAGAGGTATTTTTCTGGTATGCATAGATCAGTCGTTCATATACATATCACAGACAAACACGCTAGCATCAGTTTATGCTACTGTGCTCTATTGCCGGTTGTCTGGCACCATATCATTAAACACCAGCCATCCTCCTGTGTACGAAAAAGAGTCTAATAGGAAGCCTTCTCCCCCCTTTAGATCAAAGTCTTCTCCTTGTCATCTCTTATCACCAGGATCAGCCCATCTTTATTCTTCTCAGCGAGGATTCTCATAACCAGGGGGATGTAGGCATGGATCTGGAGATCTGTTTGTGTTGTTATTTCAATGAGATTATGGCTATCACAGGCATTGTTTGTCAAGCTTAATCCAAACCACTGTCATTCTAGGTGACACCCATTCCATTACACATAGTGCTCCTAATGCGTCAGTTACATTCTCACATTCATGAGAGTAATGCAGGCCTTTTATAGATGTGTATTTATTGTTTATACATGTGTGTGTGTATATGTGCGCATGTGTGTGTGTATGAGTGTGTGCATGTGTGTGTGTGTGTGTGTGTGTGAGTGCGTGTGTGTGTGTATTTTGAATGCACACATCAATTTGTGGGAATACTGTCATCTTTTTTTTCCCTTTCTGTGAAGTGGCTGGCTTAACGCTTCCAAATGCCAAAAATTCATTTAAATAAATGTCACATTATCAGTGCTTAGAAAGATGATCCTTTCCTATTAGAACACAGCTTGATAATGTCAAACAGTTACCCTGAGATAAATAAATTGCCCATTTCAGAAAGACCTAAACAGACACAAACATTGATATAG
Source organism: Tenualosa thibaudeaui (assembly GCA_027481765.1). Taxonomy (NCBI): domain Eukaryota; kingdom Metazoa; phylum Chordata; class Actinopteri; order Clupeiformes; family Clupeidae; genus Tenualosa; species Tenualosa thibaudeaui. The sequence goes on from JAIFZK010000011.1 coordinate 8,786,165, forward strand.
AGAGAGAACAGAGTAAGCTAAGCAAACCCTACCACAGTAACAGGACATAGAGATTACTGTAAACTGGATGCCATCAAATATTTAACTCTTCCATCCATTTTCTCTTCAACTATTCATATGTAGATGTAAAGTATGTGTATCTATGCAGTTTGGGTGAGAGAGGACGTCAATTATTTAACACGTTGCAGAGAAAGTAAACACACTGCAGCACCAGGAAGTTTGACCATTTGATCTTTGGCCAGATGATTTAGTGTCAACAGAGGTGCCAGTATATGTGAATATATTAGACTTCTTTGAAGGTGGGAGAGAGGGAGATAAAATATTGTTGGTTGTGCAACACATCCTCAATGTCCTTCATGTTCTTCCCCCATGCACTTAGTTAATCTTCACACCACCGTCAAGACTAATCAAGTCTCAGACAGACATACAACCCACGATGAGCCCTGTTATGCCTGTTAAGGACACTGGACCATCAGCACCTCAATATGCTCTGTGATGCCTGTTAAGGACATCAGACTTACAAAGCAAAGCAACTGAGGACAACTGGGCACCTTTTGCATGGAAATCTGAATGGCGCCTTATCGTTGTTTGGTTTATCTCTTCTCTCCTGATACGGTTGCTTTTGTTGTTTTTGTTTGTCTCTCTGTTGTCTCATTGTGTATGTGAAGGGTGTCTGTCCATCCCTCTCTCTCTTTCTCTCTCTCTCTGTCTGTCTGGGTAACCTTCAGAAAAGTCTTTGGAGATAGGAATAGAGAGAGACAGAGATGTAGAGAGAGAGGATGTTGTGGGAGTGTGTGGAGAGAGAAAGAGAGAGAGAGACAGACCTGCCTCTTGTTTACTGGCTGGCATTTACAGGCTGTCTGCGCGTGTTTAGCAGTTCCTCTCTGAGCTTGTTATCGTGCCAGGCCCTCTGGAATGAACTGCTGTTTGCTATGCAAAAGAGTCTCTTTACAGAACCCTTCAAATCAGCCAAGGCCCTCCATCCCACAAAAAAGGCCCTTCTATTCTAAGAGCTCAAATGGTGCATTATTTCACCCCTTTGGCTCAGAATCAACAGTGAGGTGGGTGATGAAGAAAGATATTTACATTCTCTAATATCCAATCTCTTTACAGTTACATTCAAATGCTCCGGTGGCTTTGAGTCCCATCTCTTTTTTATTGTTCATATATAAACACATCAGTAAACACATCAGTCTGGAATTACTTTGTACATGGCAGTACACTAAATGTTGCTAGAGAGGCAAATCATTAGAGCAAGGAAGCAACAGCTTAGCCAAGTCTTTTTGCTTCATTTTCCACAATCGTCTAAGAAAAGCTTCAGCAAGACTAAAAACAACCGTGAGCTCTGGGATCAATTAAAGGCCTCTAATTCTCTCTGGCATCAAAGTCAGCGAGCATCACCTTTAAACAGGCTGTGATTGTGTCAGCAAGTGTGCGTGTGTGTGTCCGTGTGTGACTGCTTCTTTTAATTCTCCATGACCCAGGCATAAGAACTCATCATTGAAGTTCACAGATGGCCAGTGTAGACTGGGGGAGTCCTTGTCAGTCGAGTGAAGTGTCCTTGTAAACAGGACAAGGAGTTGCTGATGTTAGGAGATGAGACACAGCCTGACCGTCTGCCAACCCCCCCAACCTCACCCTACTCCACCCCACCCTACCCCACCCCACCCAATGCCTGATCTCCATAACCAGACACTGCAGAGGCCCTAGCTCCCCACGGCCTATCACACTGTGAATCATCTAGCTCCTTGGATGGCCTATCCAGGCTTCCCATTAACTCAAATGGACACAAAGTACCTACAGACACCCTTAGAGATTCACCATCGGAAAAAAGGAATCAAGATTACTTCCCATGTATGTCTGTATCTGGATAAGACAGTATATTGTGTGTTGTGCTAAAGGGATAGAATCATAACAATAATTAATATAGCGTAACCATAAAAGGAAATCCTTAAGTTGGGAAGATCTAGTGTGCTAAATAAATAAACAGAAATAAACTGTGTAAGTTTGATTTATACTGGTTATCGTTCATCAGTCCATTACGGGCTCGAATGAGTCGATTGCCAGTAATCTGTTGTTTACACTTATCTGTGTTAATCCCTGCCTGTTCAATGTTTGGTGTCCTGGCCCTCAGTCAATAGATATAAAAAAAGAATTAGAAACAAGAACATGATCAACGTCTGATGTTGACTCTGTCTGACGCCATAGTTCCTTCCTCAGCCACCCCTATGTTTTTAACATCACATTTGTCAGTTAGTGTCTGCCTGTGTATTTGTGTTGGTGTGATATAACTGTTAATCACCACTATGTTTGACAATCTCAGAAGATGAAGGGATAATGGAAGCTGTGCGTCACTTTGACATGATGTGCTCTGAACAAAAGGTACAGTCTACCAGGCTCTGGCATCAAGACAAAGTTGTGAATATGTATCCAGTGGGAAAAGAACTGTTATCATAACTTATCACAACCCACGACTTATCATTAGAAATGAGTGGGTACACTATGTGCGTTGTCTAAGCAGGACAAATTTGTTTATAAGGGGATGTGGAAAAGGAAGATAAGGACCAGCAATATTCTGTTGACAAGGATTTTTGGTTTTGGGGAGTGAGCGTGTCGCTGGCAGGGTGAGATGACAAAGAGGTTCAGGCCTCAGTGTGCCAAGTTGTCAACGCGACGTAAATTTAGCACCCAACCCTAAGGCCGCGACAGACAACCAGACAGACATCCCTGAAGTCTGCAGGCCCCTCGCTTGAGTGGCTGAGGTGAGAGCTGGTGATGAACGAGTATTGAGAACATGACTTATGTTCAAACTAGAGGTTAGCTATTCAAACACACTGAATTGAAATCACACAGAAAAGGTATAACTACAATAGCTTGTTGCCATAAGAGTGCGTAACAAGTTGAATAAGGTTGATGGCAATGCAATGAAAGTGTACTAATAATAGTAGTTATACTGAATACTGACTATGAAAAATGGCTGCGTATCTACAAGCAGGACAGTACAAAACATAAGGTTTGAGAAGAAATGAAAACAAAACAGCTTATGTTCAGTAGGGTAGAATAAGCCTACAACTTTTATTGCACATTCCTGTTTGGTTTTGCTCCGACTATGACCTGCAATGTTGTTGGCGTGGTGCACTGAACCACACTTAGTCTTGTAGTTTATTCCCAACAGTCCCTGGAGCCTGAGATAGCTACACACACGACTCCACTTGATTCAGGTACATATCATTCTTAATGAGTTGTTTTTTCTCTTTTATCTTTTTAATCTGTGACAATACCTGCAACATGCTTCAAAATCTTCAGTTTGGCAAACCACAAATAAATTAAAACACAAACATTCATAGAACACAATTTGACATTGTTCGGACGTTTAAAAAAAAAATCTGGACATGAGAACTTGAAAAATAAAGAACCAATAAGAAAAAAAGACATTCAGTTATTTTTTTCAAGATTTTCTTCCTTTTCTAGAAAACAAACAAACAAACAAAAACAAAACATAACAAAAAAACATAGCTAGCTAACAATCACAGACCACATGCAGATATAGTACAACAGAATCATCTCACTTGTTTTGGACAATTAACTCAGTTAGTTAGTTAGTTTATGTAAACTACCAATCTAAACTATATCACAAAATTATGCTCTTTAAATTGGCGAACACCCAATTTTTGAGATATTTCGACTTTGTATACTTTTCACAGAGCTCTCTTGCTACGTCCATAAGAATACATAACCACTTTTTTTCAGTGACTGCCCAAAGGAGAGTGTTGGAGAAGATCAAAAGCACTTCTTTTTGATACCAGACGTGTGAGATCGGGTACTGAGCCATCCAGCTTGTTACATAATAAGCAGGAGAAAAAAAAGCTGCAGCAAATGCTCCGATACAAAATGCCATCAAACAAAGTACAACTAGAGTACAGGAAGGAATGCTATTTTTTGTGGGAAGAGGCAGGGTGTAAAAAAAATGCTAAAAATGATGCATGTTTGAAAGCAGAAATCAACCCCTCGTTCTCTCCAACGGACTCACTCTACTTTCCCCTCTCCAAGGGTTAAGATGATGACAAAAGGCTCTGCAAAAGCTCATCTGGGAAAAAAAAAATCTCATGGATTCCTGTCCTTCCTTGACCCCTCTGCATAGGGAAGTATAGGCAACTAATGTGAAATTGGGGTGGGTTGGGGGCTATTTAAATTATTCCTTGGGTGTCTATCCTTCTTTTTGTTCAAAATGTCACATTAATTAGCAGCTTTCGGTATGACATTTCAAGTCCTGACAGCACTGATGGATCCCATGCTTGGAGGCTTTCCTTTGTGCACAGCTTTGCATAGAAAGAGACATGCGTGCACTGGGCAAGGCACCTCGAATCTCTCTCACAATTAATGTTCCAATGCTGTGAGAAAGTTGGGAGTTGAAAGTGGTCTTGAGAAGAGATTTTGGCTCATAGTTCCCCAATTAATCTCAATTACATCTCCGTCTCACCAGCACCCCATTGTCCCTTTCTCCCTGAATTGTCACATTCTTTTCAGTGCATTTCAATTAAAACATAAAAATAAATACTTCAACTTGATACTAGGGGTTCAAAGGGGTTGTGGATGTTGGTGGACTCTTAATCTCCTGGCAGCTCCTGGGTTTTAGAAGAAGCTGCCGAGAAAGAATCCTGACAAAGAATTCCAGCCACAACCAGTCTTAAACTGACTGAACACTTATTTGTTGTTGCTGTTCATTTCTCCCCAGTCACATGTCAATCTTGTGATACCCACAAAGTTATCAGAACATCGTTCCATGTTGGGAGTCTCAACTGGTCTGTGACGTAAATGGAAACGGAACAGGCTGTCCCTACTGTGTTCATGTCTATGCGCATGAAAAGGTCTATTCCTGTTGCTCCTTGACACTTCCCCCATACCACATGGTTACGTCTGCCGACATGCCAGGTCAGATGCCACAACAAAACAAGGCTAAAGCAGAGCTTGTAGCAACCTAGCATGGCAGGCATGCAACCACTGCAGCCTTGGCAAGCTTGATGTTTTTGTTGTTGTTGTTGTTTGCCTTTTATAATGCGTTGCTGATGTAAGATACATGCAGCGGGGGTTGTCCGACAACAGTGCCGACACAAACTGCCAAATCGGGCTTCTGTGATTGGAGCCCAGTAGCAGAGGTATTAATTGAAGCAATATGCTCGGAAACAATAACGGGGCTGTTTGAGGGTTTGAGATTGGCTGTCACGAGGAGGCATTATGTCCGAGGGCCAGCACTTCATCCACAATCTTCTGCCGCAATCACGGCGCCAGCGAGTGAGAGCCAATCTACCCGGGCACTGACAACTCCATGGAAAGCCACCATGGCCCCATCAAATAACAGTGTCAGGCCACCACACGCGCCAGACAAGTGATGATAGTTAGGGCTTCTGCGCATCTCCATCACGTCCCACTAATATCTCTGTTTGAGATCCTTTCCACCACACTACACGGTGCGTCTTAAATACACACAAGTCTTCCACTCTCTCTTTCTCTCTCTCACACATACACACACAAATTCACAATGACAAGCACACACCCCCTCATCAAATCTAACTGAGGCTCTGACATTCGTTGCTGGCCATCTGGTATCTAAATCATGAGAATTATAGGCTTTTGGTCTCCTCCAAACACACACACACACACACAAAAATGATATAATGAACAAAGATCGTACAGTAGTTCACTCTGCAGTAGTAGTAGCCATTCTGTTTTTTTTCTCTTTAACGTACCTCTGCATATGCATGGGATTTGTTTTTTCTCCATTAGAAATCAATGACCAGCTACGCAACACAGTGATGTCTAAATTTAGCCACACGCACGCGAGAGACAGAGAGAGAGAGAGAAAAGAGAAAAAGTAAAAGAATAGAAGAGAGAAAAAGAGAGAGAGACAGAGAGAGAGAGAGAGGAAGAGAAAGACAGAAGAGCACAGCTCCACATTAAGTACAATCTTCATGTTGCATTGAACTGTGAATCATAGCACAGCCAAAGAAGAAAGGGGGAGAGAGAGAAAGGGTGGGAGGGTAAAGAGCCTTACATGTACCATGCTGTTCTGCCTGTCTATCATTAAATATTTAACAATGTCATTAGCATGTAAATGGGAGAAAAGTCTGACGTCACTTGGGAGTGGTGTGCTCAACAGCTTGTGGAAGGGGAGTGGTGGTGGCAGGGTAGAGGTTTGATGTGAAGGATACACTGATGTCAGAAGACAGGGGAGAGGGCTACTGCTGATGCTGGTGTTGGTGGTGGGTTGGGGGCAGGGGAAGAAAAGCAAGAGACATATTCCCTTCCCACCACCCCCCCCCCCCCCTTCTTCAACCCCTGCCCCACGTGCCTTGTAGATGAGTGTAGTGTCGGAGAGAGCACGGCCGGCGAGTGTCTCTGGAGCAAGCGCTCGGACTGTGGCTCCGGGGTGAACAGTCGGAGGATGAGGATGTACATGTCTCTGTGTGTGTGTGTGTGTGTGTGTGCATGCGAATGTGGTGTGTGTTTGAGAGAGTGTGTATTTCTATGTGTGTGACAGAGAAGCACTCTACCATGTGTGGTACCCAGTACAGTATGGTATGGTGGCTGTTTGTCAGTAGCCTTTTTTTCTCATATTTGATTTCCATAGAGTTCAATGGTGAGCGAGAGCAGGAAAAGGGACAAGGGCTAGTATTCAGGGAACAAGTAGACGAAGAAAAAGACGAGAAGAAGAAGAAGAAGAGAGAGAAATAGGAGGAAGAAGAGGCAGAAGAAGAAGAAGAAGGAAAAAGGGACCAAAAAAAGCAACGTGACAGGTTGGCCACATCCCCTCCTCCCCGACACGGGAAGGCTGCATTCAGCCGTCAGAAACAGGGGGAGACACCCAGCCGTACTTCTCATGGGTCTTCACTAGGCTTTTAAAGGTGGCCTCTGCCTCCTTACGACTGAAGGCTTTCTTGGATTTGCCAGCTTTCCTGCAGATCCGTCCCTGCGAAAAAGAGATAGTGAGGAAGACAGGGAGAGTGAGAGTAAAAAAACAAGTTTAGTTAGACAGCACACAAAGCAGTTAAGGTCTGAATAGCTTATAGCTCAAAACATGAGTAAAATTTCCACACTAACGTCATAGAAAAAAACCTTTATAGACGTATTACAAATGTAGTTCATCTATTTGCTTTTATGATGCATAATCTGAAAGTCTACATTAGTATGCAGACTCTGTGAGGTTATTAGTATCATATTATTAATATTATTACATTATTAATATTATTACAATATTATTACATTGCAGACAATTCTATATTATTAGTATGCATATTCAATTTCAGTGACATTTTATAATTCTCTCCTTATAAGCTCCAGGCCTACTTTTTCCCAGCCCTTAAAAATATATAAACAAAAATCAGATTAGGGCAAAACAAAAGTGCTTTGCCATGGAGATATGCAGACTAGTTCCCCACAATGTAGTGGTAAGCCCATCCTAAACACACTGGTCCAAGACACTGAGAACAGCTCTGGCATCCAGTTCAGTCTCACACCACTTGTTAGTGTGGTTTAAATAGACAGCATAAAGGACTTGTCTGCTATCTGGCCCCTGCATTTAAAAGAGATACTGAGAAGTGGTGAAAGGATGACATCACCGGTCGACGCCAGATGAGCCGACGTGTTAAGAGTCTTGGTATTTATGACACACACTACCACAATATAAACACAGAGGTATGAAGTCAGAGGCTGATTAATGACCCAATCATTTAATGGTTTGCATGTCAGAGGATGGTCTCGGCTGCAGAGCAGAGGGCTATGCTGGACAACCAAGAATGCCCACAACGTTCTTCTGGTCAGAAAAGACAACTGCTAATCATATAGCTTTATTCTTGGTAATGGTTGAATGACACATAAATATACGATTTTATAAAGCAATTTCCCAGCAACGTTTTCTTTTGATGTTGTATTCTTTCTGCCTGCCAGGACTGATCTGACAATAAACTACCAAACACTATAGTGAAGGACAGCATTTGAAAACTGTGGAGTAATAAGCAACGCAATCCAAACCCTCTATGAGGTTCACATCTATGACATTTAATTTGGATTCATCATCACGTTACAAAATTACAAATGAAACCCTCATACTTGACAGACCTCCTCCATCTCCACTCTCCAACCCGCAGACTACGCTCTGCTGACGCCAACCTCCTCACTCCCATCACCAATACCAAATACCGCACTCTGGGTGACAGAGCCTTCGCCATTGCTGCCCCCACCCTCTGGAACTCCCTCCCCCTGGCCATCCGAAACTCTGATACATTGCTGTCCTTCAAACACCATCTCATAACCCACCTCTTCAAGACTGCATACAACCGCTGACATGCCATCTCCCTGCACCGCCCACCCTCCGTCCCTCCTGATCTATCTTGTCCTGCTGTTTTTCCTACCTTTGTATTTGTTTGTATATGTCTTTGTATGTCCATACATGTATCTCTATGTAAAGCGTCTTTAAGTGCTCAGAAAAGCGCTATATAAAACCTATTTATTATTATTATTATTATTATTATATAATCAAATATATCCACAATCAAATACACTAGTCCCTGATTAATGAAGAGCAAATGATCACAGGGAGGTAGTCAGAATGAATGCTTAGCTGTGGCTGGCTAAACCACTATGACAATAAAAGTTAGGCAAAACAAGAGATTCAAGGCATGTCTCTTGACTACACAGACCCAATACTAGAAAATAACAAATGATGAGAAATAAACATTTGATGGCAATATTCCCTCACAGATTTCCTCCAAAGATTCAGTGACAGAATTTGAAAAGGGTCACATGCAGGGTGGAGGCCACTGATTGCTTTCTGTCTTTTTTGTGATGAAAAACAGCAGAAATAGGTGACCTCTTATTGTCACACATGAAAGCCTCAGCTAAAGCCCTCTCGCTATCATAGCCCAGGCTTCTGTCATTTCTGATATGCTCATCATAGCATAATGAGGTTGTCTTTTCATACTGTGACCCATGTCCTTGAAACCGAGATGTTGGAGGTGTCTGTGTGTGTGTATGTTGTTCAAAATGGCTTCCCACCATCACATAACCACCTGTGTGGGCGATGCATCAAAAGGCAGCATGACTGCGTGAGGAGGTTTGTGAGTGACGCAAGAGGGAAGAGCCCACTCTTTATGCTCCCACACACAAAAGTGTGGCCGATGGTGGTGGCGGCAGCAGCAGCAGCAATGGCCGTGGTGGTGTAGGGGGCGTGTAGGATCATGGCATTCGCTGACTGCAACGCAGCGCCAGTCAATCATCTTCTCAAATGATTCCGAAGCACGGTGATTTCCGGGGGACAATTGGCCACATGCGGGGAGAGAGGGGAGGTCTTTGAAAGAAGGGGGCAAGGTGGGGGAGAGAGTGTGAGAGGGAGAAAACTAACTGGTGCTTTCCAGTGGCCTGCATGGACAATAGGAGACAGAGAGGGAAATCAAGAGAGAGAGAGAGAAAGAGAGTGAGTGAGAGAGAGAGAGAGGACGTATGAAAGGGAGAAAGATGGGAGCGATAGAAATAGTCCGTTAATGTCTGGGGCTCACAGGGAAGGGAAGGCCGCAGTGTAATGGCCCGGAAGTAACCCAGTGCACTCGCTTGAGAGGAGAGCCATGCCGGTGCTGTGCACAAAAGCCTGTGATTTTAGGATTAAAAGGGCCAAATGGAGCTTTAATTAACAGATATTGTGTTTACGGTCCCTCGCTGAGAAGGTCTTTATGCTTGAGAGGGGAGCCGCTAGCTACTTGAACAGGACTATGAGTGGAGAGGAGGGATGGGAAGGGCTGGAGGGAAAGTGGGGGGAGGGGGTTAGCTGGAGCTGGCAGAGCCTTATGCCAACGTGCTCCCAGCACATCCAGTACAGCCCTGCAGCACCCAATGGCCGTGGCCCTGTTCGACGATCACCAGGGCTATTTTGGTGTCACCATGTGCTCATCTACCGTGGAGAAGACCACGCTCGTACGAACACGCAGAGGCCTCATGGGTAATCTTGTGAATGAAGTTTCGGTCAATGGACGCTCGCTTGCTTGCTCAATCGCTCGCTCGCTTGCTCTTGGGCCCCTCCCGGTGCATTCTGGGAGGACGCACAGCACACTCAGCAGCGATTACATAACCGACATGTGCCAGGAGAGGGATAAACAGTGCTATTCCGCATACCATCTGATCCACAGGGCAGTAGCAGCCGCCCTTTGCCGCCGGGCTGGCATGCCACCATTCGAAAGCACACTCTGACAGGACAGAATAGATGCAATTGCCTTGGCAAAGCAAACTGCCTGGATGTGCAATACTGCTTCCACAAAGCAGAGCAGAGAAGGGCAAAGATAGGGGAGGTAATGCCTCTGGTCAAGGTGCCAAAGAATGACAAGCAATATTTAATGTACTCTCTCATACTGCAGGTAGTTAGTGGGGAGAGACTCATTATTGGGATGAGGATGCATGCGGCTGCCTTATCCAAACATTCAGACTGAAACAGTGCAGACTATCATCTCAATGAACTGTGGTGACACATAGGCCTAATGTGGCTCCCTTTTGGATCTTTTTTAATATGCAACTCATGCCTTGTGACCGGTAGAGTGTGTTGTGGTTAAACACAGTCATTGTGTTTTTAGAATGAAGACTTCATACACGGTCATTTACCTTTGGCATGATACGGTCATGCTGACATTTTGACTTTTGCGAGATGGTTTCCAACATATCGGCTGGCCTGTGTGAACACATGGAAATCAAAAGACTGTCCCTCGTATGACCTGCTGACTAGAAGAGCTGCAATATTGTTATAATAACCTGAAACTGCTGCAAGGCTCTGTGGTTCCTCCTGATTTATTAAAGACAGGGAACCATACTGAGCCTAGTTTTTTTTTCAAGAAGAACTCCATCTAGTCAAACAGAGCAATTCCCATAATCAACAAAACCCTATGGGGCTATGCAAGTTATAGCCTGGGGCTAGTCAAAGGGCTGCATTGTCTTTCAAGAGGGCGAGTTAAGTATCTCAAAAGCTTATGACACCGAGCTATTTGTTTATTTATTTAATTCATCCAGACAACAAAGAAGATCATTATCTGAAGATCTGTAGACCACTGTGTGTGACTGTGTGTGTGTGTGTGTGTATGTATGTGTGTGTGTAGCAACAAATCAATTTAATTAACATCGCTTTAGCCACTTGAGGCCGCAATGCTCACTGCATTAGAATCTGCCTTTAATGAAACCTTCCTCAGTACTACTGTTCAAGTGTGCAGATAGCAATCACAAGATTGCCCACAGGAATCAAATTAGATCTCTCCTTCACCAAATTGATAGGGCCACACTATTCTGTCACTATCTCTTTTTTTTATCATTTTATATTTCACTTTAACAGCCTCTAGCATTTCACACAAAGAAATACAAAACGCTTGAAGGTGAAAATACTGTATATATAACAATTCAATTTTTTCAACTCCAGGTGATTAATGTTGAATAGCCCTGGCTACACAAAACCTGACAACTTGAACAACTTTGTGCTGAATTCATCTGATTATTCATTACAAAGTTATAAAGCTATTATTACTGTCTGACTCCTGTCACCGCAAACCGTTGTATCTTCAACACTGTGTGGAGTAATGATAGTGAAAGATATCATAAATTGCCTTGCTGGTTGTATGTCCTTGCCAATTAAAAATATGACGCTGCCCCTTTGCTTTAACAGAACAGAACAGAAGATCTTTTCGACAGACATGGGCACGTTAGATAGATGACTTGCCTGATATGCACATCGTCAAAGAAAATTTCAATTTATGGAGCACAGCACTCATAATGTCTTATTAGAATTAATCACATTGTTGGCACGGCGCGGATCGATAATGCTGAGAAGCACACTCATGCCAGCACTAACTGATATGGTATGGACCTCTTCCTTTCAATCACTTGGTGGTTTTAATTTCTGATTTACAAGTAGCAAGGTTACGAGTAGGCCCCCACGCATTCTGGTACACTTCCAGAACCTAGATTCCTGACATCAAAACAAGTATTATTGTACACACTTAGTCTGTTAATGTCTCACCTGTCCCTTCACAAGGCTCGCAGCGAACTGCCTCATTACGGCCTCGACCGTGTACGCACTGGACCAGCCACGGGGGGTTAACAACTCCATGCAAATAGCTCCTCCGTCAAGAACATAGCCGTTCTCCAGCCTCGGGGTGAGCACTCGCATGAAAGGCGGCGAGAAGGGGAAATTGTCGGGGAAAGTGACATTCAGCAGAATGAACTCAGTGTTCGTCTCCTTCATGTCCTGCCACAGCGCAGAGTCCTTGTCGACCTGGTGCAGCTTCACATTCCATTCAAAGAGGTTATCATCCATCAGCTCCACGGTTATAAAGTTGTCACCGAGTCGTCGGATCTCTTGAAGTTCTTTCATCAATCTCCGTGTCCGAACCTGGGTGCAGTGTTGTCTGTGGGGCGCCAACGAGGGTATCGAGCTACTGGATTTGCTACTTTGCTGTTTCTCTTTCGTGTCCTTGCCCTGTTGTTTGTCCTTACCAGGCGGTTTGTCCTTAACAGGGTGATCAAATTTCTTTGCTTTAATTTCGGGAGTACTAAGGATGTTCGTCTCATTGCTGGTATTACAGTGCTTCGTGTTGTTTTTCTGGTTGCCCTTAGTCCCTTTCAATGAGCCCTGGTGATGCTTCGGGTCCTCTGTATCGCGGTCGTGCAGACGAATAAGTCCGATTTTACGCAGAAGGGTTGCCATTGTTGTTGATATTCACAATCCCCCTAAAAGAGTTCTCCAAACGCGTGCAATGTCGATGTCGACGAACGCAGGCGAACCTTAGTTCACTGCAGGCTCGGAAGACGACAGCTGGACGATTGCATGTAGCCTGTCCTCAATGCATCGTTCCGGCGAATTCAAACTGAAAATATAAGAGCCATTGATTGCATAATTCATCAGAGAATGAATACAGTTCCATTCAGGTCACACCAATTTATTGGTGGGGCTGATATCTAGCACAAAATTACCAACGTATCTTTCTCACGGTTGCAGCAATTTTGACATGTGGAATGTTTATTGACTGCAGCGAAGCTATGGCTGCGGATGCCACGCCACTATTACTAGAATACTAGATTTTCATACCGATAGATTAAACACACGTCTGAACTACAAGAACCTATTCACAACATAATTCCACAGATTGTCGCATAATGTATGCAACGTTTCAACTTACCCCGAAAAATAACGTTAAGATGCACCTGTTCCGTTTAGTATTTACAATGGACAGTGACTCCAAAAACGATATCGAGTTGCAGATGACTGTTAATCCTGAGTTCCACTGGGTCTAGTCTATCTAAACCAAAGCTTTTGATGTAACCGCAGCTGCGGCAACGCTAGCGCTAATGTTGCTCGGAACGAACCAATCCGAAAGCCTAATCCGTCGCGAAAGCAAGCATGCACATACACACACTCGAATAGTTGGTTCATACGGAGCTCAGAGGACACTCGCTTTCGCTGTACCTGGACGGAATGAATAATCAAGTCCCGCGCAAGAGCTGTGAGGGTAGAAGAGGGGCTGGGCTTCCAATGCATCAGCTGTCGTAGGGGGATTAGTTAATGACGTTTTTCAACCCCCCTCTCTATCTCACATTCCACACGAGGTTACCTTGGGAAGAGAGCATAAGCACACCAAAAGGAATAAACTAAAGGAGTTATCATAAAGACAAGCTCAGTGTATTTCTCTGTGCTTTCTTAAATTCAGTGTGTCACACATAAATAAAACCGGGTCCTCAGATGAGGAATTTAGATAACCATAAACATATGAAATATTCCATTTTGGTGCTTTAAAACCACTAATCTACTATTTTCCTGTAGTTACTGTTACATAGATACTGTACATAGATAGCGACAATCGTTTGCAGCACAAGTCCTTTCAGCAATGAGAATAGGTTTACGGTACAGACCAGTTGGCTGTTTCCATAGAGATGGAGCCTCCGCTTTAGTGATTGGCTAATAGACTGCCACAAACTGGTACAGCGACATGGGCACTGTGAAAACGCATTAAGAAGCCTTTGTTTATATACGTTTTTAACATTTTTGTTAATTGTACGTCTAATTGAGCTATCATGGCTGAAAAATTTGACAATTTAGAGGAACATCTTGAAAAATTTATCGAAAATATTCGTCAGTTGGGGATCATCGTTAGTGACTTTCAACCAAGCAGTCAGACGGGACTGAATCAGAAGCTGTAAGTCAGTGGTGGTCATTCAGTAACAGATAGGCCTTCTTAAAAGTTACTTTGTTGTTTGTAGTTCTTGATTAATTTGAAATGTGAAGTGGATATCTGCACTATGACAAAGCACGTCTTTAGACAGTAAAATAAGATATGTCCGCTGACGGTATGCTAATTTATGTATGCTAACTTGGTGAACCGAGTTCGCCAGATAAGTTAGCAAGCTAAGGAAAGCTCTGTAGCGTAGCAGTGTTTTACTGCCATACTTAAGGAATTGGGACAAGGGCGCAGTACCCTTGTAACGCATTTAAATCTTAATGGTAATATAGCCTACCAATAATGTTTCCCTTAGTTATAGCTGATAAGTGATTGAGTCAACGTTGTATGTAAGTGAGTCTTTCAGGTGTTGGTAGTGTTTAACACTAATTCATCGTCATCGAAGTACTGGCCTGTTTTGAGAAAACAAAAACTTATCCGTTAATGTATTGCCAACTTAAGACGTACTCATTCTCCTTTGTTCCACAGAAACTTCATGATCACAGGATTACAAGATATTGAGAAATGTCGACAACAGTTGCATGACATCAACGTGCCTTTGGAGGCTTTTGAGTGAGTCCTTCATTTCTGACAGAATTTCATAAACACTCAAGCTGTGATTCAAATGAAAGTGTAGTGATATTGACAATATTAACTAGGCTACCTTAGCAGCCGAGTGTTTTACAGTGAACAGTCTGTGAATTGTCATCTAATAAAAAAACTCTTGGATGAATTTGTGCTCTTTTGCTTTTATTCTCATTATATTCATGTTAGACATTCAAGCCACCCATGTGGACAAGCCTAATATTGGATGACTATCTTTTCATAGGTATATTGACCAAGGACGGAACCCTCAGCTATACACAAAGGAGTGCTTGGAACGAGCCTTGGCAAAGAATGAACAGGTCAAAGGAAAGATTGACACTATGACGGCAAGTTCAGATTTCTGTCCTGTATTCATTCAGCTGTTAGACTGTTAAGATTATGAGTTTCAAACATGTTTATTAATTCTATTTAATTTGGAAGAAGTTGATTGTGTGCTATTAGTTGTATTCTACATTTTCAAGTGTAAGCGTCATGCTTGATAAGCCTTGTGATTATTGTCTAGCTGATCACTTAGATGTTGACAACTTTAATGATTGTTATTTTGTTTTGTTTTTCACAGAAATTTAAAAGTCTTCTAATTTCGGAGCTGGGAAAAGTTTTTCCAGAAGAAATGGCTAAATACAAGGCTATCCATGGAGATGATCCACCATCATAGTGGACTTGGTTACAACAATAAAATTGCAAGCCAAAATGTACATATGTTTATATGCAAATTAAGCCTTTTTTAAAGACACAACACACCATCAAACCTTTCAATTTTGTAATAATTTTCAAACATTTTGTATTCTGCTGCTCATCATGCAAGAAAGCCATTGCAGTTTGATGTTAAGTCAGTGCAAAGGTGAAGTTTTGCACTGATTCTGTTTTTGTTTTGCTGTATGCTATATGTTTTTGTTATGCTTCATTAAAGTTGAAGATCAGGTATATTCAGTGTCTAGTTATTCCTGCCACACAATGTCCTCTAAGATTTACTGTCTTTGTAGTAGAATAGAATAGAAAGCCTTTATTGTCATTATACACAGTATAATGGGATTTAAACTGTGTATACTTTGTATAATACACACATTTATACTGTGTATAATGACAATAAAGGCTTTCTATTCTAGTACAGCAATGTAATTGATTCTATGGTTTCGAAGGCTATGATGGTATTTTCTGGTATGCAAAAAGTTGAATAAGATGCAAAAACATCTGCTTTAGTTTTTTTTTATCACACTTAAATATTAGTGAGTAGGTTGAATGAATGGGGTAAAAGAAGACAAGTGTGTTCAGGTAGTTCTTATAAACGTTCTACATGATTATGGCAGACAGCATTTAAATTGTGTTAAGGCTAGAATTCAGTGGACAAATTCTGCTTTGATCTCTGATGAGTAATTTGAAAAATACTTTAGTTTTAGTGCATTCCCTTGATGTACCTAGTCTTGTGAAGTAAAATATTTGATGCAGCTTTGAACAAAACATGATAATGCACTAAGCAGAAGTCAATTAAAATCCAAACAGTAAAGACAAGAAATGCTTTAATGGAAGTGTGCCATTACTGGCCCCATTATGGCTTCTCCATTATTCTGAAGGCTATTGGGTTGGTTTGGTCTGAATTTGTCAGGCGCTAAGAGTTATGAGGGTCCTTCAAATGATGCGGACGTCACAGGCAGATGACGTGCATGTCCTTATACAAGTGCTCAGTCTACACAAATATTACTGATGTAATGCGGGGGAGATGTCTTCTTTCCTCCTGCCTACATAAACACTCCTTCAGGAAGTTCCTATTTCTCTGAGGATGTTTTTATCCCACACATAATAGGGAACATTTTGGGTCAGTCCTCTGTGAAATTAAATAACCATCAAGGATAAATCGTCCTTTCACTGTCTCTTAGTCCAAAAGAAGCGTGGTTGCATGAACCAAGGCTGATGCTATTAAACAGAAGGACTGGTTTGTCCCTGACCTTTTCATTATGGAACTCATTAGGACGTATCACCACACAGTTTGAATAGTCCGACATGAAACTGTAGCATATCCAACAACTTACATGTGCCTGACATACTGCTTTTAATGGAAAAATGGTTCATTTCATTGGAAATTATTTTGGTAGGCTCTGTTTTGCACCCCAAAGCTTTTCCGTTGGGGTCTTGTAATCTCCTTTAAAATGCTTCTTCAAATCTGCTATACCTCTGCATATATACTTAAATGGCTTGCTAACTACCTGGTAGCTCAAAATCCCAACTGAGCAAATTGCTTTGTTATCGTGTTTTCTTCTGCATAACCCAACTTGATACCATATACCTTATGGCTTGCTTTGCTCCATTTCTTTTGATCCTTGTTATATCTCACATGTGAGGCCAGCACCGGCCACACTCAACCGTCTTTTTTTAGGGTGGCTGACAAGCTGCATAATGTGGTCTTTGATAATATTATCATAATGGCTTTGTAATGTTAATACAAGGTGCTAGACACTGACTGAGGATGTGGCCATACATACACAATAGCCGGCTGGCCCATGAGGAGGGTATCTGTGTGCACATGTTTTTTAAACACTTTCCTCATTTGAAAGACGTGTTCCGTCTTCATTTCAGTGGACAAACACCCCCATAGCGGAGGTCATGAGGCAGGCAAACCCCTCTGCCTTCTGTTGCCGCTGTCACTATGGCAACGCCCCTCTTCCTTCTGCGGAGGACAAAGGCCTGGTCTAAAAAGGAGGTGTGTGTGTGAGTGTTTCTCACTCTCTCTCTCTGTGTGTGTGTGTGTGTACATGTCTGTGTGTATGTATAAAGGCCTAGATTTTCACCATGAAGCAACATGCACTAACTGCCCACATGGCTCTGCCCAAGTGTGTGTGGTTTGTTATTCATATTCTTGCCCCCTCTGAACAAAGCATCCAACGACTCCAGTGACTCCAAAATTACAGAGTGGTGGGCTCAAAATAGTCCCAGTATGATAGCAGGTCTTTCAGAGCCTTTGTGCTTTGTTTTCTCTTGTGTGGGCAAATACTAAAAATTGTGCATATTTAGAAATAATATCATACCATATGGGAAAGAGTGTAATCCAAATCTCTACTAAAATACATCATACAGTAATTCCTCTTCTCATATTCATGAACCTACATGCAACCATAGTTGGTTTGGGTTTTCTGTCCAAGAACAATGTGACACCAAAGACAAATTGTACACTGTGTGTGTGTTTGTGTGTGTGTCTGTGTGTGTGTTTGTAAATAAAACCCCTCTTCTGTAAAGACTGAAAGAAAACACACTTGAGGTCTGTGCGGATTTGTGAGAGGAAGAAAAACTAGAAGAAAAAAAAAGAAGGCCTTGGAAGCTGCTCAAAAAGAATGAGAGCAAGAGAGAGATACAGAGAGAGAGAGAGAGAGAAAGGAGGAGTTAATGCTCTGGCTCCTCTGGTCTCCATGGAGATGAATGTCTCGTTCTCCCCTCCTCCCCTTCCTCCAGCACCTCATTAAAGCCCTGTGGCAGAGGCAGTGAGCCTGTGGCTAGTACAGAGCCGTTTCATGTGGCACTCACGGCCCTCATTTCCTCTGCTGCTCCCCACGGTAAGCTAGGACCAAACAGACACACGTCTACAGAGATACAGAGAAAAGCTTTGGACTGGGTGGCAAGCTCCACAGAAGCCCCCCATTCCCACTTTGAATTACACCCATTTCTAACTAAGCTCAAAGTTAAACTGATAATGTTAATGCAAATATAACCAGGTTTAGATCTGTATAGCACTGTAGAGCAGTATTTCTGTATTTCATTGTGGTCTGGTGACTGACACTAGGTGATAGATATTGCAGAATCACATCAAAAAGGTCCCTGTCTCTTAGGACTGTGGGTGAAAGTGTAGGAAAAAAGCAAGCTCATCACATTCTGATAACTGCTCCTGCACCACAATGTTTCATGCATTTTCAGTTTTTGTGATGTAATTTGACAGACTGAAACTTTTACATTGTCTGTGGGTGACACTGTGTCCAAATCAAAGCTGGCAAAAGTTTGCCTCATTTCCTCTCGGGCTGAGGCTTTGTTTGCCAAGAATAGCCTAATGCTGCCGTGGCAAAGAAAGATAACCCTAGAGATGTCCAACATGGTTCATGATAGTGGATGACAGCCATCTTAACTCAATCTGCTCCATCTTTAATAGCCTTGGTGGACAGTGTTCATTAAAGAAAACACATTGCTGTCATTAGTGTATTGCAGTCCTTTCCGTCAGGAATTAATTCTGATTCTCCTTCTCTCTTCCGCCCCCCCCCCCCCCCCCCACAGTAACAAGCCCTGTCTTCTGTCTGCCCTTATTCAATATGAAATGAGAATGATTTGCTGGTAGGCTCACAGCAAGACTGTGCTGCTTAGAAAAAAGGGCCTGGGCAGAAATGCACCAGGCTCACTCTGGGTTCCCAACGGTTTAATTAGCTCATTGTAGACTGCACTTACCCCTGTGTGTTATCCACTCCTGTCTGGGCTGTAATGATTGAAGGCAAGGTAAGAGTGGACATGTAATAGTGCTCCCACAGAACCTCTAGTGCATCTGCGTTTATCCATTGTTAGCCTAATGATAATGATGTCATGTCTGTTTGTTCGATTTTCTGCCAGCATTTAGAGTTGTTATATGGAATATGGACAGAGATTTCATTTTATACCATCATTATTTAATGGATACCACAAACAATTATCTGAAGGAACACTCTGAATTTTATACAGAGAGAGCAGGCTTACAGCATTTTTTGAGGTGATACTGAATAAAAAGACCTGTAAAATACAAAATACTTTATACTTTATAATGGCCAATGTGCATGGCCAGCTGTTCAGTATTAATCTCAGTTGTATTCTTTGTGCCATTGGTGGGGCAGTCAATTATATTGAATTTATAGATTTACATACAATAGTTTTATAGCCTTTGGCCTGAGAGCAGATACTGTGGCAAGCGTGGAGGGCTGAATTAGCATCCTAGTAATCCCAAATGAATAAAATGTTAATTTGTCTTTAGTGCAATCCTATAATGTCATATGGGATGCTGCCGCTCCTTTGTGAACCAACTGTGTCCTTTATCACCAAAGACAATGCCACGCTTGGGCCAAGCCCCATAAAATTCTCCAGGCCTGCTCTGCAATTGTTCTGCCATTTGTGTGTGTGCGCGCGTGTGTGTGGGTGTGTGTGGGTGGGTGCATGCCTGCATGCAAATGGGGGCATCAACGACCAACTACCAAACTAACCAATGTCATATCTCACTCAGAGGAAATGGCTGGACGGTTGGCTGGGTTCCCCACCCTCCAAAGTTCCTTTCTTTAAAGGTTTCCATGTAGATAACTGCCTATCCGTGGTAGCCAAGTTCTTCAGGAGTGAGCTGCTTAATTTCTACTGGCAGCATTATCACTTAACTGGTTACAGTGAAATGAACCAGGGCACACATTCTTCCTCTCTCTCTCTCTCTCTCTCACACACACACACACAGAGAGAGAGAGAGAGAGCTGACCCTGTGATCTATCAGGGCCAAGATTACACCCTCTTGGCTTGCTCTGAAAACCTAGAACAGTTGTGCACGTTGGATTGATGAGTGTAGGGTCAGGAGCACCAGAGGTAGGGGACAAGACCCCGGCATGATTGAAGGGGCGATTGGGAACCTGGGGGGGTGGAGTAGGTCACATCTTTGCCACCCCAACCCCCTACTTCGAATGGTGTGGAACGGCCATATTGTTTCCGGCTCGTGCTCAGTCTGTGGGGCCCCATCCCAAGAGCAGATGCTGAGTTACGTGCAGGCCATTCGAACATCATTAATCACTGTCTCCTCTGGATGCTGTGCAGAAAACGATGAGCACAGCCGGTGTATTTGTGTGTGTGTGTGTGTGTGTGTGTGTGTGTGAGTGTGAGTGTGTTTTTGTTTTGATTGTCCCTTAGGAACGCAGAGGAAGAGCGTGCACGTGTGGGTAGGTATGTGTATGCACGAGGGGGCTGTATAGAGGTCTGAGAGCAGACCTCTGAGTCATTAAGATCTTCCATCTTTATGATGCAACGCTGAGTATGCAAGCCTGATGTGGTGGCGAGGGGAATGCAGCATTGTTTGAATTCTTCAAACTGACACCAATACAAAGAAAGAGAAAACACAACATGCTTCTTTCTTTCAGATAGGGCCTTGCCCAAGAAGTTTGAAGTATCAATAAAGCTTGGTGCATTAAAAGTAACACAATTCCATTTCTTGAACTAAATCCAAACACTATGCTTGAGGTTAGGCCTGCTGTAGAAGAAAAAGAATGTGTACATCTCCATCTTTTTTTCACCAGTGAAGACTGGATTTGTAAGATGTTGAAGTACTCAACCCACAATACAAGTGGTTCTGGTCCTTTGTGTAAAGGATAATGGTAAAGTTTGAAATCTTCTGCCTTTGGACTAAAGTGTAAAAAGTAGCAACTCTTTTACCTCAGATAGCCTCACCACATAAACATGCACAATCATGTAATATTCATCAGATCAGCTATCTTAGTGATGGTCTGTCTGCTGATGGTTTGTCAGAATAAAAACCATGAAGACATGACAGGGGAAAATAATAGAAAGGCACATCATTAGCTGAGCCATTTTTGTTTTATTGCTCAGAATCCCTCCTGTGCACCAATCATCAGTGAGCACAGTGGCGTGAAAACTCATCTGTTTGGATGTTTCCTGTCCAAACAGCTAATTGCCTCTGATGACGACTTCGGCCCAGGCTCCCGCTAATGAGTATTGATTTAGATTTCTGGCAGAAACTCATTATGTGATTTTTGCTTATTCTGGGCCTGTTGACATTCCCAGATGACCGGTTATTCGCCTTCAGGGGTGCGTGCAAAACATAAAACTTCCTTGCATGCCTAGTAAATGATACAGTAGCAGTTCCACAGGGAACCAGGTTACCTTTCTCAGAATTTGTTAGACAAAACCAGAGAACTGGGGGTGAGGGTGCGGGTGGGGGTTGTGACATACTGCAGTCTGTAACATTTACGCTCAATTGCTCTCAAGGTGAAGAAGTGGTATTATCAGCCTCAGGGGGTAACGGAGGGGTAATTCTGATGTATAGCCTATTTCCTTGTAGAACGAGAGCCATGGTGTAGAAATACCTGTGTCAGCAGGAAAAGGGAGGAAGTTTCTCCTTGACCACCAAATGCAAGGTCGACGTGATTAGGCAGCGAATGCTTGTTACATCATTGAGGCACGGGCGCGGGGGGTGGGGGAGGCGGGTTTGTGAGTTTTCAAATAAAAATAAAAGCAGCAGAGTTAATTGACCAGCTGTTCAAAGAGTAAAGAGGAATTCTTAGGAACTCAACATTTCCTAACATAACGATTGGTGGTTTAGCCCACTGCTGTAACTTGTAGCTTGTGAGTTTCCAAGCCTGACTGAATCCCAATGCCTCCCTCCCACACAGCACCAACACCAATCGGGAAGCTGATTCATGCCAGTTAAGTCTTTGAGGGTTCAGAGATTAGGGCTTGGGGGGAATCTTTATGGTTCAGACATTGCCTCAGTTTTGGGAAAGTGAGAGAAGTCAAACACTGCATACAGCATGACTGTGCCTCAGTGTTCCTCAGAGCAAACAGAACCTGACCCAGAATTAACAATGTCTTAATTCTCAATGGTGTTTCTGCAGTCAGCCTGTGCGACACGGCCTGAGACGTCTGATATAGAACCAATTATCCAGCACGCGCTAAGTCTGCTGGATTTAATTGCGTGTCCCGGCCAACGGGAGGTCAGTGCTACTGTGTCGAGGGTAGTTATGTAACATTATGTAACCTGAAGGCCTGAGTTCGTTGTTAAAGTACTACTCACGAATCAAGCCAAAAGTAAACGGTCACCCAGGGCCAATCACACACACACACACACACACATACACGCACACACATTCTACTTATGCACACTATTTGTCAGCATAGAATGATTTCTGAACATTTTTGCACCAGGGTTATGCCGTGGAAGTCTCATTCAGATTTATAATTTATGGTTTCCTTTCTTTAGGGACATATTAAACGTGCCTGTGCATTGTTGTTTCGCATAACACACGTGCTGTATAGACTGCTTTGCAAATAAATGCCCTGTTCAATTAGTGTCTCCACTGAACATGACAGCAATATGTACACAGATGTACTGCATGAATCATAAACAAATATAAACTTGATGAATTATAGTTTTGTGGTGTTGCTGGTTCCTTATGGAGATATGTCGGGCAAATGAGGAAGGGTCTCCTCATCCATCATTGGTAATGTTGTGTGCATCTTGAACGGGTAAATGATGAAAATGAAGAATTAAGCACTTCAGGAAGTATGAACCCTAAGTGTCCCTACACCTTTTGCAGCCAGGAGCAGACTATGGGTCCGAGTAGGGGTTATGTGAGCACCAGTCTATATATAGTCAATGAGTCTAATCCCATTCCATTTCTGTCACATCCACTCTTGTTGTCCGCATGTAGAAAAAGTAGAAATGCAGTGCTGGCTCTGGAGGAAGTAAACACATATATTGGCATAACCAAAAATATAAACAACCCCAGACAATCAACATAGTTTCATCAACACGGAGGGGAGAGATGCAATTTGATTGGTCGTTGAGCTCAAGTATTGTCCACATTTTGTGAAACCAAAACCAAAACTGAACAAACATTGACTGCATGGAACTGCTGTGCCCCAAGAGCAAGAGATGCAAACGTTCTTTCCTGTGAAGGTGTTGGGTGGTGTGGTTGTACGAAAGAACAGGACAAAACACCACATAGCAAATGGGACTCTTGGAATTGAATGTGTGAGCAATATTAATAGTTCTATCGTGCGTTTGTCCCAGGAGTGATGTCATTTAGTTTTCCTCCTATAGAAATGCACTGGAGCCAGCCAAATTTAGATTGGCTCGAAGTGCTGACTCTCAGGCAAATACCAAGTCAGCGAATTGTCTCCTCTGCAGAGACCAACCAAAATTAAAAGGGGAATAGTCTATAGCAACCGGTCTCTGCTGGTTCAATTCTCACCTCTCAATGCAAACATGATTTTCACAAGCGAGGCTATGCAAACAATGCCTATGCATGTCTGAACAGGTCAGGCGTCCACACGTCTCTAAGACAAAGAAGGAAAACATTGATTTAACACATGCAAATGAAACTTCTACTGGGTCAGTAGTGAATAATGAGAAAACAACAAAGTCAAAAAAGTGCTATCAAGATAAAAGTTTGCAGTCACAAGGAGTGTCAGCATCTTTTGATAAACTTGTGTTCATGAGCTAAACGGAAAATTAATAAAGACACCATGAAAGAAATGCTATAAAAATGTTTTTTTGTGTTAGTTTGCAGATCCTGGGATTAATACTTCAAGTTCTTCAAGAAATTTCTTGATGATTTCTTCAAGAAATCATCAAGTTCACAAATTTATAGAAGGCTGGTGAAATACTGCAGTCCTAGATATTTCACCACCAACAAAGCTGTTAAAATGTTTCCATATATAAATATCATTTTCTTGCTTACTCTGAGATTAAATTCAGTCATGCCACAGCCTTGCTGTGGGGAGTCATCAGGTCAGCTTATTTTATGGGTGAGGAGGTCTGGCCTTTGTGGAGAAGGTCCCTGGCCTACATCACGTGCGTCACAAGTTTCACTTTGCTTTACTTGACCTGAGGCTAGACTTTTGGGAGGAAGTTGTCATGGCCTGGTCACAATGCGACACCGAGGACCAGCATGATGACCTTAATCATCCACGCCTTCCTGAATCCTCTTAAAACAGGAAGCCACTGTCTTAGAAGGCTGGAGCACAGAAGAAGTGGAGAGGTAAGACAGGATGAGAGAGGGAAGAAAAAGGAAAGAAAAGGGGAGAAAGTTGAATGAGAGAGGTAAGAAAGAGTGATAGAAAGGGGAAAGGGGGGTTAAGTCCAGCGAAGATTTAACAGCTCTGCATTTCATTTTTTTCCCCCCATGTGTGAAATCCGATTCCTTCACGGGACGCTGTTGTGGCAGCTTACTCACAAAGTCAGATGTAAAAGGCACGGAGATGACAAGCTTATCTGCTACTCCTCCACGGGAAATCATATTTGTGTGGGGACAGGCTGGCTTCACCCTCTCCACGGCCCTGTCTGGCTGGCTCCCATCAGGGGGTGGCGAGGTGATGGCTCTGGATGCTGGTACCTCTCTAAGTGGGAAGTGGAAATGTCACTGATGTCTACTTCTGTGATGGGATCTCTATATTTCTGTCCACATTTATTCTTTGGTCCTCTCTATGCCTCTCTCTCACTCTCTCTTCCTGCTCTGTTTATATCTCTTTCTCCAGCTGGTTATGAGCTCATCAAAAGGTGATTACACAGCTAAACACAAACGAGCACAGACTCATGAGTCATTTCCCTTTTGCCGTATGACAACCACATGTCCGTCAGCAAGTCGTCACGCACACACATACATACACACACACACACACACACACAAACACTCTTGCCTTTGTCTCCTTAACACTCACGACCAGTTGAAAAAAATATGGCACAATACAAAACCAGCAAGCCAGCAGTCGTTAACCATCCTTCACCGCTTAGGTTGCCTGGTCATTTGGTTCATGTTACAGGACCGAAGCAGAGCATTTTTACTTCCTTGTCCAGCTGGTCCCTCTTCATATTTTAGTTTGTCCGCTTTGGTCTGTTCATGTCTTAAACACCAGCCTCTATTTAGCAATTACACAGCAACACCTGTCATCATGGCTTTACCTTCTGTTTTTGGATCAGGAATTAATCACACCAAAGTGAACAGTACTGGCAAACTGTATCCCAGACTCCTGTCCTCTCGCAGACTCAGGTGCCAGGTGAGTCCGCACCTGAGACCAGACCAAAGGCACTAGTGTGATTGTGCCTTTAGTTGACCCTTCTTTCGTTATAGACCCCCAGGTACAAAATAGTAGAGAATGAGAGGTGTGTATACAGTTGCACGGACCATCTCCTTTGTGTATACAGATGTACACTTTTCTGTGTTTTTATCTTTCTTCAACTCTCCCCATTGTGCTTCTTCCCAGTTGCTTCAACAATAGATGTTACCCTCTGTATTGCCAGTAAAGCTTATTGAACTGTTGCAGCAAGAGAAAAAGATTTAATTATGAATTTGTGTGTGTTTGTTCTTCTCAAATGCATACATATGGCATATCCTGGGGGGGAAGTCGAGAGGCGAAATGCAGTTACACCATGTCCAAAAATGGATTTGAAGGACTAACTCTGTGCGAGAGCTGCCTCCAACCATAACACAACTCCGTCTACAACCACCACCACCCCCCAGCCCCTGCACACACACACACTCCATACACACACACCATAAGCTGATTACTGAGGGAAGCAGAGGTCAGGACAACCCTGGTCTAAAAAGGGAAAGCTGGCGTAAGAGACAAATAGCCAGAGAGAGAACGAGAGAGCATGCAAGAGGCACTCTGTACTTAGTAAACGGATTCAGCCAGTCAGTTGACAAATACTCGCATGAATGGATGGAGTGATGACAGGCCACTTTGTGGCTTCTCGTCAGCGTTGGAGGATTTGTTTCGGCTTAGCACCTCACAATTGCCCTAAAGCTGTTTTGGTAATGGCCTCAGAAGGAACAACAATCTAAAAGAATTATAGTAACACAATTAAAGCGCTGCCAAGCTCCGTGGTCACCTTTGTTCCGTGGCTTGCTTTTCTGAGGGATTAGTTTATTAATTCAAAACCTCTTTGTCTTACAGTGGGTTTAATAACTTATGTCATTCTTTTTGGTTTGAATAATATACCATAGACTTTCTCTTTATTGTTCTTTATTTTGCTATAATAAATAAGTGATATGGTCAGTCTGTAAGTAGAGTGGCTGGTTTTGTGTACTGCATGCCTGGAGTCTGAGTTGGTACTATGAGGGAGTTTTACGTTTTATGGGTTCACACTGACACCTTTAAGGTTTCCACATAAGCCAGCTCTGTCATACATACCTCTTGCACAAATCTTGTTAATATTGGCTCACCGGTGTCAGTGTAAGCCTGCACACACACACGTGTGTGTGTGTGTGTGTGTGGTTCAGTGGGGGAAGATAAGGTTCTCCTCTGGAGCAGGCATACTCCTGCCTCAACTGCAGGTGGATGTGCAGACATAGATGGAATCTGCTCCACAAGGGTAACCATAATAGAATTCCTGATTCACCACAGCTTAAAATGGCCTCTTCCACCACCACTACAGCTAGCTTTCTAACAAAAGCTGTTTACTTTGTCTTTCATGGGAGGTTTATTTTAGAGATAGAACATCCCTGTTAAGGACTCTTGCCGGCATGGTTTGTTAGCTGGGATAAAAAGGGTTAGTGGATTTAAAAGGCGGGAGGACAGACCTTGAGGGCCTGGAGCCATGTGAGGAACTGCTAGAGCACTGGGTCAGAGAGAGAGGGAGAGAAAGAGATTTTTTTTTTTTTTTTTGTGACCTCAGAAGAGGTGGTTGCATGAAACTCTGAAATGACATGAAAATATTACATATGAATATGAATGATTTTTACAGTAATGTAGTAACCAACCGCGCCCTTCTGTGCACCCTGACAGTGTTTGTATTGACTCAGAGTGGTTTTGAATTCAGATTTGACCTTGTCTAGTAAGTAATTAAAAAAAAAAAAGTGCTATTGAATTTCTATTTCAGTGTGACATCAGGTCTCCATCCTCCCACCACATACTGTGCTTAGAATCCATTGCTGCTTAATAGAGAGGAAGGCAATGAGCTGGGGGTAGTGGTGGTGGTGGGGTGACGTAGTTAATCATTTACTGCTGAAATTAGGTGATGTTAGGTGTGGTCCCTTGAAGCACAGCGGTGACAGATAGACTGATTAGTGAACGTTTGCATTTTTACTCAGTGTGTGTGTGTATGTGTGTGAGAGAGAGAGAGAGAGAAAGAAAGAGTGAGAGCAATGGAGAGGGCAAGAGACACCGTCATACCTGTGGAGTGAAGTGTATATGATTAAATACGAGATAAAAATAGTGCCCTATCCCCCCATCCACCCCACCCCTTACACAGTTACCCAGGATATTCAATTATCCAACAGCATGATGGTGACCTTTCCAGTCACACCCTCTCTCAAGGAAGAGTGGGAGGAGGTAAAATGTGTGTGTGTGTGTGTGTGTGTGTGTGTATGTGTGTATGTGGGTAGGTGGGTGGGGGGGTGATGGAATTGAGGCTGGGGATGGGTGTGTATCCATCCTCAATAAAGTCATTACAGAGCACTCTCCCCTTGATGTGGGCAGGTATAAGGGACTTAAGCGGTGACAATGAAAGCTGTGGAGTGCTGATCAGAAAGGGATGTAGAGGCCCATTTGGCAGAGGCAAAGCTGGCTTTATCTCTGTTCATTCATAAACTGTGGTGACAGGATTTGCAGAGTCAATGCCCATAGGCCACATGGCATGTCATTGTCTTTCAGAAGGCATTGCAGCTGTGTGGGAATGTCTGGAATGCCTATTAGTGCATACCAGCCGACGGCTGTTTGTTGATACCAATAAGTCCTAATTGACCTTTAATTGAAAACAACGCAACTCTAATTATACAGTGCATCCGGAAAGTATTCACAGCGCTTCACTCTTTCCATATTTTGTTATGTTACAGCCTTATTCCAAAATGGATTCAATTCATTTTTTCCTCACAATTCTACACACAACACCCCATAATGACAACGTGAAAAAAGTCTTTTTGAGATTTTTGCAAATTTATTAAAAATAAAAAAAAACTAAGAAACCACATGTACATAAGTATTCACAGACTTTGCTCAATACTTTGTTGATGCACCTTTGGCAGCAATTACAGCCTCAAGTCATTTTGAATATGATCCCACAAGCTTGGCACAGCTATCTTTGGGCAGTTTTGCCAATTCCTCTTTGCAGCACCTCTCAAGCTCCATCAAGTTGGATGGGAAGCGTCGGTGCACAGCCATTTTCAGATCTCTCCAGAGATATTCAATCGGATTCAAGTCTGGGCTCTGGCTGGGCCACTCAAGGACATTCACAGAGCTGTCCTGAAGCCACTCGTTTGATATCTTGGCTGTGTGCTTAGGGTCGTTGTCCTGCTGAAAGATGAACCGTCGCCCCAGTCTGAGGTGAAGAGCGCTCTGGAGCATGTTTTCATCCATGTCTCTGTACATTGCTGCATTCATCTTTCCCTCTATCCTGACTAGTCTCCCAGTTCCTGCCGCTGAAAAACATCCCCACAGCATGATTCTGCCACCACCATGCTTCACTGTAGGGATGGTATTGGCCTGGTGATGAGCGGTGCCTGGTTTCCTCCAAACATGACGCCTGCCATTCACGCCAAAGAGTTCAATCTTTGTCTCACCAGAGAATTTTGTTTCTCATGGTCTGAGAGTCCTTCAGGTGCCTTTTGGCAAACTCCAGGCAGGCTGCCATGTGCCTTTTACTAAGGAGTGGCTTCCATCTGGCCACTCTACCATATAGGCCTATTTGGTGGATTGCTGCAGAGATGGTTGTCCTTCTGAAAGGTTCTCCTCTCTCCACAGAGGAACGCTGGAGCTCTGACAGAGTGACCATCGGGTTCTTAGTCACCTCCCTGACTAAGGCCCTTCTCCCCCGATTGCTCAGTTTAGATGGCCGGCCAGCTCTAGGAAGAGTCCTGGTGGTTCCGAACTTCTTCCATTTACGGATGATGGATGCCACTGTGCTCATTGGGACCATCAAAGAAGCAGAAATTTTTCTGTACCCTTCCCCAGATTTGTGCCTCGAGACAATCCTGTCTCTGAGGTCTACAGACAATATAGACAGGTGTGTGCCTTTCCAAATCATGTCCAATCAACTGAATTTACCACAGTTGGACTCCAATTAAGCTGTAGAAACATCTCAAGGATGATCAATGGAAACAGGATGCACCTGAGCTCAATTTTGAGCTTCATGGCTGTGAATACTTATGCTTCAATGCTGTGAATACTTATGTACATGTGGTTTCTTAGTTTTTTAATTTTTAATAAATTTGCAAAAAATCTCAAAAAAACGTTTTTCACGCTGTCATTATGGGGTGTGTAGAATTGTGAGGAAAAAAATTAATCCATTTTGGAATAAGGCTGTAACATAACAAAATATGGAAAGAGTGAAGCGCTGTGAATACTTTCCGGATGCACTGTATGTAAATTAAAATTAGGGTGGCCTAAGAAATATATAACAGAGAAATGTGTCAGTAGAGTCCCAGGAATGCACCTGCTTTTGTTAATGTGTATGCACATCCTGCATTTGCTTGTTGGGTTGTTAGTGAATGTCCTCAAAACTGAATGTGCGTGTGCATTAGGGTTGGGTCCTAACAAGTAAAAATAAAATCAATAAAACAAGTAAAAATAAAATATTTGTTACAAGTTTGTAGTGAACTTCTGGTTAATTTGTGGCAAACAGTTTAGTTTGCCAGAATATGTTGCCACAAGGTTCAGGTCACGGTCTCTCCTCGATTTTCTGATCTCTGACTGGCTTTCTATTTGATAGATATGTTTTGACAACTTTCCCTGGTTGTTTTTGAGCATTATTTAAGTCACCAGTTACTTACAACTGTGAAAGATTCAGACAGTGCAAAGTATCGAAAAAGGTGCTCAGGGATATCAGTACCGAACACTGCAACATCCACATAAGCGCTGAGCGTGAAATTATAGGTGTAGTTCTTGACCATACATGGGCATGCAAGATAGGCTTTTTATGATTGTTGGTTGTGGTCTGCCATGTATGCATTGTCCACAGTGCAGAAAGTTGTGTGCACATGTACTACTCTAGCAAATAGGGCCTACATCCCCAGCCTGACGAAGCCTTTATATTTGTGAAGATGGAATGGCAATACAATAACATGTACTTTTTATGACCATAGTCATCAATTTCATCCCACCAGTTTCCTGATTTGCATTGTGCTATTTTTAATAACCCTCAAGCATTTTCTTTTATGCAAATATGGTATATGTTAGAGTTTTATTATATACTATATGCTAATAAATACGAGTTTAGTTATTATGCTATAGGCTAATGCATACTATATGCTAATATATACATATAAAAACATTGCACATTCTGTACATTTATTCCCTCAGGCATTCTGTATCCTCAGCTCTCACGGCTTCTCTCTCTCTCTCTCTCTCTCTCTCTCTCTCTATATATATATATATATATATATATATATATATATCCTCACCTACACCTCTGGTGGGAGAATTCCTATCATCCCTTTCAACCCTCCGTAACAATTTCCCCAGTGGTCCTGGGGTCTTTTTTTCATTTTTTCCCTCTCTTTTTTCTATCCCTTTACCAGGAGATAAGGTTTTGGTGGCGCTCCGTCTCAAGAGAAATGAAGCCTGTTCAGTATTCCATATTCTATCTTTATCTGTGCTGCCGATAAGCCTGTACACACACACACACACACACACACACACACACACACACACACACACACACACACACACACACAGAGCAACCTGTCTGAGATTATGGAAATGCTGGGGTGGAGAAGAAAATATGCAGTGATTAATTGCCTGGTTTCTAAATGTGATGAATACCATCACTTGGCCGTATAAAGCCATTTGATACAGTTATTTATGGGGAAATAAGTTAAAAAAATTTGGGTCGGGGGGGCTGTGCAAGATGTTGCCACTGGGAGAGAGAGTTGTTCTCAGTGTGTGGTGAGCTGAGGGTTGAAAGGCACACTGTTTATGTCTTCACTTGAGCTCCTGACAGAGCTCTTGCCCTCTGAGCAAACACTATAAATTCATTGACATACAATATTTAGTCACTTGCAGAGATACTGGATTTTGGTTCTGCTCCATGCACTCACCCACACACCCAGTAAGCACCAAAACTCTCACACATACACATACACACACACACGGGCGCACAAATGCACATACATACACACACACACATACACACACACGCATGTATACACACACACACGCACATACAAACATACACACACACATACATACACACAGAGACTCAGGCATACATTCTTACACACAACACACTTTGTATTACTGTATTGCACACACACTCACACACATGCTTCAGCTAAAAAAAAGGTGATAATTGCAAATACGACAATATCCTGCAGGATGTCATTTCAGAGTTCCTGGCAGATAGGTGTCATAAATTAGATCCTGTCACTCCCAATGGACCTGACTGTGATGGAGCGATCTTTCTCTATTGATTAAAATGAATATTTATAATCTCCTCTTGATTATCACGCTTTGTGTTATTGCGAGACTCCGCCGCTCCTGATAATCATATTTCCCGACTTTGCCACGTAGACGGCAGTGTTTATAGTAGATTTATGGACTAAGCCAGGCAAGTTTTCTAGTGCCATTTCCTCAGTAATTGCCGAGATGTCATTACTGTAAGATCTGTGTGTACAGTGTGACGGCCACACCAGAGTGCAGGCCTCTGGCAGAGTGCGTATTTAGGGTATGACGTAAATGTGTTAACGTTCCTTCATTTAGCAAATGCTTTTCTCTGACATGATTTGTGAATTGAATAGATGTGTTGATGAGGGAATGGTATCCTCCCTGGGGAAATGTTGAATGTCTTGATCTTTCCATTGTACGTAGATCAGTGATTCATACTCTGCAGTGTGTGTGTGTGTGTGTGTGTGTGTGTGTATGGAGTGTGTGTGTGTGCATGTGTATTTGTATGTGCAGTGGGCACATGTGAAGTACTACACATACAATACGTATGTAGAACTATATTGTGTGTGTGTGTGTGTGTGTGTGTGTGTGTGTGTGTGTGTGTGTGTGTTAAGTTAGCAGATATGGGCACAGCAGCTCCATGCAAGCATACCCACCTTTGTGTCAGTCAGAGATACACAACAAAAGCAGACATCCCAACCCGCAGAGACTCATTTCTGGAAGTCCCTGTCTCACTGGAAGTCTCTCTTGCTGTGTCACTTGCTCTAACTGGTTCAGGAATATTACTAGCAGGCACCTGGGAGCTGCAACTGCATATGGGAGACACACTGAGCTCCTGGTAGACTAGGATGTCTGCATATGGGTTTCATTTGGTTACTATGTATGACAATGTGCTTGTGGTGGTGTGTCAATGTTTGAGTTTCCCTCCTTTTATCTTTCCTCTGTGGTTTCCATTCTCATGGTTTCGCCCCAGCAGATGTTCCATTCATTCCTGCAGAGAGGTACACACAGGGTCATGCTTAACAATGGCTTTGCTTCAGAGAACCAAGATCTAATAAGGACAAAGCTTCTGTCAATACTCACAGATCTGGGGAGGAAGGCAAGGTAAACCCAACCGTATGTTGTTGTTTCAGTAGGTGATTAAGGACATCTAACTTCAGTTATGGGTGCCATGTGGCCTTTTCTTTTAGGTTAAAACATCCATAAATTATCTGTAGAAATAGAATAAGAAGTGACTGCACTGATGTAATGTCAAACACATAAGTGCCATGTTTGGTAGATATCCTCTGAAGCTAACATGCAAATCAACTAGCGTTGGGCTGACTCTTCTGTAATGTTATATTCTACAAAGCAAGTGAATGGAAAGCTCTGTGCCAAAAGTACTGAATGAAAACACCACATATTAGCTTCATGGCAATAGTTCAGAGTAATTCCAATCATAGTCCTATTGTACGAGCTTGCCAAGTGCTGTTGGTCAGATGGAGAACAATAGCCTTTTGTACAACAAAGACACAAGTAGCAAATGTGCAGCTAACACTAACTGAATGGCATCATCAGCTCACTCTCACTTTCGTTACCCACTTACCATTATCTGCCAGTTCTATATTTGGTCTATGTTGTTCCAAATTTAGTTCTCTTTCCTACCTTTCCTAAAAAAACGATGTTTTTTTCAAACAATAACCTATTCGCCTAGGTTACATTTTTCACAGATGAAATAGTTAACCATTAAAACAACATAAACCAGACCCAGGAGAAGAGAACAGTGAAATGGGCTGTACTTGTTCCATTTAACTAAACAGTATTAACAACCAATTAGAATGGAGACTCAAATCTGTTCCAAATGAACTACATGTACGTGGAAAGCACCTTCAGATGTCGACACACCCCTAGCATTCATGCAGGCTGCTGAGTGCTCACACTCACTTTTATTTTGCTTTTCTGAGCCTCCATCCTGCTTTCTTTTTTGTGCTTTGTTTAACCACGTTAGCATGCTAGCATGACTCTTTCACGGACCACCAATGACGAAGACCACTTTCGTTTTAGTAGTTTCGTTTTATTTATTATTTTTCAGAAAGCAATGACACCATGGAGAGCATGATGTTTATAGTAATACACAGTAACTGTCATGATCCACCCACTGGACTTACAGTACGATCAGACCAGGAAATGGACCCAGCGGATCAAGGACACCTCCCATCTGCTCTCCAGCAACATGGAACACTGCTGGGCCGACACCAGGCTCAGATAGAGAACCTCTCAACCAACCTCAGGGACCTCGCGGCCCAGATCCAGTCACTCCGGCCGACCCTAGCCCTCCCCGTGCAGCCTGAGCCTTCCGTACCTGCCCCAGTCGCCCACGCTGCCCCGGTGTTTCACGAACCTCGGCTTCCCCCGCCAGAGAGATACGCTGGAGAGCCGGGTACTTGTCGCTCCTTTTTATCACAGTGTACTCAGGTTTTTAGCCTCCAACCTGGGTCATTCCCTACTGACCGAGCAAGGGTTGCTTACGTGATCACCCAACTGTGGGGGCGCGCCAGAGAATGGGGAACGGCAGTATGGGATGCGGAGTCCCCAGTTTGTGACAACTTCCGGGAGTTCGCCGCCGAGATGAGGCGAGTTTTTGATCGTTCCAAACATGGACATAAAGCCGCCCGTGAACTTCTCTACCTGCGCCAGGGATCCCGGTCAGTCTCGGACTTCGCTATAGATTTTCAGACCCTGGCAGTCTCATCAGGCTGGGGTAAGGAGGCCCTGTTCGACACCTTTTTAAACGGCCTTTCCGAGGAACTGAAGGACGAGTTGGTCTCATGATCTGCCTGACTCCTGTGAAGAGCTGATTAATCTGGCCATCCGCGTTGACACGAGATTCCAGCAACGTCAACGCTTTCGGGCATCTGGGGCTGCGGGTGGAGGAGTCGCCCGTTCCGCTGCCTCCTCGCCTCTTCCATCCCCGACGCCGGAACCGATGCAGGTGGACCGGACTCGCCTGACTCCGGAGGAGAGACAGCGGAGACTGCGCTCACGCCTGTGCCTATACTGTGGCCAACCTGGACACTATATTGCAACATGTCCAGTAAAAGCCCACGCTCACCTGTGAGAGGGGTACGGGTGAGCGTGACTCCAACCTTCCCCTCATCTGTCCAGCGGACCCTCTTTCCTGCCATCCTAACCTGGGGAGACCAACGGCGAGAGACGGAGGACCTCGTCGATTCTGGCGCAGAGGAGAGTTTCCAGCCTGATAACTCAATGGGGGCTTCCCACTGAAGATCTCAAGGAGGCCCTGGTAGCAGACACACTAACGGGGGTAAAACTGGCTACCATCCGCCAAACCACTATACCAGTGAGTCTCTGCCTCTTTGATAATCATCATGAACTGATCAGGTTTTACGTTATTGATTCTCCTGATACACCGGTAGTTCTTGGGCATCCGTGGTTAATTAAGCACAACCCACACATCGAC
The DNA here is from genome assembly GCA_027481765.1 of Tenualosa thibaudeaui. Classification (NCBI taxonomy): domain Eukaryota; kingdom Metazoa; phylum Chordata; class Actinopteri; order Clupeiformes; family Clupeidae; genus Tenualosa; species Tenualosa thibaudeaui. The sequence continues at coordinate 8,821,550 of JAIFZK010000011.1, forward strand.
TGGGCGGAGAAGTGCGTAGTAGGATGGTCCCCCTCCTGCCAGTCTCATTGTCGGACCCAAGCCCGCATTCCCGTTAGGTCCGTTCCTGTTCAGTCTGAGGAATTCCCTGACCTGTCGGCAGTACCCCCGATTTACATGGACCTTAAGACTGTCCCCACCGGCCCTACGATGAGTGGAAAACGGCCTTCAACACCGCCTCTGGACACTATGAATATCTGGTAATGCCATTTGGACTCACTAACGCCCCTGCCGTTTGTTAACGATGTTCTTAGGGACATGTTAAATCACTTCGTTTTTGTTTTTCTCTATGATATTTTAATTTTTTCAAAATCCCTATCAGAACACGTTTCCCATGTCCGCACCGTCCTGAAGCGCCTACTCGACAACCAACTCTATGTGAAAGCCAAGAAGTGCGAGTTCCACCAAGAGACAGTATCCTTCCTTGGTCACGTCATCTCCCTGGGGTCCATTCACATGGATCAACAGAAGGTGAAAGCTGTCTTGGAGTGGCCTACACCTACCAATCGTCGAGGGCTACAAAGTTTTCTAGGATTTGCCAATTTCTATCGGCGCTTCGTGCACAACTTTAGCACCATCGCCGCCCCGCTCACCGCCCTGACCTCTCCGAAGACCAAGTTCGTTTGGTCACCCGCTGCAGAGAGTGCCTTCCTGGAACTGAAGAGGCGGTTCACCTCGGCCCCAGTCCTGATCCAACCTGATCCGGATCGCCAATTCATCGTGGAAGTCGACGCTTCTGAGGTGGGCGTTGGACCTCAGAAGAGTCCCACTGGACTAACGCTGTACTGCGGCTTCTGTGTTTGTTTACATCACCCATGTGCTTCTGTTCTGTTGCCTGCCCTGCCCCTTTCTCCTTCCCTGCTCTACACCTGTGCCCCATGATCCTGTTCCCCGTAATGAGTATCAGCTGCCCCCTGTTTGTCCTAGTGCTCCTGTTCCCTACATAAACCCTAGTCTTTCCTCTTATCCTTGTCTGATCGTCTGACCATGTACCTCGTGTTTGTGAGTTTAATTACCTGCCTGCTAAGTCTGTTTCTCGTGCTTGTTCCTGTTCCTGTTGATCAAGTCTGTTTCATTGGATTTTCTGAGTTTTTGTATTTTTGAACTAGTTGGATATTTTTGGATTTGAACTGCCTTCTCTTGATTTGGATGTTTAGTTTTTCTGTGATTCCCTCCTGCCTGCCTGATCCCTGACTGACCTTGTGTCCTGACGATCTTTTGAGTGTTTTTTTCCCTGAACTCTGTTTTTTTGGAAACCCTTTTGTTGGATTACCTGCGTTTTTGTTAACCACGATCTTCTGAGCTTTTTCCCTTTTTTGAGATTGCTTCTGATCACTGTAAATAAAACTCTCTGCACCGATCTGCATTTGGGTCTTAGTCTGTATCTTACAGTAACACTTTCACATCGCTTGAGGCCTGGCCTTAAGCGATTGGTTGGGACTTGGAATGGATGTCATATGATAGCTAATCTTTTATCGGTCATATCAATATTGTCTGGAACATTCTGTGGCCACTGCATAGGATCAGCTTCAATAAGTAGCGGAACACTGAAAAAAGTGGCAGAACCCAAAAGACGAAAACACAGAAGTGCCACATCAAGCACTGTGGCATGTTGAGCCTAGTCAGTGGCTAAAAATGGAAAAGGTAACAACCTTCACGTTAGCCACAACCCCATAAGCATAACAGCGTAAAAATAGGTCACACATATCACAAAGAGAGGCAATTCTAAAGAAGCTAGTGAAGACTGATGACGTTTCATGCTGCTCAGTTCATTCTGATACATGTGCTTTTGGTGTGTGTGTGCTCGTGTGTGTATATGTGTCTACTTAGCGTGTAACCAGATATATTCCTTAGAGAGGTGTATGTGTGTGTGTGTGTGTTGCTCTGGGTCATGCAATCCCATGCTAGCCAGACGGGGTGAAAGGTAAACTGAGACATAAGCCGGGGTCAGAGTAAGCCAAAACAATAGCAACGAGGCCACAACCCCCATCGCAGTTCATCAGGATGCATTAGTAAGGGTGCCTGAACCCATCCATTCTGAGCCAGCAAGCAGAAAAACATTCTTCTTCATTCTTCTGTTCTTGCCTTAATAACAGACTGGTTCTGCAAATAGCATGCACAGTATATTTGTGCTGTAGTGCGTGTATGTAAGGGAGAGGCATAGAGAAAGATGGTGTGTGTGTCCGTCCTTTGTGTCTCCTTCACTATCTCTGAGTGTGTTTGAGTCCTTTCTCTGTTCCTTTTTTCTCTGTGTGTGTGTTTGTTTGTCCATACCAGCAATTTTGAAACACATGTATCGTGTGTGTTTGTATGTGTGTGTGTGTGTGTTTGTATGTGTGTGTGGACAAGGAATCCAGTCTGCTCAGCTTCAAAGACTCGGAGAGTTGTTCTTGGGTCTCTGGTAAATGTCGCCCCGGCGCTGTGGTCACCTCTGTGGATTGGCAGAGCGAGCTGTACTCTGTACTCTTACGTAACTCCCCTTTGCCATGGTCCGCAGCCTCCCTGCTACCACTGCAGAGCCTGCTGCTACTGCTCCCACAGAATGACAAGTTAATGCAGTGGTGGAAATCTCTCTCTCTCTCCCTTTCTCTCCTTGTGTTTGCCCTTTGCTTGATGTCTTGTTTCTTATGTTTAAGTCATATATATTTAATGTATGCTTATATCTGTCTCCCTCTATCTTCCCTCACTCTCTCTTCCACCCCCTGTTTTTTTCTCTCTATCTCTCTCACTCTCCCCCCAATTTTCACTCTCTCTCTCTCTCCCTCTTTCTCACACATGCACCTCCCAGACACTATTTGTTTTTTTTTTAATACCCAATCGGTTCACATCCACGTGGAGCTTGGTGGAACATAGCGGCACTTATGTAACCTGTATTGTGCATCCTCATCCAAAAGTCAGCCAAGCCATTTCCATATTTAGATTGAGAGTCAGAAAGTGAAGGAGAGCGAGAAAAATAGAGTGTGAAAAAGAGAGTGTGAGAAAGAGAGCGAGAGAGAGAGTGTGTGTGTGTGTGTGTGGGGGGGTGATATGGTTTTCCAAAAGAGAGACACACCATCATCATCATCATCCAAGGACTATTTTTAGCTTCGCCCTCGTTTTAGTCTGTCACTGCACGGGTGTTTATTTTCCATATGACACTTTCCACTCATGTTTCCGACACTCTTCCCCCTTCAACCCCCGAACTGTCTCTGCAGCTGGAAGAGGGTTTCGGTTTGTTCTTCCGGGACTCATCTTTTCCGCTTCTGGAGGACTGCCACCGTGGATTCGGGGGCTGAGTGCAGAAGTTGAGCGCTGACTCAGAGGACGTCTATTGCATCAAAAACCCCTTACCCGATTTTTTTTCCTTCTGCAATCATAGGACACTATGGAAAGATCGGACCTGCACTGAGATAAGTGCTAAATGTCCTCACAAGCCCTTCTGACTCCACAGAGTTGCTAAGTAGTGTACGAGTGTGTGTGTGTGTGTGTGTGTGTGAGAGAGAGAGAGAGTGCAAATGTTTGTATGTGAGTTGATCTTTGTGTGTGGTGATGAAGGGGAGCTTTTTGCAGTGCATGTGGCGTTGTGTTGGGGTTGCACATGTTATAGAATAAAGGAAGGGCATCAGAGGCCCCCTATGCATTTTAAATGAGCACATGTGCCCCCGACTTTGATGGTGGTGGAGATTCTTTCAAGGCAATGATTGAAATGAATGAATAAATAAATAAGCCCTCCACATATGGCCCTCACAATGAGTCATTCTCCTTGTCTGGCCAGTGTGTGTGTGTGTGTGTGTGTGTGTGTGTGTGCGTGTGTGTGTGTCAGGATGGTGGCTCGTCTTTTTGTGTGTGAACGGAGCATGTGTCATCAGCCTTTCATTTGCTCACCACTCCCCAATTCCACAAAGACAGGCCCTCTACGGAGCCCCCCAACACACACACACACACACACACACACACACACACTCACTTCCTTTAGAACCCCGCAGGGTCCATAATGAATGTAAATGACATTCAAAACTGCAGTGGCAAGAGGATCATTTTAAAGCCACTAGCCTCTGCTTCCACTGCATCCAGGAACTGTTAATTTGCCAGACACCACCACTTTTGAACTGGGAGGGCTTTGTACCTGGGGGCGTGGTACATGTGTGTCCATGCATGTGTGTGTGTGTGTCAGCAGAGCTCTGTGATTGGAGGCTTTGAAATATTCCAACTGAGGGAGACACTGAATTTTAAGCAGCACTCGATTACCATACATCACAAGGAAGCCGGCTCAATCCCAAACTACTACGCGTGGAGGCAGATGTTCTAAGTTGACCCCATTTAAATATTCATTTTCATGTAATTATCCTGGCCCTGACTGGATCAGGCTCCTTTTTTCACATTTGAATTTGGATGGAACATTTTCATCACCACAATCATATTGTATCAAATTCCGAGTATATATTTTTCTCTCCCGCTCTTTTTTTTCCCCCTCCAGCCATGCCGTGAATGATGTATGGTGAGGATATTGCCTCCATATTGCTGTCATACTGTCAGAATTGTTATTCTGCTGTTGTTCTGTTCCTCGTCAAGCGTCTGTCTCACCTGTGCCTGTGCATGTGTGTGTGTGTGTGTGTGTGTGTGTGTGTGTGTGAAAGGGACAGATAGAGAAGCATCTCCCAATTTCTCACTGTGTGCACAAGGCACTGTGTCCTTAGTATTGCAGGCTCACAAAGAAACGAGCATAGTCATCATTATTTATCTATATTTTATTTGGCTTGGCTGAGTGTGTGTGTGTGTGTGTCTGAGTGTGTATGTGTATCTGTGTATGTGTATCTGTGTGTGTGTATATGTATCTCTGTGTGTGTGTGTCTGTTATAAGAAGAGAGAATGAATAAAGGTGTGACATTGAAAAAAGGTGTGACAACGCCACACTCTCGAGCTGCACCTGAAATTAGGCAGACGACAGGTGACGTCTCTCAAATTTAGAGCCCTGTGCACCTCATTGGCTTGGTACATCACAAGGTCACCTTGCACGTCGTTCACCGGTTCCGTCAGTAGAAAGAGCTCTGCTATGGCTTTGACCTTCGCTTCGCTGGTCCATGCAGACAACTGTGCACAGTTACGTGACCAGAGGAGCTATACGTTTATAACAGACGTCATAGCCCATACGGGCCTCCTTCGGGGAGGGGCCAGATCTGGAGACAGGTAGATGCTCGGCCAATTACACAAGGTTCCTCACCCTCAGCCAATCAAGAACGGCCCAGAAGCAGATACGCACACACGACCATTCAGTCCCAGCGGACGATGTATTGGTATTTTAAAATAGCATGCACGTCCATCCACGAACTCGAGGTTCTATTAAGCCTTTTGCCCCGCTTCGCCCCGTCTGACCTCTGCACTGCCGATTACCTTGCAAACGTAATTTGAAGTGGAAGGTAAGGAGGGGAAGAAAAAGAAGCTACTCTGCTGTCCAGGCGGGCTTACAGGGGGCCCCTTGTACTTAGAGCGTGTCGAGTGGAAAGCTAATGTGAAAAGGGGGACCCTCCACCCCTGCCTCTCCTCTGTGGAGGACTGACCCTCGAAACCCTCACTCAACAGAAAGAGAGACAGAGAAAGAGAAAGAGAGAGACAGACAGGCAGAGAGAAATGGAGTTTACAGAAAGTGAGAGAGGTAGATAGAGAGGGAGAACGAGGGAGAGAAAGAACATGGGAAATAGAGGGAGAGAGGGAGAGAAAGAACATGGGAAATAGAAAGCAAGAATGGTAATGAGAAAAACAGAATGGGAAAGAGGGAAAGAGAGAACCAGAGAGAGATACAGAAAAGGAATCAAAGTGATAGAGAGAGAGAAATTATATGGGGAAGAGAGAGAACAGGAAAGAGAAAGAGGAAGAATGAGAACAGGAGGGGGGGTGGTGTCAAGCAAGAGATACCCCCATAAGGCAGAGGGCACGGGCCACAGTCTCAGCAGGTATTTCGGAGAGCTGAGTTTGCCTTTGTGGGGCATTGCTGTGCTGGTTCCAGAGGCACATGCTGACCATGGCGAGCAGTCCAGGGGACAAGGCAGGGGCTAGAAAGAGGCAGTCGTGCTGTAATTGCCTGTCAAATGTACAGTATTCACTGGGAAAGTGCCACACCACATTGAGGCCCAATAGGAAAAGAAAGGGAGTGCTGTAATCTACTCAAAGCGTTGGGGTAAAATAATGGTCAGCATGATTTCTTAATGAATTCAGAGGGGGGAGGGAGAGAGGAGGAAGGAGATGGAGGGAAAGAAAGGTGATCAGTGAGAAAGGTAGAGACAGAGAAGGAGAGACGAGGAAACAGATAGACGAGGAAATGGAGAGAGAGGCATGTCAGTGGAGAGGGTTGGAACGATTGTGGTGAGAGAAGAGAGAGAAATTGGGTGCCTGTGTAACACAGTTGTGTGAGGGACAGGGATGACTTGTGCTGCAGGGTATGAAAACAGACAAGAAACAGAGAGAGAGAGCGAGAGAGAATGCCAACTGAGAACATGGAAAAGTAAACAAAAACAGAAACAGAAAACAGGAGAGACTAAGAGACTAGATAGACAAAACTGGAAAGCTGGAAAGACCAGATTAGAAAAAAGGGAGACACAGGGAGGTGCCAGAAAGTCCAAGTGACCTGAGCCCAGATGACCATGGCTGACCTGGTCAGACTTTTCCCAAGACCCACGCATGCCAGACCAGGTCTGGAGAGACCTGCTATCAGAGAGGAGAGCCAAGGCGTGGGAGAGAACACCACCAGGGTGTAAGGTGGAGAGAAGAAGGGAGAGGTGGTGTGAGAATATTGGAGACTATGGAACTCTGTGTAACTCAGTCAGATGGAGAGAAAGAAGGACCAGAGAGAGAGAGAGAGATGAGAGAGTGTGAAAGTATTTCCCACTGTAGGGACTGGTGGTGGTGGTTGTGGTGTGTGTGTGCACGTGTGTGGGTATGTGTGTTCTATATTTAGCTTCCTCTTTGTGAAGAAAAAGCCTTGAAATTAATCACTAGGCAGATGGTATCTGATAATGACCACTTACATGCTAATATGCACATTAAAGTAGATTTCAACACACACACGCAGTGCTACCATTAATATGACAGGGAAGGGGTATTTCCTTGATAAACTGGAGCATTATTTCAGTGTAACAGTTTTTTATCACCAGCATGTTTCGCATAGACAGCAGTAGATTATGCTAAATTGATGCACATGATGCAGGCTTCAGGACTGTATAATATTTCACCAAAGAAAGACAAAATAGAAAAAATGGCAAAAAAAATGTAAAAAGCTGTAAAGAAAAGAACACACACACACACACACACACACACACACACACACATATATATATATATATATATATATCATAATAAATAATGCAACAAATGAAAGAAAAATGTGCAAAATGATCTCAAGAGGTTTTAAGGAGAGTTCTCTAATGGTTTGATTCTGCCAACTGGATTTCCTTACAGCTTGAAGGTCATGTTCCTGGTCTTTTATAATGTGTTGGATGTTGGATTTGAAGGAATAATCTATATGCGACAGAAATTCTTATGCTACTAGTCTGGACTATTTCTATACAGTTACATGGCCACAAGACTCAACAGTCATCTCTCTCTTCCCCCGGCCCCTCTCTCTCTCCCTCTCTCTTTGCTCCTCAACCACTGCATTTGAGTGATTTGTGTAGAAACAGTCAATATTTTTCTCATTTCTGTCTTTATTTGTCTCTCCTGGCATCCACCGCAGACACGCACGCGCACACACGTACACCCACATAATACCTATTCAGACTCCATCTGTGGTTGATAGCAGGATACATAGATGAGTTTTTCTCCCCCTAGGCCTGAGTGTGACGCTGAATGGTAATGCAGGCTGACAAGGGAAAAGGAGAAGAGATGACATCATTTGGAGTGGTGTGCTTCAAGCACCTAAACTCCACCTAAGCTCTTTGTCACGGCAACAGTGAAATTTCCCAGAAACCCCTCTGTCGTGTTTTCAGGAAGGCATTTTGGATTGCTGCCATGAAGCAATTCAGGTGTCTTGAGGTGGTGTGTATTTGTACATGTCCAAGTGTGTTCTTGTGTGTGTGTGTCTGTGTGTCTATGTGTGTGTGTATGTGTGTTTTGTAGTTGCCATATCCCTGACATGATGTTGCATATGTCTGGAGGGGTGAGCACATAATGCCTCCATGTGTGTGTTTGTGTGTTTATGTCGGTGTCTGCATCCGGCTCACCAAATATAGGAGCAAAATCAATTGAGCAGGAACAGAGCTTGACAAGGCCATGACAGGACAGAGAGAGAGGAAAAATCAAAGGGTCACACCAGGTTTCTAAAGCCAGATAACTCATCAGAGAAAAGTGAACCTCTGGGGGGAGAAAGAGATTTGACAGATTTCGGTTTACTTAGTAAACCTCTACCTACCTGAACTGTGAATGAAAATTATGAATGAAAATTCTAGTTTATGTTTTTTTAAGAAAAGGAGTGAAAGATTTTAAAAAGTTAAATTAGCATAGTATTACAACATTACAACCATTACAGATTAAGATTAGATAACACGCTTAGATAACACGATGTTGTTTCTTTTGCGACGATGCTACATTGCTCCTGTTTGCTAAAATAATCCTGTATGTGTATATGTGTGTGTATGTGTTTTGGGGGTTGGTGCGTTGGTTTAAGGGGGCTGGTTAGAAGCCTCTCTTGTCTCATGCAGATTGCCTGAGAGCCGCACGTTCTGTGATGTTCTGATTCAGTGGCGGAGCAGGCGGCAGAACAAAAGGCAAACAGAACCGACAGCGGGGCCACGTTCTGTTCCTTTCTGTCCCGGTCCGGGTTAGTCAACAGAGGTTCTGTTGCAAGAGGTGCTGGCTGGCTATGGCTGATGAAAGACAAGACCCAATCCACTCTGGCACCTCTCCCCATCTGTGCATGTCTGAAGAGGAGAGTACAATCTGCTTTCATTATTCAAACACCAACTTGCTTTCACTATACTTGCTTAGTTTTTCAACCGGCTGGCTAGCGCCTGTGAATGTCAATGACCCCTGCACTCCTCCTAAGAAACAGCACACATCATGAATTAGAAACCTTTCATTTTCCATGCCATTTGTAATGGACTACTAAACTTCTTTGTGCATGGATTAGGGGACAATTAAGGATTTGGCCACCACATGTTAACAGATGGGGGAGGAGAAAGATAGTCTGTGCTCAACAAAAAGACCTTTTAGTACTCATTGACTAGACTATTGCATGGTTGCATATGCGTTGATATGAATGCACATGAGTGTGTGTTGGGGGATTTTACCTCACAGGTTACTTCAAACAATAGTCTGTAGTATTTCAAATCAAAGCACTGTTGTTTGAGGTCACAGAGTGCTGTAGTTAGGAAAAAGAATGAAAAAAATTGGTAAAGGATAGACCAAATAGTGAACCGTGCTAATGCTAACTGAATGGGGCCACCAAAACTAAAAGTGAGTTTCTGACCTCATTCATTTAGTGTTAGCTATGTTCACTATTCTGTGTATATTGTACTAAATTCTCTTGTTCTTTTTCCTACCGACAGCATCCGATGACCTTGAACAACAAGGCTATGGTTGGAAGTACTCTGGACAATAGTTTTAATAAGAAAGTTTGTATGAGTGAACAGCGGCTCATTTTTGTGCCAATTCACCTAATGTTTTCTCTTGGTAAGTGTGCCGCACTGACTTTAGTGTGAAAGCATCACACACATCCTGCTACCATGGCAGTAGATAGTAAACACAAAGCTCTGTATTGGCAATAGTAACGTCATGCATGGAGAGCCCGAGTTCTTTTCAAGAGCAGACTCTCACTTTTCTGTCAGTGTCTTCTAAATGACTCCATAAATACCAGGCAAAAGCTAACATTTCACAGCCCATGCAGCACTATGCAGGTGTGCACCACTGCTGTTGACTATAATAAATGTCCAGTGTGTTTGCTTACTATATGTGCATCTGGACTGTACAGGTGCTTATCCTGAAGAGCTGAGGCTAATGGGCTGTGGTGTGTGTGCGCGCACACACACACACACACACACCATATACACCTACACACACACACATGCACGGGGGACTGAGCATGTGGCCACTTGAGTGAGCGGACGCCTTTCTAAATGCATTTCTCTCGGCCTTGACATGGGAGAGGGAGAGGAGGTTAGTTCCATTTAGCCCACAGCCACCAGAGTAGAATGGAAAGAGCAGGGAGAGGAAGGTATATTCATCTCTCAGAGAGAGAGAGAAAAAAAAGAGGGAGAGAGTTAAAGAGAAAGAGAGAGTGTTTGGTCTCCAAGAAACAGGGAAAGAGAGTGAGACAGGCTGAGATAGGACGACAGAAAGCCTAATCTAATCGAAAGACAGTCTGGTCTGCCAGAAAGAGGGAGAGAGAGACAGGCCAAGAGAGAAGGAACAAAGAGAGATTAATCTATGAGAGAGAAAGAGAGAGTTTGGTCTGCTAGATAGAGTGAAAGAGAGTAAGGTAGTGTAGGCAGATGAGAGAGAGCTTAATTTTTCAGAAAGAGGGAGGGAGTTAGAGAGAGAAATCAAGAGAGGTTTGGTCCCTATAATGCATTGATGAGAAGGGTAGTTAGATGCGTACAAAGGCAGGGTTAGTGTGGGTTTAAATGTTAAAGAGATTCTGGCCATTAGAGGGGACCCAGGACACTGAGCATCTCTGCATGACCAGGTTTTGGATTGGAGTACAGGATGGACATGAGGCTGAAGAAAGGGCTACATTTAACAACACACATGCAAACACACACACACACACATAGAATGCACAAACTCCAGCACACAGACACCTCTATCCACATACAAGATTGTGACATTGTCCCCCCTGCATTTACATTTATGCACACACACACACACAAGCACGCACACACACACACACACACACACTCGGCCAAACAAATCACCATGGCAGCCTCTCTAATCACAGCTGACAGTGCTCAAATGACGCCATGCTGTCGTGAATTTTTAACAGTGTTTTCCCGGAAATCGATGGCCCCCTGTTGGGTCTGTCCTGATGGAAAGCAAGACAGCTCACAAAAGAAGGAGGATGGGGGGGCTTTGAAAAACGGGTCCCAAAATGACGTCATATGAAACATAATAGGGTCATTAGTGTTTTAAGGCCTGTATATTATTACCACTGTGACACATGAAAAAAAAACCTTCAATGAGCACAGCAAAATAATTATAAAAGCATTTGATGAAAGGAGATTTGAGGAGAAAGAATGAAATAAATTGTTCGAAAAAAGTACAAAAGTGCCACACCAAAACTACAGCTCTTGTAGATCTGCTGTGAGAGTGAAGTGTCATCAAGATCATCATTTGACTCCTGGGCTCAATAACTTAGAGGCAATGGATAAATAGAAGGGTGGGTGATGGATACACTGTAGGTATAGATTGTTTTAAGAGAGTTTGATTATTACCATCATAGCTGTTCCCTCAAGGCTCCATGTTTAACATTCCATATGTTATCTTAATGTGGCAGGAGTAGTTAAAATGGAAATACAACATTCAAGCACTGTTTTTGTTTTTACCTTTGAAATGGTCTACAGATCTGATTATGTTGAATATCTGTGCTGGACGTCAAATATACAAAAAGTTAAATTGCTTAATAAAAGTAAACCGTGCATAAGTAAGCCACATTGTATAAAAGTGGGTAAAGTCAGTCATTAAAGGTACAAAAAGGAAAAAAAAATCCCTAAAAAATGACAGAGGATTGAAATTTTCTACAACCTGATTATAGAAATTTCAAATCAGTATCCATCAGTATGAGATGACAGGTTTTGCAGTGAGAGTGAGTGAGTCTTTTCTCCACTCTGGCATGTAGAGTGCTTTATCTAGCTTATCAACAATGTCTGCGTCTGCACTGTAAACAACCCAGGCAGCTCTTCTGTCACTTAATCAGACCCCTTGACTCTCAGGACTGCCAGCATGGAACACATAAATCCTGCCATCATACCCTCTGACGCACGCTGCGTTTCAGAATTCATGATTTGTTGGTCTGACTGAAATCTGAGCTTTACCATCAAGGGGGTCATTTATAGTCTGTTTGTTTGTCTGCTTCCTTGCTGGGAAACACAGAAATCCTGATTCGCCCAGGACAGACGAATGAATGGACAAGCGGACGGCGAGTGTTATCAGAAGCCGAGGCAGGCTATCAGATCCTCTCTGGCTGGAAGCTCGGTGGGGCGCAGGCTGCATGGAATGATTTATGGCGGATGCATTATTAAACCATTGCAGAGTTAATGTTTTATGTCTGAAGAGGGGAAAATTGGCCCCCAGTTCATTTGAGAGTCGGGTTGAAAGTTCCATGCCGTGGAAATGCGCTTGTCTGTTTGTCCCCCTCAAGACATGACTCGCAAGACATTTCAGCTTTGAACTAAATTATTCACAAGTCCCTAATTATGATGATTATGATGATGAAGATGTACTGTGGCCTCTACTTATATGGAAACTTATTTTAACTTATTTGGCATCTTTACGTGTTTATATTTGCTATCTATTTCCTCTGTTGTTTTTTTCCCTCTGGTGTCTGTTAAGTTGAGCATCAGTGCTTTTCCAGGCGGGCCTGGCCTTGGCATGGGTGAGTCAGTTAGATGAGTTCACACAGCACCCTCGAAGGAGTCGACTGACATCACTGCGCACGTCAGCCTCGACTTGGCAAACCTATTGGCCCAGCTGCTGTCAGCTTTAGCTCAGAGAGTCACTCATCACCTCGTTCTATATTGACACATTTGAAGTTGACTTCAAATAGGATTGAGAATGATGCTGTGTAGTTCTTCATTCTGTGTGTGTGTCTCTCTCTCTTTCTCACACACACTTTCTCTCACTTTGTGTATCTCTGTGTATTTGTGAAGTTGTAAATATTCATATGTTTATGTTAATTTATTTATCTGTCTGTTCAACCATGTGTATCTACAGCATCGCAGCCATTCCACATGTTCACATTTTGACTTTGTTGCTGTAGTGGTGGTGGTGCATGTGTACGTGTCTGCAGTCTCCCTGCTCACGTCATGGTGCATTAGTGCTATTTATAGCAATGTGTGCTTGATGTTATACCCTTTGTTGTTGTTTACGAGTTGCATCACATCCAAGTTTCAACCCCAGTTCCATCCACTCCACCACTGACCACATACATCAGACTGGCCAACCCTGGTGACTTAACTTGAGTTAACTTCCTCCCCATCCACCCCCCACACACACACAGAGGCCCACTGGACTTGAGTGTTGACGTCAATGTTAGACATCAATACATACCGTGACAGTTGCCAGGCTGGGTTCACCGCGTGGCGATGTACACTCCATGCCCCCTCCTGGGGCTTATGGATGGGCCAGTCACTGAGTGCGGGTGTCCTCATGCCTTCATGCATCATACCATGTTCATGCAATTTGCACTGGATTCAGCCTGGGCCAGACAGCCACCACTGTAACTTGTCCTCATAGAACTCTAAAGCCTTAGTCTGATGCAGAGTGAAATGTGATAGATTGGTTATTGAAAGCTTATTTTGAATAGCTATTTTTTTTATTTGAACTAATTTATTTTCACACTGTGATCAAACTAAAACCAAAAAAAGGAAAAGACTAACTACGAAGGCCATTAAGTTTTACATGGTGTCCTTACACCACCTCAAGGACTCTCACCCACTTGAAGATGAGCCTGAAGTCAAATTTGTGTGTGTATGTGTGTGTGTGTGTTTGATCTGGTACGAGTCATTAATTCTCATTGCACCTTTTAGATGACCTCTAGTGGGGAAATATTACATGTGTTTCCTGGACACGTCTGTCTTAATGACCACACTTTTGTCTGACACTAAAGCCACACACACACACACACACACTCACACTTCAGACACCCACCCGTTCCTGTCTCCTCTTTGGCACAACAGGTGTGTTTTGTGTTCCAGAACAATCCGTATGCCATCTCGGACTTGGTGCTTATTCGGTGCTGGTGCCTCTCGCTGTCAGCAGCTTCATGCAGACTCCGTTGCCCAGTCGAGCCAACTCCATAGCAACAAGGTGGCTCCTGGTGAGAAGGTGGGAGTGGGGGGAGGGGGTGGTTGTGGGTGTGACTGGAGAGAGATTCCATTTTTACTGTAAAAAATTTGATAGATTGTAGCAATTTTGGATGAAAAGACCCATTCTTCAACAAGACAACGAGAATCGTTCTTGAGTGTAGGTAGTGGTGGGTATCTGTCAATAAAGCTCTTGCATTCACAATGATGTGCAAACAAAGAAAAAAGAAAAAATACACGATTGAAATGTAGATGGATGCTGTGATTTGTGTACTTTTTTGTGTGTGTGTGTGTGTGTGTGTATGTGTGTGTGTGTCTGTGTGTGTGTGTGTGCGTGTTTGTGTGTGCATGTGTCTGTATGCAGTAATTTTTCCTTGTTTTAACGTGTATGTGAATTTTAGGCATTTTTCTAGCGTTGTCCTAGTGTATGCATATATGGGAGGTTAATGCAGAGGGCATTTAATTGTAAGGGAAATGATGTGACTAAGAGAAGGGGGTTTCTAGACAACTAGAAATCCAATTGGAGGCAGGTGTGTAAATGCATGGAGGTGTGAGTGTGTGTGAATTTGTCTCTGTGTATGCATGTGTGTGTGTTTGTCAATATGTGTGTGTGCATGTATGTGCCTGTGTGTGTGTGTGTGTCGGGGGGCAGGGGGCTTGTTAGTCATTCCTGACCTTTTCACTGCTCCTGATTATGTGGAAAGTGGGTCACGTCTGTATGTGTGCGACGGTGAGGACAGGTGGATGGTGGTCGAGAGGGATTTGCAGCATGATGGCTCTGATTTCGCACCCCAATCCTGCCGCCTCTTCAGCTCAAGAGGAGGCTTCAGTATAGCCATTCTGTCAGCCACGCGCCAAATGCCGCACCAGTTTGCTTCCACATCTCTCTCTCTCTCTCTCTCTCTCTCACACACACACACACAAACACACACAAACACACACACACACAGAAACATCCCTTGTCTCCAGTGTTACATGTCTCGGCACCTTCTGTGGTATGCAGCTGCCTTCTCTCTTTGATGTGTTTTCCTTACCAATGCATTAACACCAATACACTATAATAATATCATTACCCAACATTTTACATAATATAACATTGGCCTCATTACATTGTAATTACACAATTAAACATTGTGTGATATGTACATTTTAATGGTGTGTGCAACAACTTATTAAAAACCGTAACCCTGATGCTATGGCTCATTATAAATCATCTTTAATTATTTCTTAATTGAGATATATATACACTGCTAATTTAGTCTGACCTTTGTGGTTTTCATTAGTGTGTATGATGGTTGGTGTCTTAGACTCCTCTCTTAGTCTGTTGGTAACCTGTATATAACACTGTCTCAGTGTTTGTGAGTGGCAATGACCATGTCATCATGTTCTGCTCAGTGCATACCTCTCTCTCTCTCTCTTTCTCTCTGTCTTTGACAGACTCTTATCTCTGTCTGAGCTCACCCTCCTCCTTCTCCTCTTTTTTTCTCTTTTTTCTATCTCTTTCTCTTTAACCTTCTTATCCACTCTCTCTTTCACCCCATCATCCTCTCTGTCTCTCTCTCTCTCTCTCACTCCTTTGCCCTTTCTATCTCTTGCTCCTTCCTCTATGCTCTCTATGCTCTCTCTCTCTCTATTTTTCATACAATTTCACTCTACGGCTCTCTCTCTCCTACCTCTATCTCTTCCATCCCTCACTCTCCTCATCTCTTGTTCTCTCTCTCCATCTCTCTCTCTACCATCCACTCTATTGTTCTGTCTCTCCCAATGCCCTTTGTTTCCTTCCTCTCTTTCTTTTTTTGATACTATTTCATTCCTCCCTCTATCTCTTCCTTTCCCTTCTCTCCTCTTTCCTTTCCTCCCTCTCTCTTCTCACTCCACAAATAGTTCTCTCTGTCTCTCTGTTATTCACCCACATTGCTCTCTCTCTCCCATGCCCTTTCTCTCCTCTCTTCCTTTTCACTCTGTTCCTCTGTCTCCTCCCCTTCTCTAGCACCAGGTTCATCAGTATTCTGCACCAGTGCAGCAGCTGCCTCCTAATTGCTGTTTTTAACTGATGTTGCCCCGCGGTTACTGACAGCAGCTCGTCAACCAGAGAACAAGAGTTCACCTTCCTGTAGCCCCGCCCCCCACCCCCACAACCACACCCCTCCTCGGAAGACCTGCTCAATCCCAGTCCCTGCCCCACCCCTCAATACCTCACCACAGGAGGGCTGGTGGGGGGCAGGGGGATGGAGTGCTTAGCGACCTTTTTAATGTCTCCAGTGGAAAGTCAAAGGGTTATTAGCAGTGGAGGGGAAGTGGGGGATGAGGATAGAGGATGAGGATATAACATAAGATGGTGGTGGTAGTGGTGGAGGATGTTTGGTGGATGGGGGTGTCCAAGGTGGCTGTACTCCTCCCAGAGCTCTCTTCTCATCCAGTCCTCCTTGCGCTTCAGAGACGACACTGCTGGATTAATTGTGATGGGACTCCTTTGGTGGCAGGCGGGGCTTAGATGTGTGTCCGGCGGTGCATGCAGACTGCTGATTTGACAATGCCATCAGCGGGTGGTGGAGAGGGCTGAAAGAAATATAACAGGAGAAAAATGGGAACTTATTTGCTGACGTACATGATTGCTCTTCCAGTGAGGAAAAGTCTGTAGATGAATGTATTCTGAATGCCTTTTACATGAGTGCCCTTTATCAAAACAACTGATGAAAGATTAAATAATGTATTTGAAAGAAAGAAAGAAAGAAAGAACAGAATAAATAAATAAAACTCTCTGCTAATGTAACAGTAAATGAGACATATCCTTCACCTAGAATAGACCTTATTTCACTGATGGTGTGATCAGCGGTACTCAGCTTGTGAAAGTTCCTTTCAGGCAGTGTGTGTCTTTCTGTCTGTTTGTCTCCTGTGTGTGTGGTTATCTGTGTGTGTGTGTGTGTGTGTGTGTGTGTGTGTGTGTGTGCACGCACCCGCAAAAGAGCATGACTCATGAAAGTCCCGGCGGAGATGAGGCTGTACTTTTTGTGCTGAAAAACAGGACTGAGGGGCATGCAGCAGGCAGGCAGGCAGGCAGGCAGGCAGGCAGGGCCACTGCGTCTGGTCACGACGCAGGAGGACAGCACAAAGGACGGTGGCACCGCCATGTCCTGTGCTTCCCTGGTGACCCACTTATCTCTCTATCTCCACTCTGGAGATGTCAGAGAGCAGTGAGTGACTGAACAAAACATGGCTATGGCCAACATGTGTCATGCATTTAGGTTTGGAGGAAATGAAACCAAAATTGGTTGGCAGTATTGGCAGAAATTGGACAGTGCTTTTGGGAGCCTGAGCTTAAAGAACAGAAAATCGATCAGGCCCACCATGAATGAACCCTGGGTAAATCTTTTTTTGACATTTTTGAAATCCTTGCCGTAGTTTCACTTGTGACGTGTGACTGCTTGTATGCTGTCCAATTTATTTATTTATTTAGTTAATTCACCTTATATAGGATGTCACATGTACACACACAGAATTTGGTCCTTCAGATACCTGAGGGTTTGTAGTATGTCTGTATATGTGTGTGAGCTGTTTCTCTTTCTCTCTCTGTTTTAAACACACACACACACACACACACCACAGATGATCACAGCAGTTTGGTTTTCCTGAATCCAATTATCATTTGATCTTATAACATGCGATAGCACCCTTTCATCTCAGCCACTGGGTCTCTCTCCTGTGACGGCGTCCAAACAGCCAGGCTCTGGCATGTGAGTTTACACCTAGGTGGAAGAGTAGGAGTCACAGTGGAGACTCAGGAAGTGTAAAAATACTTTAAAATCTGTTGCTGTTGTTGTGTGCACCCATGTGTGGTGTGTATGTGTGTGTGTGTGTGTGTGTGTGTGTGTGTGTGTATTTGTGTGTTGTGGTGGACCCTCAAAAGCTGTGAAAGTTCCATACAGAGTTCAGCATGTGAATAACTAGAAAAGTACATTCACACTCTAGTGGCTGCATTTGTCAGTGTCACTGACTTGTCCAGACACAGTGGTGATGAGTACTGGGTGTATAAGGACATGTATGGGGTGTTTATTTGTGCTTATGTGTATTTTTCTCTGTATGTGTGTGTGTGAGTCTGTGTGTATGCGTATCTATGTGTACGTGTGTGTTTGTGTGTTTCTGTGTGTGTAGGTGTGAGTGTGCATGTATGCATGTCCGTGTGTGTGTGTGGGGGGGGGACTTGTAGAGAGACTATGGCATTGGGAGATGCTACAGTGGGCTGAGTGTGAACCACACCTGCTGTGTGGACAAGCCCCGTCATCTGTCTACTTTTTATCTGCTGTAGGCCATATGTCATGTGCACACACAATTATTGAAACACACACACACACACACACACACACACACACACACACACATACACACACATACACACACACACACATGCATACGTACGCACATGCAGGTCACATGCTGTACCCACACATTCACATGAGCCGAGACATTACACACACAAGTACACAGACACATACACAAACATGACAACATGCACTTACACACACCCACACACATATGTGCATGTGGACACACACTGTCAGACACATACCGGCACACAGAGGCATGTGGTCATTTCCCATGATATATAAACATTTTTGAGTACAAATGTTTGGTTTTGTCTTCATATAATGTGTGTTGTTTCTATTGGACTTCTTTGACAGGCCTGTGATTTGAAGTCATCAGAGAAAATGACAACAAAAACTACAGAAATAAAAAAAAGAGACAAGTGTATCAAAACTGCATTTGAAAAAAAAAACAAGCTTGGATGTCTGATAGAGACATAGGCCGAAAGAAGGGAGACTGATTCATAGAGAAAAGAAGAAATTGAATGAAAGAGACATAAAAAAGAAGATTGAAGTAAAATAAAAAGTAAGCAGGAACACGAAATGAGAAACTGAGAAAGATAAAGACGGAAATTAAGTGAGAGAGACAGAGTGAGAGGGTGCATTGAGGAAAAACAGACAGTAAAATAAATGCCATAGAGAGAGAGTGAGATAGATAGAGAGAGAGAGAACAGAAGGATGAGATAGAGAGTAACCAAAAATAAAGTGATAGAGACTGAAAGAGAGGTGTGGAGAGGAAAAAAAAGATAACAAAAGTATATAAACAGGAAAGACAGAGAGTACAAGAGGTGTAGAGAGAGAGAAAACAGGCAGAGAGAGGCAGACAACTAAACAAAAAGTGAGGAAGAAGAGAGAGAGAGGGAGAGGAAGAGAGGAGGAGAGAGAGAGAAGAGTGTGAGTGTGATGGTTGCAGTTTCCCCGACTGCGTGATCATATATCAACCTGACCCACTTTGCTAAGGTTACTCAGACGGCTGGCCCCACTCAGACAGATGAGAGGGAAGCACAGTCAATTTTATTAGGAGAGCACCGCACCAGTACACAAGAGCTGCAATCATACACTCACAGACACACACACACACACACTTCACTCTCTAGAACAATGACCCAACCAAACACACTCACACAAACATAAACTATACAAATGCTGTATACACTGAAAATACTGTCCACAGGCATACACGCAAACACTATATATATACACACACAAAACAATATATATAGTATTTGTATGATGTGAATGATTATGTGAAAAGTTTCATAAAATTTGCTCTACAACCAAGAAGAGTGAATGTTCAAATTTTATGTAATCATCATTCACGTCATCCCACACCATGGCGTTGTGTTGCCGTAATTGCCTATATAAATACTATAGACATTTTCAAGAGTGTTTGATTATTATCATCATAGCTGTTCCCACAGGGTTACCATTTAAACAATCCATATAGCTGTGTGATTGATGTGAAGCTTGTGATGTATACACATGCACACACAAACACACGCACACACACACACACACTGACACACACACACACACACATCTACCCACAAACACACACACACACACACTCACACACATCTACCCACAAACACACATGCTCTGGTGTGCCTGCAACCTCTGCTGGATGGCAGCTATCACAGTGTATCGCCATCATTGGCCTGATTTGGTTTGGAGCGCTGGAGAATTCAATTGAAGGCAAATTGTTCTCCTCTTTGTTTACATTGTGTTCTGTGAGCATTCACGTACATGTGTGTTTATGGGCACACATTTTCCTGTCAGATGTTCTTTGTGTCCATCTGTGTGCTGTTGTTTCGCCCTTCGTAGACAGACTCTCCAGTGCTTCTGGAAATGTAATTTGTGTGTGTTTGTGTGTCTATGTGTCTCTGTGTTTGTGAGTGTATCTGGATAGGTGTGTCAGTGTGTGTGTGTGTGTGTGTTTCAGCGCATGCATGTTATATTGGTCTCTGTGTCTCAGTTTCCCTGTTGCAGGTTTTGTGGGGTCAGTGCAGGCTGCCAATGACACCTCATTACTCTGGCTGCTGCCTAGGGTTGCTGTAGCATCACTGATAACACAACAAACACACCCACTATCCCTGGTTCTTCCTGGCACTACCACATGGATTTGATAGCCTGCTTGACTGTGTCTAGCTTTTTATATACGACACAAATAACTAGTCAAATAGAAACACACACACAAATAAACAAACACAAACAAAGAGACATCAATTGCTGACTGAGAGAGGGATTTTTATTGTCTTAAGAAACAAGGAAAGAATCTTCAAACTTGTTTAAATCATTTCCATCGACTTCATCCAATGCATAAGAACAAACCACTTGAAACGTCACCAGACATACACAGTAGACAACAGAGACATATGTTGATTGTTTAGTGCTAGCCAGCTAACTGGCTTTGCGCATGGCGAGAGCATATCACATCCGCATGAACTGTAATTCTGATTGTGTCAGAGAACATTTAACCCCACATTTAGCAGCTGGTCGACCTGAAGCGCCTGGCACAGACGTGTGTTGTTTACGAATATGATCGCTCAGCTCCGCAAAATGAATGACTAAGGACTTAAGGACTTGTCTCTCTCTCTTTCTTTGCCTTCACCCACACCACCCAATCCCCTTTCATCTAACCTCCCAGCTCCATTCCTCTCTGCAACAGAAAACATGGCCAGGAAAGAAGAAGAAGAAGAAAAAGAAAAATCAATGGGACATCTATCACCCTACTGACACTCCACTTAATTACCCATAGCATACAGAGCACTGCAGCGGATGGTTACCAGTATGTGAAGGGTTAAAAGGCAATAGATGGACTGTAAATTACAATGGGAGATTATATAAGACATGCATTTTATTATGCTCTTGTTAGATTTATGAGCGAGACGAGCGGCAAATAGATTAAATGATCATTGCAAAAATCCTGGGGGCTGCAGTTGTTGATAAACAGGCACCACTCATCTCTTTTTGTTTGGCCAGCACAGAGAAGGCCATTTAAGTTATCTTTTATTCTCTCTTTTTTCTCCTCTTTTTTTCAGTTTATTTTGCTGTCTAACTTTTCAATACATATTTCAGAGGCCTCAATAACTCGCTCTGTTCTTTTTTTTTGGTTCACGAAAAAAATTGGAGAGAGAGAATGTTTTGAGGTATTCTGAGAGAAATAAACAGCAGCACAGAGTGAAAAAAACAGAAGAGATTCAATGTCATTAAACTTGAATCACTAGTTGTACTGATGGATGATTTGGCCCATTCAACCGCTGTGTAAGTAACCATGCAGGCATAAACAATGTGTGGAGGCCATTACTTGACTTGTATGCTTGAATAGTTTCAGCCTCAGTGTGCAGACCCCACTAACTACGTTAACATGGATAGTATTTTGTCATTCCAATTAGATCTATTCCAATTAAAAAAGATCAGGCTGGTGAATTTAGGATGAAAGGTGAGCAAGAAAAATCTGCTGTCAGATGTCTCAGAAAAGTATAGAGACTTTGGTTAAGGTCTCACTATAGCCCACATGGTCCTGTAGCTGTCTTTAGTGTAGAGGATGTTGGGGATGATTACAGCGGCAGTGAACTAGTTACTAGAGCCTTTATTTCCATGAAATACAAGTTTGTTCATGTTACAAGACTAGAAATGAGCAGGCCCAAAAAAATATTCAATCCGATTGAAGGTTTAAATGACTGTTCTATTGGAACAGGATTAGAATAAACCACCCCTTTCGATCTGAATAAAATTTTAATTAGGATCAGAAATTCTATTCCGATCAAGGTATCTATGGTTCATTTTCATTCCAATTAAGCCATTTTGCCATTTCTAATCGGATTAAAAGTGTCCATGTAAACACAGCTACTGTGTGAATGCCTGCCAGTACTTCACTGTTTTGAAAAGCAATATTGCCATACATAAGAACCGAGTCAAGGGACTATTCTTGAGATAGAAAGCTTTGTCAAATAGGCTAGTTCTCAAATGTACCTGTCAATCATGCATGTTACCATCACCATTACTACTGAAACCTAGTGCAATGAGTAATGAATATGTCAAGAACGCACAACACAGAAACTCCACCCCTTGCAATTATCATGTTGTTACCTTCCATTATTGCTTGTTATTTTGTTATTTTAAAGCATTACCAGTCTAGATTTTGTCTTTTTGCTTCTGCTGTGATAAGATTGTGAACAGAGACAGGAAGAGACTGTGTATGTGAAGAGACAGAGAGGGGGTGGGATCAGGAAATGACCACAGATCGGACTCACATCTGGGTCCCTGTAGGCGCCTGCCCGTTCATGATGTAAGAGCTGTAGTCAGCAGGTGCCATGTCACCCTTTTATGTTATTACCTTGTTGACAAAATACTATTACTTAGTGTACAACAACCAAAGGACCATCCATTAGGCCAAATGGACCTAATTCTCATGGCGCACGTGTATTTATATGCTGTTTTTACTTAATCCAGTAATCTGTTTCCATGAAAACAGAAGCATGACACATGACTAGCCCTGGTGGCCATCTTGTCAAGTGCTCAGGGAGCCCCAGGAGACTCAGCCAGCTTCTCCCAGCAGTATGCTGTGTGACTGCACTCAGTGCTGCCTAGTCCATCATTAGAATGGGCGAGTCCCTCAGTGTGGCTGTCTTCCCTCGCCTGTGGCTCTGACCTCTGGGCTCCTGTATCCATCACACCGCGGCAGATCGAAGCCCAGGTTCAAAACCATTGGCTTACAGATCTGTCTTGCTGTCCTTCCCCTTCGTTGTCTACTCCCTCCCTCTCTCTCTCATTCACTCACTACCCCCCCCCCCACACACACACACATACACACACACACACACTCACACTCACACACATACACATACACACAGACATCTAAACATGGTGGTTCTCCTTCTTTCTCTCTTTGTCTCTTTTTGGCTGCTCTCTATCTTACTGCATGCCCCCAGCACTCCCCGTGCCCCCTCCCCTCGCATCTCTTTACTCTTTCATCTTTACAACAGTCTGCTCCTGTTGTCCTCCCATCTTGCTTGCTCTCTTCATCTCTCTCTCCCTCCTTCCCCTCCACTCCCTCTTTTTCCCCTGGTATTGATTAAAGATGCTTATCCACGACAGGAGAGAGAGGGCTAAGAGGGGAGTGTGTGTGCGTATGAGAGAGGGGAGGAGAGTGTGTGTCTGTGAGTGTGTGTGTGTTTGGGTGGGGGGTGTGGCATGGGGAATAAGACAGAGAAAGAAGGCTGAATCACCCTCCTGATGCAATGCTCCCTTGATTTGTGTTAGATAAGACCATTACCTGGAAAGAGGACGAGCTAGAGGCTAGAAGACCCCTCAACCAGCGCAACCAATCATCCCCCTCCCCCACCACACACACACACACAAACACACACACACACACACACACACACACTACACACCACCCATCACCATCACCTGCCCCCCCTACCTCACCTCCCCCCACAGAAAGGTATTACCTCCAGAGCCTCTGAGCCATTACTCACAGGGCCCTCTGAAGTCACTCAGTCACCCAGAGTAAATGGCCTGTTAACTAGAAGCCTTCAGAGACACTTAGGCCCAGCATGCGGCCTACTCACCCCACTCTTGTTCATTCACACAGACACAACACAGCACTGGCAGGAGCCTATTAATTGGGCCCTTGCTCTTTTATGAGGAGAGTACTGATCTATTTTATGTTTTATGGATGTACATCTGATGGATGCTGTCTTGGCTGTATGGCCATATGTGTGTGTGTGTATATGTGTATGTGTGTGTGTGTATGTGTGTGTTTGTTTGCCTGATGCTTGTGTCTGTTCTCAGCAGCACAAAGACAAACTGATTAATGTAAGCATATATTTATCGTTTGTCAGTTGGGAGCAGATCTCCACACACACATACACACACACACACACACACACACACACACACACACACTCACACACTCACCAGCAAGGGTGCTGAAAGAATTGCAGGTGCAGGAGTGTGTTTGAGTGTGTGTGTGTGTGTGTGTGTGTGGTGGGGCAAAGGCAATCTAAACCCATTGTAAGTTCTCCTTCATAATTGCCTTGTCATTAGGCAGGAGCTAGAGGGAGACCCTGCCAGCACAGCCCCGCTGTAACCCTAAGGCGTGTAATAGCACAGATGCTCTCCTGCTCATCGTCATTACTCACCATGCATCTATTACGTCTTTGACTGGTACACACACACACACATACAAATATGAATACAGTCACAGACACACACACATATGGATGCATAAAGATATATACACACATTTGCAGAGACACACAACCAGATACAAACATACTTTCTTTCTCTGTCTCTTTTCTCTCTCGCTCTCTCTCTCACACACACACATACATTCACAGACACACACACACACATGCACACTCACACACACACATACACAATCACACACTCTTACACTTAGACATACATAGACATACATACAGAGGCCAAGACAACCACAGAAACAAATACAAATTACCCTGGGGCAATCTTTGTTAAAAATTCTCACATAACAAAAATTCTCACATAACAAATCAATGGGCAATCAGGGAATGGATTTCAGGGCGGTGTTGTTTATCTCAGAAACACTTTCACCCACTGAGTAAGTCTCTCTTTCTCTTTATCTCCCTATCTCTCTCCTCCTCTCTTCCCATGCTTAAGAGAGTACACACTGTGTAACAGAAGAGTTACTCCATGTAAAATACTTCACATACTTCTAACACGCTGTGTGAGCACACATTGACTTATGAAGTTACAGTCACAGTGTGACCAGTGGAGAACCGAGATCTATGGAGGAGAGAAGAACAGAACGGAACATGCTGCGACCTCAAGTGCAACATCAAGACCTACAAAATATCCAGTTCAGAAAGCACAAGAAGAACTTGAGAGAGGGGATTCTGGCTGAGGTCACATTTTCTTTGCAAATGCTAATATTGAATACATCAAGGTGTTTTAAGCACATATAAACCCATGTCATGGTTAAATTTGCTATAACTGGCTTATTGTGACATTTCATTTATTTATTTGTTTATTGAAGTATAGAATAGAATAGAGAGAGAGAGAGAGAGACATCAGGTCAAGGACTTTTGAGGACACAGGATCCAATTTGAGGACATAATGGCTGATAGAACAGTTTTATGAGGACACAAAGTGACAAGGGCACATAAGGTTCCCAGAGCCCACAGAAAGAAACAGAAGGGATTCACAGAGGCCAACAGAAGGACGTGGGGCACAGTGCCTCTACGTCACAGAGAGTGGGAGGAGAGGGCAAGAAAGGCGTGTGGCGGATCCATGCCCTGGAAAAAGTCTGACCCAGGATCAGAGGGGCAGGGGGGTTGGGAGTGACCCCCTCTGACTTGCTTCATCTGGTGACAGCTGGCAGTGTGGAGACTTTGATAAGGGCTGAGTCAATAGGGGGCAGGTTTAGGCTTTTTGTTTGTATTTGTGTGTGTGTGTGTGTGTGCGTGTGTGTGTGTGTGCCGGGGGGGTGGGGGTGGTCACTTGAACCAAAGGGCAGGGGTTAAATCTAGTGCCTCCATATGACTCCAGTCACACCCCTCCACTCTTGTCTATCCCTTTTTCCTCTGGTCTTACCACCCATTCTCTCTCTCTCTCACTCTCTCCATCTTTGTCTCTCCCCCTTTCTTTCTTGTTTTCCATTCTCACCCTCTTCCTCTGCATGTCTTGTTGGCCTGTAGGGGCTCCGGGGAGAGGGCCTGACAGTCTGTCCCACTGTTGTGCCAATCTGCCGTCGAGGTTAGGGGGTGTCTCTCTGCATCTCGTCACCAAGGCAGTTCATCTGGAGTGCTTCTTGGACAGGCACAGATAGGGCAGTCACAGGGGATGGGGAGGGGAGGGGAGGGGCGGAGAAGGGAGGGGGGGGGGGTCCTTCTACCTAGTCTGACAGGAGGACAGGTGTAGGGTTATTCTTTCCACTCATGATACACTTCCTACTTTTGCTTTGTGTCTGTTGATCCAGGTAGTTGAGTTTGTTTGTTTGTTTTCTGGGGGGTAATTGGTGTTTAACTGCAATTTTGTTTGTGTTGTTATAAACTCACTACTGCACCACTGTGAGTTTAGACGAGCTCATGACGGTGGATGACTTTGCGGAGAGTAAATGTGATTTGCAACCATAAAAAAAAGTGAGACAAAACAAATTAATTTGACCTCTTGGTTAAGTAGGGAAAACACAAAGCTTTTCAAATGAAGAGGGGGAGAGGGAGTGGGAGCATCGGACTAAGCAGGCGCTTGATTAATAGCTTTCAAGTCCACTTCACCCAGCTTGCTTGGACAGTTTCATGAATGTGCACAAGCCTACTGCAGAAATCAAAATGGAGGCATGTGCTACTCCAAGACCCACAGAAGAGCCAATCTGGGCCAGATTAAAACCAGCTCTGTTTAGCAGCTAACTGTAAGAGTGTATAGATTAATTAATTAATTGCTTAATTCTTCTAAGGTATACTGAGAGCTTTCTTTTCCTTTGTTGTTTTTTTTCTCTCCTCTCCTTTCAAGTCAGACAGCCCTGAGGACATCTCTGATTGCGCTCTCGGCCTTGGTGTTTCCATAGTGACTGTGGACTTAAGGTTGGCAAATCAAGCTAATGTAATATGCTAAGTGGCGCTCTTCACTTCTCATCAGCAATTTGTATTATTTTTTCCCTTCATTTCTCCCTTCTTTTCGCACGGAAAGGTCATAATGCCTTCCACCTCATCACTAAGCCATTATACACCATGATCTAAACCTTGCCATTTCAAAGCTGGAATACCAGAACCATGGCTCACAGGGCAATGCTAACACTACTGCTCTGATAGCATAAAAAGGGCAAACTTACTGTAAGCCAATACTGGGGACAGTGCGTGATGAATGTGTAATGAAATGGAATGACGGTGTTAGCTAATGGCGTTATGCAAACATGTCATTTGTGATGCATGTCATGTCTCTGGCTCAGAAGCCCCTGTGATGACATGCTAATTGCCCGGTAATGGCACAGTGTAATTAGCTGAACCGGGAATGGTTGGTGTGGGCTGGGCTGCAGGGGTGGTTGCAGGGGCAGTGTGTGTGTGTTTGTGTGTGTGTGTGTGTGTTTGGGAAGTGGAGGGGTAGTTAGTTTGTGCCAGGGTGCCATCTGCGAGTGTGATTTCCTGTCCCTAAGATGGCTGACCGCTCACAAAAAGCTCCAGCCGAGAGAAGGGGGTCTGAGAGGAAGTGAGAATGGGGGGTGAGGGGTGTTGTTGTGGGTGGAAAGGGGAGCATCCACCTTCCCCCTGTCAGATCAAAGCTCAAGGATTAGCGGAGATCCAGGCATCCACACACACGGAGGGATGCCTATAATCCAAGACATGCAGAGGCCTGGCATGGTGATGTGTGTTGCCATTTTAGTACATTGCACAGATGAAAAAAACAAAACAAAACAACGATAAAAATATAAACAAAACAAAAACAAAAACAGAAAAAAATTTGGTCAGAAAGTAAAAAAAAACAAAAAAAAAATCAAAATCAAAATCAAAGTCTATTTCAACCATCAAGCCACTGGACATATATATACCAAAGAGGGTTGAAGCAGAGATTCAAGGATCTTTGCTTGTAAAAATCACATCTGGTGTTTTACTCCTAAGAATCAGAAAGTGTGTGAGAGCTATAGAAACAGACAGGCGGCAAGGAGAGATAGAGAGAGAGAGAGGTAGAAGGAGAGAAGGAAGGAGAGGTAGAAAGCACGGGAGAGAAAGAAAACGTGTCAGCTCAGGCGTTCGCTTTGATAAAAACAAAGATGCATTATTAAGGACAGATGCATTATTAAGGACAGGCGAGATGCGCTGAGTCGGCGGTGAAGACTTTGATTCGAGGAGCGAGGGAGTAATAGGCCTCAACGTGCCAACAACACCACCAACACAACCCAACAACAAAACACAGACATGGGTAAACAAGCCAAACAGAGAAAGAGAGAGACAGGAGGAGACAGAGAGAGTGAGAGTGGGTGAGTGAGAGAGAGGGATAGAGAGAGGAAGAAAGAAAGAGAGGCTGAGACAGACATTGGGATGGAGAAATAAACAATGTGGTCTGCGAGGCAGGCACTCCCTCCTCTTTCATTTTGCAGAGAGACAGAGAGAGAGAGAGAGAGATGACAAAGGTAGCAATGTAGTGAGGCTTCACAGAACATTAAAATATTGGCAACCAGAATGGCAGCTAGATGGGTGTTTTCACCTCATCTGCCACACACTCGTTCCACACCATCAGCCCAGTACTGAAGTGCTCTTAAGGCCAGGAAATAAATCCTCCTGACATCCTGCCCTTGCCTCGGGAAAAAAACAAAAACAAAAAAATAAAATAAAAATGCATATGCATGTTTATTGACTGTTCAATATATATGCACAAGCTCACCTTTCTCTCTCACACACACACACACACACACACATACACACACACACACATACCAACAACAACAACAACACCCCGCCACAGACACACTTTCTTCAATTGCGCTTCCCCACCCTTGATAAATACCCACTTCACACTGTTTTGTAAAGTCTGTGATGCTAGTTGAGATGAGCTAGTTGAGAGGCAACTTGAGACATCAAAGTCTGCATGGCTGAGGGGATTTCCCTCTCTCATCATTCATCTGAGGATAAAAAATATCTGGGATCTGCTTCCTTAATTTAATTTCCTTACTCTCACAGGATTATGTTGCGTCTCTAATACAAGTGATTTATTAACGGGTGCAGAAATGCTAAGCAGCATGGTTGTTTGGGAAATACACCCCAGGTCTGTTTCATGATGAGGAGTCATTGAGATGTGATTGACCTGGAGTGAAGCATGAGTCATCCATCTTCACAGACGTGAGACAACTCTTTGTGCTCGAGTCAGTTGAGTTGTTTACACAATCACCCATGAAATCCTCTTTTCATCTGAAAAAATTCTGAGTGCTTTTTTTCAATGCATCTTCATAAACAAAACAATTACACTGACATTTTTTTTAAACCCATCTATTTCTACAATTACACTTTAAATACACTTTATACACAAGTCAAAACTCAAAAGTAAAACTCAAAAGCTACTTGATTGCCTGAATCTGTGTACCTGTACCCTGTGTACATTAAGAAATATTGTAAAATGAAGGCAACATAAACTAGCAATATGTGAAAGACACACAAGATATCAGGTGTCAATACGACTTTAATACAACTATTTATACCATTTTTGTTACCTCATCTTGGAGGCTAAACTGAGAGTGTTGTAAGTGTTGGCTAGCGATGGAGACTCAGGTGGTGCCAACTCTTCATGCCCACGCTTATGCCATGTGCCAGCCTCCCCGTGGGTAGGACCAGGACTGCCACCAGTGCCTGTAATGCCAGCTGGCATGTGCAGCCTAAACCAATATTGAAATCTGCTATGTGTCTTAATGTCTGATAAGAGGGGGCAAGAGGCTTATCCAGCAGTAGGCTACTCTGACAACATTAAAGGCATGGAAACAAAGTGTGATGAGTACCAACACATCGTATGACTAACTGTGTTTATGAGCCTTTTTGCTTAGACAGACTAATGTCAGGACTGACAAAAGCCTTTTTGTCTGTATCTCCGTATGCATGTGTTTGTGTCTGTTTGTGTGTCTGTGCGTGTATGTTTGTGACGGAGAGAGGGAGAATGAAGGAGAGAAAGAGAGAGAGTGACAGACAGAAAGAGAGAAAGGAGAGAAAATAACAGAGGGGGGAAATGAAAAGGGAGGCACGTAGGTGCCAAGGATGGACAACAGCTCTGGAGTCTGAGGCTTACTCAGAGCTACTACACGGCCATCACGAGACACCCACGGGAGGAAGACAGAGAGAACAAAAGAGAAGAGAGAGAATAGGAAGGAGAGAGAGAAGGAGTGCAGAAGAAAGAGGACGAGTTCTGATGACACTGAAAGACTACAGTGGTTTCTGCACTCACACACTCACCCATTTCATGCCACTTTTGTGTGAGACACTTCAAAAAAGAGAGAAGGCTCCGAGGATGAGAAATCTCTTATCCCAATCTGTGTCATTCCTCCCACACACACACACACACACACACACACACACACACACACACAGGAACAAACGTGCACGATTCATAAGCACACATAAAGGTTTACACTCTCTTTCATTCAAATGTCAAATGTACATACACTTCCCCTCCCGCTGCCTCACAGACACACACACAGAAACAAACATGCGTGATTCATACACACACATAAAAGTTTACACTCCTTTTCATACACAAATGTACATACACTCCTTCTCCCGCTGCCTCACACACACACACACACACGCGCGCACACACACACACACACACACACACACATGATATGACCCACCCTGTCATCTTTTGATGACCATTTACCTACTAAATGTCTAGTCCTGACAATGGTGCCTTTCTAATAAAATACATCCAAAGACTAAAATCACAACAGTGTAATATGCACTGTGTTCTTCAAACAACGATGACTATTTGCCAGACAGATTCATTGGCTGGCCAGAAATGTATGTGTGTCTGAGTACGTGCATATGGTCACATGGTCACATTTGCTTGAGGTGCTGCGTTGTTCTGCCAGGCTTGTTTGTTTAAAATGGTAATGATATATTAGTAAGTCACCCTGCCAACTGGGTGCGCTTACATAACCCGCATTGCATGCAGTAGACACCACGCAGACATGTTGTTGCCTTCAAATTTGTCCAGTGTGCAGCTGAGGCAGTGCATGTCTGCCGTATTAGAATGATGCATGTCAATCTATGTGTGTGTGTGTGTGTGTGTGTATATGTGTGTGAGAGGGACAGAATGTGTGTGTGTGTGTGCATATGTGTGTGTGAATTGCAAAGTCATGCCTTATGAGTTACATAATGTGTGTGTGTGTGTGTGTGTGTGTGTGTATCAACACTGGTCCTCATGTTGCTCAGATTAGCAGCATGGAAAGCCAACGGATTAGTGATGGACAGCAGCAGTGTGTGTCAGCAGTTTTCCGGTCCCCTCATGCTAAGGGTTCACTAAGTCCTCCTCTCCTCCTCCCCCCGCTCCTCCGCTGTCATCCTTCCAGGAACACACACCCTGCTGTTTGTTTGCTTCTTGTTGTTGTTGTCCTCTGCTTGTGTACAAAAACAAAAACAGTGTCCCCCGACATTTGTGGGATATTTGTCGTGTCTCCTCACAGGGCTCCGTCTAAGCTGAAGATTTGGTGAACCTTCCCTGTTGAGTTTGTTGCTGTCACTGGGGTTATATCATCCTCCTTTGTACAGTATTTATCTTTATATATCCACCCTCCCAACACACACACACACACACACACACAAACAAACACACAGTCATGCCATTCTATTTGAAGCATCTCTAAATAGAAAATCAATTGATATGTGTGATACCAGTGTATTACACTCCAAGTGCATTAGCAATGGCCACAGAATGAACCAAAACTCCATAAGAAACTCACACGCAAGCACTCACACACACACACACACACACACACACACACAGAGTTATTACATTTAATGTGCATCTGTCTTTAAACAGAGAATCAATAGTTATGTGTGAATGCCAGTTCAATGCACATTAGCATTGGTCAGCACAACAATCACTCCCCCACACACACCCACACACATGCACACACATATGCACGCACACACAGTGTCTCCATGCCTAGTGCCAAAGTTGTAACTTTACAATAAGCAGACTGCTTCCACAGTGGCTCAGCAGCACCTCTCCCCCACCACCCAGCCACTAAATCACACACCTGCTACAGGCTATAGTACTTCCTCCTATTTAGAGCTTACGCAGATGGGGCTGCCAGATTAAAAATCTCATAAAGGGTTAGGATTACACAGGGGATTGATAGAGACAGCGCTGTGTGTGTGTATGTGTGTCTTGTGTGTGTTGTGTGTGTATGTGTGTGTATTGGGGAGGGAGGAAATGGGAAGTTGCTTTCTATTGTCTTCTAGCGTGTCACATCTGTGAGGAGAAATTTAAAAGGGAAAAGAAAAAGAAAGACAAGAAAAGACATAAAAAGACGAAAAAAAAAACACTTGAGGGACATTTAAGCACGAGTGCTTTTTAAATATGAGCACTTTCTGAATCGTTTTTGTATTGCACAAACACAGCATACGTTGTGTCTCCACAATCAGCAATTCCAATCAGTCTCTCCTCCATAAATGAGTATGGGGAGAATCTCACTTCTGCCATCGGCTTCCTTTCTTATTGATTCTCATGTCACTCTCCTCCTTATTCCTCATTCCTCCATGTCTGATTGCTTCCAATTGAATGTATGTGTCTTGAGTTGTAATTCACCCTAAACACAGACTCACACCAACTTGACTGATTAAAAGTTGGACCTCAGATAAATCTCAGCTGTGTGTTTGTGTTTATGCATAAAGTGGGTGTGGGGGTGGTGCCTTTGTGAGTAGCTACTGTAAACTATGCCCACATGCCATAGTAAATGTAATATAGCTGTGACTCATAACTTAAAGAAGATGGAACACACCCCTTAGTGTTTCAATCAGTTTAAGGAAGTATTTGCTGTAGCCATGAGTCTTATAAATGTTTAATGGCTATTTCAGATCAGATTATATTGCTAGCTTTCTTGTGATTTCACCCTGGTGCTACATAGATTTGCTTTAGTCGTGATGGCAACAAAACAGTGAAATACTGCCAATTAGAGGAATGTGACAAGCATGCTATGGCAGTGGCTATCATTATAACCTCATTAAAGAAATGCAATCATGATAACCTCTGCGGTTTAAAAATCAAGTAATCTGTGTCTCAATCTTACACTGAGTCTGTGTCTATTATTATGAGTGACAGATTTTAATCAGTAGTGTGATGGAATCAGGAGTGCCTCACTCAGTGTTCACGTCACACACAATCAACCCAGATTGGCTCTAGCCCATATTTAAAAAAAATTCTAAATAAAAAATCTGAATCACTGAATCAAGGGTTTTGGTGAGTGTATGTGAAATGTGAAGTTTTAGTGTTGTTGACTTGGAGGAGACATCTTGCTATGAGCTACAAAAGCTATTGTGACACTTGCCAATGACTGGAAGAAGTTGGAATATCTCTCAGTCTTTGATATTGACTGTGACTGTGATATAGCATGGGCTTAGCAGGGCAGAGGTAAATTTAGACTAGAGAATAGGTGAGGGAGATCTATTGAACAGCAGTGTTTGTGTGTGTGTGTGTGTGTGTGTGTGTGTGTGGTACCTGTGTACACGCACCAGGCACCTGTGTCTCTTGAAAACAAGCATTGTGGAGCTGTTCCTATATTTGGCAGATTTCATTTGCCATGGCTCTGGCTAGCACAGTCGTTATGGAAACAGGCTTGCATCTAAGGGCCATATTTAATTATAGCCTCGTGCAATATGCCGCCAGCGCTCCTCTGGCATGGTTCGATTTGCATCGACGGAATGGAGATTCCTTTACAGTGTCACGCAGTGCAGCAGAGTGAAAAGAGAGAACATTACATTACATTGCCAGCACAAATCAGGCTCTGTGGGGGGAAAATTATTGGTCTGACCACAAAAGGTTTATTTTCAGTCTTTCACAACCTATTGCCCTTTTTTCCATTTTAATTGTCCAGCTTGTGCAAAGGCGAAGTCAGAAAAGGTCAAGTCAAGACTTGCCAGTCATGCTCTATAATAGGAGGCTGTTCCTCTCCAGCCTTGCTTCTCCAGATTCCTTTTCAGGGTAGCTTTGTGCGGCTATCTTATCTTCCCAAGCTCTGTCTGAGCAGTGCCCCTCTTTGCCTCAATCCTATTAAAATGGTACAGTGGCCACCTTCTGATCCCTGATAAGATCAGACTAGCTCCATTAAAGCCAAATCCAAATAGTTTTTTTTCTCTTTAGTGGGCTGGCATGATGGTTGCCAACAACAACTACTTTTAGCCACAACGCTATTAGCGATTCCAAATAGCCAGACGACGGAGCGGGTATGAGTTGTCAGTCACTTTGAAAGCAGCCCTTTTCATGCCTGCGTTGCCACCATGCGGTTCCTCTTTCCAGATTTAAAAAGGGGGCCGTTTAAAGCAATCCAGAAACCCAGCGGGCGTCGGCGCTCATGGTGATTGCGATTGGAGCTGTGATTATGGGATGGGGCTGTGGGGGGTGGGTGGGGTGTCACGACAGCGTTGGCACTCTTGCTGGCTTGGCAGGGTGGGGGGTGGTGATGGTGGTCGAGGTGTGTTTGTGGTGGTGGTGGGGGGATAACTCAGCTGTAATGAAAGCACTGAGAAAGCACTGTGTCTCACGTGGAGAGAGGTGGCACAGCTGCTGATGTGGAAGGAGACTGAGTGCCTTTGACTGGGAGAATTTCCCAGCACACAGCTACAATGGCAAATAGTGTGTGATTTCAGATGCAAAACATATAGCTGTTTGTGCGTGTGTGTGTGTGTGAAAGAGGGAAAGAGAGAAAGAAAGTGAGAAAGAGTGTGTTTTCATGTGTCTTTGTGTGTTGTTTCGTCAGGGGAAGAGGAGAAAGAGGAGAGAGTGAGTGCAAGTGATTCTGTGTCTGTATGTACTGAGAGAGTGTGTGAGTTAACTTTGGCAAGAGAAAAAAGAGAGAGCGAGAGAGAGAGAGAGGGAAAGAGATCTCACTGAACCAGAGTCAAACAAGATCCCATCAGTTGACTTCCTCTGCAGCGTGAAACTAATTTGATATGAACAATATTTACCCCCCCCCCCCACCACCACCACCAAACATCTATTCACAACCCCACCACACACACCACCACGACCACCACAACCCCCAGCACTGCACCCAGCTCCCATTTTCCTGAACCCATCTGTAGCCACTGAAATGGGATAAATATACACTGGATGTGCTCCAGACAACATCACATTCCCCCAGCCCAGCCACTGTCTCATGAATTACATTAATGTCAATAGAAAGAGGAGAGAGAGCAGGAGAGCAGACACAGGCAGGTAGAGAGAGGGGGGGGGCATATTAGGTATGGTTATTGTATGTATTAATATAGGTATGCATGAGTATACAGTGAATGTATATTGAGTGTGTGTGTGTGTTAGAGAGATAGAGATGGAGAATATATATAGTTGTGTTTATTTGTGTCTGTGTGTGTGTGTGTGAGAGAGAGAGAGAGAGAGGGAGGGAATGCGGATGTTGCTAATAAATCTAGAGTTAATTCTATAATCTGGGTACTATGAATAGATGTAAGTTTTATTCCACTGATGCCATTTAATTTCAGATTATTTCACATTATGTACAATGCGGTAATTCAAAACAGACCTTGAGGGAATATGAGAATACGAGGAAGTTTACTGAGCACCTGGTCTGGTGTCCCACAGCAACAGGCCACACATGGGCTCTGGAACATTCTTTTTTCATGACTTTGAGAGGAAATTCAATAGCTGATTTCATACGCCATACCTTCCTTGCCAGCAGAGGCGAAGAAATACGCTCCAGATCAACCTGAGAAGCGGAATCAGGCTGCAAGTCCGATATACTGATATGGATATCATGGAGATATGGATTTTTCTGCTTTTTAAAAGTTTTTTCTTAGTTTTTGAGAAAAAAAAAGTTTGGTTTGGTGAGTTTTTATTGCTTGCTCAAGTGCACACATGGCAGTCTAGTGTCTCATTGCCAGAAAAGCATAGAGAGAAGTATACGCCTGGGTCCCTTGCTGTAGTTAGCACTAATTGAATCCGATGGTGCATCTGTTGTTGTCTCGAGTGTAAATCAGATACCAGCCTCCGTGCTTCCCACATTTCTGTCTAACAACTTTTATCCTTTTACTTACTTACTGTCTTTGTTTTATTCTCTTTCTCTCTCTCTCTTTATTTCTCCCTCCCTCCGTCTGTTTGTCTCTATTGCTTGTTCTGTGACACTTCTAGTTTGATTCACAATTACTCAAAACAAAAAGTGTCTCCCTTGTCAATGTCTTTGGTTTGGGGAAAATATGAGTCTGACATGCATTTCTGTGTCGCTGTTGCATTTCAAGCCTGTCACATTGTCATACAACTGGGGAAGAGAATAACAACAAGGCACCATGATAAGCAGACAGTATTAGGATGCAGACAGTTTGACTAAAGCAGCCATGAGCTTGGAGAGCTGTTGGGTAACTCTGCACTAAATGACCTTATGTGTCTCTTGGCTGACAGTTCATTTATTAGTGAGAATGCACAAACGCAAGATTAACTGTGTCTGGTGAGTATGTGTGTGTGTGTGTGTGTGTGTATGTGTATGTAAATGTGTTAATTTGCATGTATGTGAGAAAACACCCCATAATTAATTTATTTTTGTTGTTTTATGCATGACATGTCATAATATTTATAACTACAATTGTGGGACTGTGTATACATATGCATACGTGTGTGTTTGTGTGTGTGTGTGTGTGTGTATGGAGAGAATGGAGAGAAAGTGTGTTTCTACGTGTGACGTGCATGTGTCTGCATGGTTTAGTGATGTATTGATTACATGTCTGGTACCAAGTGATGGATCACCAGCTCACCCCCCCCACACACAACCTTCTTGCCCTCTCTCCCTCCTCTTGCCTTCCTCCCTCCCTCCTCCTTCTCCCCCTCTTTTTTTCTGCTCCATCCATTCCTGCTCCCTCTCTCCCCACATGCTCCACCCTTCTCCCGTCCCCTCCGTCTGTCAACCGTCCTCTTCTCTCTCTCTCATCCCTCCCTTCCCTTCCTCACTCTGGCCTGTTTAGTCCGCATGGTGGAGACGACCGGTCATATTTGTTTGCTCTGGGCTCAAGGCTGTAATAGATAGGGACTTATTTTAGTCAATTTGCTTGTGCGGTGTGTAATTACCTGACTGTGAAGAGCAAAGGCTCAAAGAATGCTCAAAGCAAACAGATGGTGTGTGACCTGTTCTTTTCCATGTGTGTGTGTGTGTGTGTGTGCTCTGTGCTCATGCGCGCATGTGTGCGTATGTGTGTGTGTGTGTGTGTGTGTGTGTGCGTGCTAATTGTACATATAGAGGAACAGTCTGAACCCTTTGGCAATTATTTGGGGTAAAAAAAAAAGTGAATTTATTTGAATTAAAATGTAAATTATTATGAATTATTAAAAATATGCCAGTGCCCTCTTCTGTGGCTACAGACAAACACTGTCCCTATAGCTCCTAATGACAGTTATTTATCCTCTGCTTCCTAATGTGCTTGGTGATGTCGTAAAGAATCTATACATTTATCTCTAGCATGTCTTCATTAAGTCAACACTACTAATTGCAGCACTATAGGCATATCTACACACACACACACACACACACACACACACACACACACACACACACGTGTGTACACATAAATACACACAAACACGCATGCGCACACATAAATACACATACACAAAGAAAACTAACACAGACAACACACACACATACACACACAGATGACACACACATTGGAAGATAAGGATAAAGCCTGTTATCTGCGTAGGTGTTTGTCCCAGAAGATGCTGCAGTAAGACTAGATTTTTTTTTTTTACAAGCAGCAGGTGTTGCTATGGTAACTGCTGCTGCAACAAGACTCAACTGTTATTCTCTCTCCTGTTTCCCTCCAACCCTTCCTCCAGCTCTCTCTCCTTGCCTCTATCTCTTTTTTTCTCTCTCTCTCTGTCTCTCTCTCTCTGTCTGTCTCACCTTTTTATAGTTCTTCTGGCTTTTATCGCTATTACAGACTTTCTCTTCTTCCTCCATTCTTCTTCTCCTTGTTCCTCCATTTCACTTGTACTCTTCCCTTGACTTTGTCACCCCCCCTCCCCTTGACTGACCAACCATCCACAAACACACACACACACACACACACAAACACGAACAAACACACGCGCACACACACACACACACACAAACAAACACACGCGCACACACACAAACACACACACACACACACAAACACACGCACACACAAACAAAAACACACACACACACAGACTTGAGCCTGGGTCAGCTGTGGAAGTGCAGGGGGTGGTAGCTGAGGTGGTGGGGGTATTATGAGGCCAGGCTGACGGTCATGTGACAGGGGCATGCCCTGCCTCCCCCAACCCCCTGCCTCTGGGCCACGCGACAGGCCCCTCCAGACGGGCCAGGACCAGGCTGGTGAGCTGCCAGATCTGAACAGCACATGCACACGAGCCTGCGGGATGTCACCAAAGAAAACAGATGGACAGAGAGAGAGAGAGTAGACGGTGAAAAGGATGAGCCAGAGGGGAGAGCTGAGGACAGTAAAACAGGATGGGGGTGAGAGAAGTGACAGAGAGAGGGAATGAAAAAAAGAAAGAGTAGAGTAGAGCGAGAGAGAGAGGAAGCAAAAGCAAACAGTGGGAGAGAGAGTGAGAGAGAGAGAGTGAGAGATAGGCAAAGAAAGATTACATCATAATATGGATTGGAATTTTCAAAATGTTTAGCTTTCCAAATGGGCTGTCTTTGCAAGACCAAGCTGTGCAGACAATCACACTCTCTTACTACAAAGCATTTCCTGACTGAAATATGTTTAAAAATGTCCATCACATGTTTAGATGGGATGCAAACCCATTCAATAACTCCCTTGTTAGAATTTTGATTGAATTATGAAATTGAATATAATTAGATAATAATATTAGATAATAATTTATATTTAACAGTATTCAAACTGCTTAGTGATCTTGGAATCTTTTCACAAAAGAAAATCAATTTTGATCGATTGTGATCAAGCAGAATATATCTGGATATTAAGGGCCAGTTTCCTGCACACAAAGCAGCCTAAAAAAAGTAAAATCTCAATGGAACTCTCCACCGAAAAAAAAAACAACTTTTAGCCTGAAACTATGTCTAGTCTTAATCCATATAGAAAAACAACCACAAATGTTTTAGCAGGTGGAACAGAAGACATTGACATATGTTTTGTGATGTTGTTTCTTTTTCTGGTAATCATTCTTCTGATTGCAAATTGGATTGTTTTGAAAAGTGTTTTGATAAACTGCACCAAGCTTCTCTATGGTTGAGAGGAACTCTCTCTATATCTATCTATCTATCTATCTATCTATCTATCTATCTATCTCTGTCTGTCTCTCTCTCTGTGAAGCTAAGTTAAATCTCAGGGGTGTGCCATCGCCCTCGATCCGAGCTGTCATAATTGCTTTTCCTCCTCCTCCTCGTCTTTTATGCTTGACTGGCCACCGGTCACTGTGGGAGGCCCTTGCGCTCATCCCTCGAGCTGGGAGAACACACACCAGCAGAGAGGCACAATGGTAGTGTGCTACGCTCAGCAGGAGCTTCACCTGGGATAAACTCCCCAAAGCTGAAAACCTCACATGCTTCCCTCTTACTAAGAAGAGCAGAGCAACAAAGAGAGAGAGGAGGAGGAGGAGGAGGAGAGAGAGACAGAGAGAGAGAGAGAGAAACAGTGTGTGTGTGTGCATGTGTGTGTAAGAGAGAGAGAGAGAAAGAGAAACTCTATGCGTGTGTGAGACAGAGAAAGAGAGAAAGAAAGAGAGAGGGGTGACGAGGAAAGAGTGGGAACAAAAACAAAACAAAACAAACAACCAAAAAACAACAACAAAAAAAGACAGGCAGAACGGACAGAGTCCGTTGCCTGGGAGCGTTGCCCTTCTTGGCTAGAGCAAGGCTATTGCTTTTTAGCAAACCTAATTACACCCCTTGGGGATGGCATTGAAGGAGACAACAGCATGATGGGAATATCAAAGGGTCCGGAAAAGAGTGACCTCTCAAAGAATCCTCCGCCTCAGCCTAATCCAATCAGCCAATATAGCGCTCAATAACCAGTGTGATTGAATCTCACTTTTTACACCCATTGACCAATCAGAATCCTTAAAAAATAGCAAGCTTCCTCATTCAATTACCCAAACCGACATGGTAGCAATCAATCAACTCCAGCCCTGTGTAAGTAAATTAAAGATCATACCTTGAGAAAATTCCCCCAGTCAAGAACATATTAGCGTGTTATTGTGTGTTTTTCTGTATCTGCG
Source organism: Tenualosa thibaudeaui (assembly GCA_027481765.1). Lineage (NCBI taxonomy): Eukaryota > Metazoa > Chordata > Actinopteri > Clupeiformes > Clupeidae > Tenualosa > Tenualosa thibaudeaui. Next base: position 8,861,823 of record JAIFZK010000011.1, read on the forward strand.
GTTCATTTGAGAGAGAACACAATGGTCTCTGAATATAATGAATCCGCAAATAGAATTAAACCATTGCTTTAAAGACTAAACTCATTCATTCTAATTAACTTCCCCCGGGAAGATTTGCAAGAGCCCGAAATAACACTGAAAGAGGTGAAATGAGAAAATAATTGCGTCAGCTGTTATGAAATAAATATACAAGTCTCATGTTAAATTCATATCTCTCATATTTTATTCATATACTTGTTGTACCCACCCAATACTCACTTTAAGGTCAACACCCCAACAGCAACATGCCCAGATAGATGGTTGTAATCATCTTCAAAATGGCCACTGTCATGGCAATAATCCTTCTGCAGTGGATTATGGGATAGGTGGTCTGTTGAAATTTCACCTTTTTGACCTCCACTTCCTTACAAGGGGTCTGTGGTGGTAATGGGGCAAGGAAGTCATATACCTGCCTTGTTGCCCCCTGGGGGTAAGTCTCATAAGGCATAGGGAACTATAGGCGATGTGTAGGCACTTTGCAGGCAATGGGGGCAATGGAATGCCCAATTTAGATAAAGGCCCAATGGGCTACCTCATTGGCTCTTGGTCAAGGTCAAGTACACCATAGAGATTTCACTTGCACCAGGTGAAAATGTGTGTGAGAGAGAGAGAGAAAGAAAGAATGAAAGAGAATGTATATACATATGCGATTTGTGTGCATATGTACTGTATGTGCATGTGTACACTCATATGTGTGTGTTTGTATGCATTTGTGTGTGTTTGTGTGTATGAAGGGAGGTGTTGTGAGCTGAAATAAGGCGTTGCTTTATCTAGATTAAATCTTGATCAGGAGAGATTGAGGGGCTGTGTATCCCTCTGTGGACACTGTTCTGTTATCATACAGACTGGGCCTGGTGAATCTGCTCATGCTCTGCAAGCAAGCAAGCAAGCAAGCAAGCACACACACGTACACACAAAGTGTATGTGTGTCTGTACCCATCTTTCTCTTTGTATGAAATGTTCTGTGTTCAGATGTTCTTCTAGTGTTCTTTCTCTTCTTTCTCCTGAATGCCTGTCTGCTCTTTCTCCCCTCCTCTCTGAGCTCTTCTCTCTGTTTACCTTCTTTTCTTTCTTTTGATTTCTAGTCTTCTTTTCACATCTCTTTTTGTAATTTAAGTGTCTGAGTGTGTGTGTGTGTGTGAATGAGAGAGAGTGAGAGTGAGAGAGAGAGAGAAAGAGAGAGAGAGTGTATGTGTATGTGTGAGTGTGTTTGTGTGCTCAAGTGTGGCTGGGGTTGTCCGGGACTCTGTTTTGTTAGAATTGTGTTTGTGTGCGGATGTGCATGATAAATGTATGTGTGAGCGTGTCTGTGAGCGCGCGTGTGTGAAGGGAGTTCTGTGTAATCTCTGAAGGTCCTCCCCCTCTCCCTCTCCCAATGCCTCCTGTCCCTGTCTACTGTCATGTTGCAAGAACAGAGAGGTCAGTGTGGAGGACACTCACAGTGGACACGCTGACAGAAAGATGGCCCGCTGGGATAAGTGCCCCTGACAGGAAGGCACACACACACACACACACACACATTACAAACACACACACAGACACACACACAATACCTACCTACCACAGAGACAGGATCAATGTCTTTCAAATGTCACACAAACATCACCACAATGTTGTGTACTGGTCTTTGTGTCCACAGCTGATTTTTCAGGGTTAATTGAAAGAAAAAATCCATTCTTTTTCTTTGAGTAATTTTTGCCTTCCACCACATGCAGATATTCTGAGACATTCAGTTAAATACACACTGTTTTGAACAACGCAAACAGTTGACAGCTTCTGACAGCAGTTATTCAGAATTCTGTTTATCTGTTTATTTATTTATTGTATGTGTGTCTTTCTCTATGTGTGTGTGTGTGTGATCCATTTACATACATTAACAGACTTCAAGGATATCATAAAACAGCTCCTCTGCCTTTTTGTACTCCGTCAGCTCTCTCTCTATCTCTCTCTCTCTCTCTTTCACCCTCCTCTTCTCTGCTTCATGTCTCCTCCTATTGTCTCTGCTGTTGGCTTTTGTTTTGGGGGGCATTTTTAATTGGCAGCATGGAATTGAAGGTAAACTGCAATCTATGCAAACCCATCAAGCTGGTCAAGGAGGAAGACTCCATCTCTGTTACTGTTGTTCTCTCTCTCTCTCTCTCTCTCATTCCACTCCCATATCATCCAATCATTTTTGTTCACGTTCTCATCAACGAGGGATCACATGATTAATTGTGTACTTCATAACTGATCTGCACACACACTCGTTACTGTCAACACATTCTGGTGCATTCCCAGAAACGAGTAACCATCATGGGCCTCATCTAATTGCCTGATAGATTGTACAATTCATGCTTGATGTGGTTGTACACACATAACTGCCAGCAGTGAGAAGTCAAAGGCTTTGTAATGTACAGTAATAATGAACGTGAATAATGAACTTGTTAAATGTTTACATACACATTGTATTTCCATTTGCATTATACTTAATGTAAAAAAACAAGCAAGGAATCACATTGTGTGATCATGCTACAACATATTTCCTCTCTTTATAGTGTTAAATTATCAGTCAGGTCGAATCAGCAACTTTGTTAAATTAACAACTGCTGCAATAAAAGAGGATTGAAGAATGCAGGTATTCAAGAATACCAAATATTTTCTCATTCAGATCCCCCTGCACATACAGTATGTTATGGTTTTGTAGATTTGTAAACACAAACATCAATATGCAGCCATGCATACATAGAATCACATACATAAATAAATACCTACATATAGGCATTCCTCTTCTCTCCATCCATCCATATCTATATTTATCCATTCCCATAGGCTCAATAATTTATAGCCTGTCATCTCTGGTTGTCCAGTGAAAAGCCCTCTCTAACAACCACTCCATGTTCTCCAGCACTTCCCCATTCCCCCAGAGAACAGAGCTGTTTTCCCAGGCCTGGTCTTACACGACCAAGACCACACACAACAAGTTCAACTCAAAGGACGGAGTCCTTCTGCAATCCACAAGCTCTGGTCCTTCCACACTAATAAGATACTGTACTGACCGTGTGTGTGTGTGTTGTTTACACACGGGGCTTTCCATAGCTCGTATACCTGCCTTCTTATGAAATATGGATGGGTGTCCATCCATCCTATCTATTGTCAGTTTATCTCTCCATGCCAAGTTCGCCTACAAAAGAAGCACAAGAAATTTTCTGACATCCGTTTGGCCTAAGGCACCTGTGCTCTTACTACCTGTGGTGGAATCTAGTCTGTGTGCGTGTATGTGTCAAAAGAACCATGTAATGTTTATGTGTGTGTATGTGTGTGTGTGCAAGTGAGTGTGAGTGTTTGTGTAAATGTTTGTGTTTGCATATATATGTGTTTGTGTTTGTAAGTGTCCATTTAGTCTTCATACTGTATGTGTCTGTTCACACGTTTGTTTTGTTAGCCATTGCAAGTTCCCTGTGCCTTGACTTTGATTTGACCTTCCACTTGGCTCAAACTAGCCAGCATTTTGTATCATGGCTTGAGTGACAGTGGCCAAATTGAGAACTTGGCTAGCCTTCGCTCGCCTCTAACACCCCCCTAACACACTCACAAACACACACACACACACACACACACACACACACATATATATATATATATATATATATATATATATATATATATATATATATATACACCCTGTTAAACAGGCAGTTTGGACCTGAGCCTAATCTTTAGGGTATTACCACGGGCAGTTGCACATCCTGCTCCACGAGACATTCTCAAAACCTCAAAAACCCACAATTAATAACCACAGAGCAAGTTCATCAAAGAGCCGCACAGACAATGGCAGCTCATCCGCTGATTCGTAGGATAGCATGAGCCCATGCACAGTCTTTGTGTGGGAAAAAGACAGAGAGAGAGAGAAGTGCAATAATCCCTTTCAAAGCTCTGAGAAAGAGAAAAGGGATGGGGTACGGGGGAAAAAAGGAGGAGGAGGAGGGTATGTATCTTTTGAAAGCAGGGACTTGCAATTTCCTGCCTTTGTACTATCAGAGACATCAATCTCTTTGGTCGAGGGGACATATTCTGAGTACTGTCTCCCTCTAGCGAGCAAAGAGGACTCAGAGGCACCAACTGAGCATGTCTGTGAGGTTTCCAATGCAAACAACCCCACATAGAAAACAGACAGAGCACAGCAACGAACAGAGACAATGTCAAATGTACTCAGTGGCTTGAGGTAGCACAGTTAGCAACAAAGCTAGCTTGAAACATGTCATCTGTCGCACAACACTAATGCATTACTGTATTTATGGGCGGCGGGGGAGGGGGGGATTCAGGGTGAACTTTAGGACCCAGGTTTGAATAACCAGACAGATGGTAAGTTCCAGTTGGTAGCACCCGTTTGGATGGTTGATAGCACCCTGTTTTGAATGAATCTCTCACTCTATATTCTCCTCAGGCGTTGCACTATCATGCGAGAGAGGTAATGCCACACGGAACATTGTTTAAAGATCAATTCCCTCTCTCCCTTGCTATACTGGAGTCTCCTGAAAGAGTCTCTGTGACACCCTTAAAGACCTTCCTGAAAACAAACAATAGCTAATGAACCAGGCATTCATCTTGGCTACACACAGCAACAACTCCTATGTTAGCCACCATTATTATGAGTGATGTGGTGCTGCATGTTCTTGGTGAATGTGGATGGATGGTGTAATTCTATGGCAGTGACCACTGTGGAGTTATCTAGCACAGTTGGTTCCACCCTCTATGAATGTTGTGATCTAGAACCTTTCTCCCCTATTTTTTTTAAACAAGAAATCAGAGCAGAACTGGAATTAGATCTTTTACCTCATGGGGCTCATTGTCTCAGATCAGAGCAGTCAGGATGAGCAAACTGTCCTCTACCACCAGGCTCAGGCCATGAGGTAAAGTGTATATCTGTGTGTATACATGCACACACTTGTGTATGTGTGAGACAGATAGATAGACAAAACACTTGTAATGATAGGCAGTGTGTGTGTGTGTGTGTGTGTGACAGAGAGAGAGAGAGAGAAAGAAAAACGGAGCGAGAGGGAACGAGTGAGAGAATGTCCTTCCGTCCAGAACCTTGTAAAAATGCAGCAGAGCAATTGTGCCTGGAACACTGGAACACTGTGTGCCTCCCCCCCCTCTCTCTCCTCTCCCTCTCTCTCCCTGTCTCTCTCCATCAACCATGGCTCTGCTTTGCTCTGGTCTGGTCAGTTAGGCTAGTCACAGAATGATCCTGAGTGTGTGTGTGTGCTAATCACCTCCATCTAACTGCTGCTTACAGTTCCCTTGGCAACAGGCCTCGGCCACTATGGATGACGATGACTCTGCCGGGTTTTTAAAAGCCCTCTTGCAAAAATGCGCGTTTATGTTGTCGCTCATTCTTCCTCTTTATGAGGGTCAGTGTAAAGGCCTACTGCACTAATCTCCTTTACTGGCTCAGGCAAATGGCGCGCGTTCAATATCAGTCGTAAAAAGGAAGTGAATAAGACGAAAGGCTCTGTCCTCGTTAGTATTCTGGTGGACTACCACCAGGGCTGACAGTCTGAGCCTCATCTGATTAGACAGAAGAGGAACCATAATGGTGGATGAATGAAAAGAGCATCTTTCATGTTTGTTTGTGTGTGTGGTTTAAGTATTTTTCGCACCAAGTTGTTGTAGACTGAAGGATTCCCAGTCATGATTGTGCATAGATACATAGATGACATGGGGAAAAGGAGTATTTTTGAAATCCACTGCATAGTGGCGTGGAGTGTGATTGCCTCCTGCTGGTAAGATGTGCTAACTGTACATCAGGTTGTAAAGGTTCAGAATATTGTGGGTTTGTTTTATGGAGGTCATTACACATGGTTAATAACGTCTCCTGAAGTTTCCACAGTTCGTAAAAGACCTGATCATGTTTGATTGGGTTTAGCTAACACTTCTACCACCAGTGGAGTTTAGTTTACGGACTTATGGTGTTATGGTGCTATGGTGTTAGCATTGTATATATTTTTTTCTTATTTGTCTACATTAAATGAGAAATAAAATGTTGTGCTTCACTGTTTAATGAGGAGAGAACAATAACACTATCCATTCATTAGGGTGAATCAGATAGTAGTGAGAAGGCACGCTTATAGTTATAATTTCATGAAGTTGACCATATTTGTGTGCACAGAAATACTAATTTACGTTTTGCGTCTCCATAGATCCAGGCCTAATCACAGATCAATATGCCTTTATCACTGATCAGTTTGCTCTCCAATGCAAATACAAAACTTGATACTGTGCTGTATACTGTGTCATAATTTTGGTACAACATCAAAGTGTTTCTCTTTAATTTTATTCACAAAAAAGATTTCACAGATTCTCATGGCCCTTTCTGCCTAGCTCAACCAAAAACATCTCACTCCTGGGAACAGGTAACTAAGACCAAGGACTGGATAGTCCATCCCACACCTCCGCCAGCCAGGCAGCTGGTGAGCTTTGTGTGCTGTGCGCTCTCTGGAGACTGTGATGTTCAAAAGTTCGTTTGATCACGACTCTTGCCCCCTAGTTTCATTTTTTTATCCATTCATATAGTAACACACAGACACAGCCTGGAACTACCCTGGGGTAGCAGACAGAGAAAGAGAGAGAGAGAGAGAGAGAGAGAGAGAGAGAGAGAGAGAGAGAGAGAAAGAGAGGCTCACAATTGAAATTTTGATTAGAGCTCTACCTAGGATAGTGGAATCGAGGGCTTGCTGTGTCCAATGGGGTGTAGCCTTTGAAAGCACAGTCATACATTCTGCCCTCCCTATTAACATTTCCCATTTACCCAAGGGCTTTATCTGAAATGAGAAAGAAATATGTTCATGATTAATAGGAATTCTGTTTTTCCCTCTCTCTCTTCTCATTTTCTGCCTGTGGAATTTGGTATCAAGGTTTTGTTTAAACAGAAAAGTCCACTGGTGTCTATATCCTACCCAGTTTCTGTGATCACCATGTAATCCATGTCAACCACTGATGAGAACATTTAAATGAAGATACACTGGGAGCTCAATACGGCTCGTTTCATTCATTTAGAGTGCTCCTTCATCCTGTATTAGGCTATCTACCTAACATACTAACGCTTAACAATTGATGGGCATGGTAATAATTAATGTACATTTGATATGAACACTGGCCTGTCCCCTTTCGTAGCCCAGTCCTATTGAAAAATATCTAGAAAGTTCTGTGGTTAAGGGAAAAGAAAGGTAAACAAACTGAATTTTGAATTTGAAGCCTCCTAATGATCATACTAACATAGACCCCCATAGGCAATGCATTACAGGTGAGTAGGCTAAACAATTATCAAAAAAATTATCAGATACCTTCATGAAACTTCCCTGGCTGATTACTTAGTTTGAGACAATACTGTTTTTGTACTGAAATAGGCCTATCTAAAATGTTATGTTTAGATATTGTTTTTCATACACTTGAGCCACAAAAAACAGAACCTTGGAGAAAGTCGTGGTCAAATTTCTTGTGTATTTTCCTGCACTCATCTGCCTTCTTGTTGACCAGATCCAGGAAGGTTGTACACCAGTAAAGCTCAAACAAGAAGTAGCCAGGACGTTATGTTGATAGCAGAATAAAATTTCTTCTTTTATATTATTGGTGGTGTCACTTTAGATTTTTCGCATACTCTACTTTCTGCTTGTGCACACATGGTAACACTCTCTATGAACCCAGTATTCATAAAGCATTATGAACACATTTAGAAAAGGCTATAATGCATTCATAAAGCCTTATAACTAATGAAATTAGTGTTCATAACTGGCTATACAGCCTCATGACTGTCCTTTTAAGGCATTATTATCTTATTATAAGCCTTTACAACTTAAGGTGTTGCAAAGAATGATAAAGCTGTCTATTCAGCGAACAGAAGGGGGCGTTGTGAATGCAGAGGGAGAATGCTATCAGTCAAGGCAAGCAATCATTTAAGCAAGCATTTGAATCTTACTACCGAATGTCCAGACCCTCTGTATGACACGAAAATGTGTGCGAGGGTCTGGTTTTATTCCTGGGCTAGAAAATAAGTAATCCATAGAAGTTTTATCTAGAATTTTCTACACTCTTCATCCGTAACGCATTGCTCATTCAGAATTCCAACATACAGCGCTTTCAGCCGATGTTCCCAACTAGCTCACAATACAAATGCTAAAGGAATAGTGTTGCCCATGCAAAGAAATCACTATTTTTACACCATTAACAAGGCTCAAAGTAGCTCCACGCTTAGTTTGGTAGCATAATGAGGCCCCCAACATGTAAAGCGAGGCATCAAGAACTTTCTAAGTGTACAGATATTTTATTATGAAGACCAGTAGGGTGACTTGCTGTTGATGTTGCTATATTGCCTTCATCTTTGTCCGTTTCAAAAGCTTTTCAGACAGGCTGAAAGGTGTCTAGCTTCAAAGTTGTCAGCTAGCAACAGAGCTGTTATCCAAGCTCTGTTTGGCATAGGCTAGGCTACCTGTTACGTTATGACAGTTCAGAGGCACATCAGATGGACACAGCAAAGTTACAAAGAGTCTCCATGTCCAAAGTGAAGTCTCTAACCAGTGTAGGCAAGTCTCATCAACAGTCCAGATCAGGAAGGCCATGGCAGCAGGTAGGCTTGAATCTTCAGCATGTTGATACTGTAGCCCAATTCAACTAAACGTAAAACATGGATCTAGAGGCCTTGACAGTATATCCACATCCTAGCAATCAGATCCCCCTATACTGGAGAAGTCAAGGTACTGACTTTAAAAAAAGTCTTTTAAATAAAATATCCGTACACTTACAAACTTCTAATTTCCTTGTTTTAAATGTTAGGACCCTTATTATGCTGCCAACAAAGTGTGGGGCTACATTGAGTGTTGTTTATGGTTTATAAATAGTGATTATTGCAACTAACATGATGCTCCACCACAATCGTGGGATAAAGCATGAGGTGATTAAAAAAAAAAAAAAAAACTTCAAACTTTTAAAATGATGTTTCAATATACTTTTGGTCCATTTCACATCAGATTTCTCCAATAAAACTCAAAAATGAGCTTGGTAAACAGAATATTCAAAAGCAATGCCCCCAAATTATGTATAGCCTAATACCCTGTTTATCAGCCTTACCTCATAGCTGATCCTCATATTAGCCCTCAAAAGCCCACCTTTCTGAAAGTGGTGCCAGTCTAGCACTTATATTTGTCTAGGTACACTTTACACTTTTAAAGGTAGCCTACATACTAAATGACTCATACATAACTCAGAGTTATGTTGATTGAAAAGGAGTAAGGAGTAAACATGATTTCTTTCAGTTTTGTTGCTCTGGGAGCTGCCAATGGCATCTTTCATATTGACCTTTTTTAGGATTCGGTGAATAGATAAATCACCATGACATGAAGATCCATTTAAAAAGTTAACTCATTCAGATCGTTTTTTAGCGTTTTTTTTTCTTTTAAGCTGTATAAAAGCCATGAAACCTTATCATATACTCTAATGTATGCAAACTATACTTTACTACTAAAATATATGCACGTGTGTGTGTGGCATCTGTATTTTATACTGCTGGTTTTGTTTATGAAAAATTATTAATTAGCCTAATAGACAGTAATCTGGGAGATGTGTGTCTGATTAATGCGTCCTTTTAAACTTGTGGCTGACATGAATACTGTTAGCAACTCTGGCTAACTTTTAGAAAGCAGTGTTCCCAGCCCTTCTACATTGTTGTGTGGGTCAAGTCAAGTCAAGTGGGATTTTATTGTCGTTTCAGCCATATACACAGTACATAGTGAGACGAGACAACGTTTCACCGGGAACAATTGGTGATACACGTAACTGTTAAAACACAGTATGGACAAGACAGATACGTAATAGTGCCTACATACACTATTGCGGGACTACACAGATTCACTCATCCACTCACACACGCACACCACACACACAACTTCACACGCACGGGTGCACACTCTTGTACACATATGTACATACATTACAACACAGTTGTAAACAATTGGCAGGTCACCTAACAGGTCACAGGACATGGCTTTTAGCAGAGCACTGTGCCTAGTGGTGTGATTTGTAAATAAAAGACTGTTCTATATATATATATATATATATATATATATATATATATATATATATATATATATATATATATATATAATAGCAGCAAGGCTAGGGGTTATGATTTGTAAACAAGAGACTATTCTACATAAATGTAAATGATAGCAGCAAGAAAGTGCGGGGGGAATAAAGGTGCAGTGCGCTGTGACGCGCTGGTTTGCATCCTGAGTTACTAAGAAATTCCAGTCCAATTGCACTACAGGTTGTTCAGCAGTCTGACTGCCAGCGGGAAGAAGCTCTTCCCCATTCTGGAGGTGCGGGCAGTGATACTGCGGAACCTTCTGCCAGATGAGAGCCTTGAGAGGCAGGCCTGATATTACTCTCAAGAAGTTCCATGTCAGACAAATGCAGTCAAATAAGTATATACACTCTTCTGATTCTATTAGGGAAAATTGGACTCTGCATTTGACCCATCCGTGAATTAGTGACACGCATAGGCTACACAACACACAGTGCGCACACAGAGCACAAAGTGCGGAGTTTTGAGCAGCCAACTGCTGCCTTGCACAAGGCCACCTCAGCCGTAGATGTTGACGGGACAGCGATGTTTAACTAGTCAGGCTAGCGCCGCCTAGGGCTTCCGCTTAGTTTCTTATGGCTCCACCTCAGAGTCACGAGCCACTCGTAAGCTTCGGTTCGCACCTTCTCGCAATTAGCGAGCAGAGGGAGGATAGAAAGTGATAACGCTGAATTCATACTGGAACTCACTGTGAGGAGAATTCTGACAGTTATACTTGTAATGACCCAGGAAATCCTTCAGAGATCAAACTTTTCTCTTAGATGACCAAAAGGTTAGTGAGACAAAGCTTATAGGATAGTGGTGTTTGACATCAACAAAAACTGCATTTCCCTCCCTCAGAGGTACTGTGAGGATCTAAACTAGCCATAAAGAAAGCTGAGTGATGAGACCCTCCTGGAGAGAGTAACAAGAAAAGGTGGCCTCACAGATAAAAATCCTTAAAGGCTATCTTTTTTGACCTGTAGATTTATGGACCATGATGATATGTGAGACTGCTCCTTGATTCTTTCCAACAGGCAACTCTCTCACTCTCTATCCTGTCTTAGAGCTCCCTCTGTGGTAATCCTAGTTTATAAATTTGAGACACTATAAATTTCAACCACTAGATGGGAGCATTGTAGCAGATCTCTCACAGCGGCAGTTTATGCCACAACACTGCAGGTTTCAATTACAATTTTCATTTCAGGAATCAATTTAGCCACGATTAAGGAGCCGGTAAGAGTTCCGCAGGGAGGGTGCATTACCACAGAGTCAGCAAACACATGGCTGTACAGTATAAACTTTGCCACAGTAACACAATTGAGTCTTTCTAAGGCAAGAGGGGGGACAGGATGGGAATGGGTGGATTTTATGGTTTTGGCTTTGGAAGTGAGAGAGACGTGGGTGGTGAGGGCTATTATAACTATGTGTCTGTGTGTATGTATAAGAAGGAAACAGTGTGTATGTGTATGTGTTAATGGAGTAGGGGCATTTGTGCGGGTGGATCAGCGAGTGTGTATGTGTGTATGGGGGGGGGGGGGGGGAACACTGTAAGCCATGGGGGTGGTTAACTAGTGAGGACAGTATTAGCATATTGGATTACAGGGCCCAGTCATAATTTGTTTGCGATGAATGGTGGCTAATAGAGAAATTATGTGGTTAGCAAAGGCAGGATGAAAAGACCGGGGTCTTGCCTCAAGGACGTCTGAGGTAAAGGTATGCACAGTTAAAGGGTTTATATCAGGTGGAGGTGGAGTAGTTAGGGTCAGGAAAGGGACAATTTAGGATTTATAAAGGATATGTGTGAGACACATACTCGCGTTCTCATGTGTGTATGTGTCCACAGGCTTTTATGTATGTCCTCAGATGTGTGCAGATGTGTAGTGGTGAGCCTACAAGTCTATACTCATGTGTCTGTCTGTGTGTCTCAAAATATGAGAACAGGAAAGAGAGAGAGAGATTGGGTATTGAGTTTGTGTATGAATTTTAAGACAGTGAGCAGAATGTTTTGTGCCCAGCCCCAGGGGGATGTATGGAGGGGGCAGCACAGGGGAAGCAGTAGCGTTGATACAGCAGCACTAATTGACATTATCACCGGCTTAGTGAGCTAATGGCCTCTTTCTCTGACTGGAATGGCAAACACCCTTGCCCTTTCTAGGCCAACATACGAAAGAAAAAACCCACAAACAGAATGCAGCAGAGTCTTGTACCCAGCGAAGCGGATCTGTTTTGTAGTCGTCTCGTGTCAATACGATTTTGCAAGTTTCCTCATGTCTAAACCAGCATTTAACCTCTACTTGACAGTGTCTGTGGCATATAAATAAATGAAGCTGGCCTTGCTATAAACACCAGTGCGTTCTGTAACGCGTCCAGTCGAGGATTATACAGCATGAGGGCACTGGGACCAAAAAAAGACAGGACAGTCCCGAACACTAAAAAAAGGAACCTACTTTTTTTTTTTTTTTGGTTGGGCGGTGGTGACACTAAAAAGCTGGTTTATATTTCTGTCAACCCCTCGGTGTCCCATCCACAAGGACAAGCTCTTGTGTTTCTGTGTCGAGGCGTTTTTTCTGTTTTTTTTTTGTGACGAGGTTCCTCTCCTTTGGGCCCCCTTAACGGAGGTCTAGTGCATTCTAATGACCCGCACACTCGCTGGCAAACTGAGGCCGTCTCTAGACATGAAAGGCTCTTTTCTCTGTGTGTGTGCAGCGGCCAGGGCCGGCTTGAAGGGGAGATTTGAGAGCACGCCGTGGTGCGCCTAGCAACGGGTTCATTCCAGCAGAGGGGCTCGGTGGCCCCTCTCTTCTTCTCTCTCTTGCTCTCACCCCCCACTGACCTGGGCTCTCCCTCACTCCCCTCGTGGGTAATTGATTGGGTTAATATAAACCCTGCATTTGGAAGAGAGAAAGAGAGAGTGAGAGACAGAGACAGACAGGGAGAGAGAGAGAGAGAGAGAGATTATCATGGTAAGAGTCTGTGGTGACGACACAAACACATGCATAGGCAGATACTGTATGAAGGCATGCACTCTATATGAAATGCACACAAGAAAGAAGACTGAATGACAGAAACACACACACATTTTTACACACGACACAGAAACATCAATTACTCTCTTTTGCTTATATCCACATTGACATGACATAGAAGTATGCTTTCCTCTCACTAAATCTAAAAACAGGGTTCTCCCCTTTCTTATTTTACTGTGATGTGTTATAAAATTATAGTTTGTCTGCATGTGTATGTGGTGTGGGTGTGTCTTTGCTAGCATGTTTCTCGTTACATATGTGTTTTGGCAGAGGGGTAGACATAGTTGTGAACGATAAATCTTTAAATAGTGATATCTTTGCTATGGCTGTGTATTTTGGGGGTTGTGTGTGTGTGTGTCTGTGTGCATGTTGGGGGTGGCTGAGTTTTATGTGGGTGTGAGCGAGAGAGATAGCCGTCAGTAAATATATCTCCTCTGTAAAGTACCTCACAGTGGGGGGATTACCCTATCACCATAATATTTGACACTGCCCATGTGGATACTGCTTGGTTTTCAATCATCTCTGTTTTTCTTTGTGTCTGCCTGGAAATTCTTTGTAAATATATCACATATCATTTTAAACAGGATTATTTTGTCCATCAAAACCTCATAAGAATATATATGACTTATTAAACATTGCTATATATAGGTTTGAATTTCTTTACTGTTTTAAATGCAGTTGGAAATACTGAACTGTGGTAGCGTGTTAGCCTATTAAAGAATATTTTGTTTGTTATGGTGTGGAATTTCAGTATAATCAATATTTTCATGTTTTGCATGCATAGGATTATTTTATAAAAAAAAAAAAAAACATTTGACACATTTTGGTGCACTACATCTTCGACTTATTTATTTCTGCATGCGCCCCCGCTGTCCAACACACACACAAACACACACACACAGTCATAGCTACATCAGTTCGTCCTTCACACCTTCCTGGTTTCACTTATTCATTTCCCGAATTTCCCAAACTTGGCCTTTTCAAACAGGCTGCCATTTAATGTCTTATCGAGGTGGGCCCACAAAGGCCAAGGATGGCCTACTGCTACTATATTAGCATGGAATAGATATGGCTTAACATGACTGATGCTCGCCTTGGGATTATGCCTTTGATTGACACCTCACCTGACCAGGTGGAATGACAGATAGCACTGCTATGACTGTTGTGTCCTTGGAAAAGGGAGGAAAACATTTAAAAGGTAGGCTAAATGTAGTTGGATGGAATAAACTAGAATGTATTGCTTTTGCAAATTGATGTCCGGCTTACAGAACATTGGGTAAACTGTTGATGTAGAATCCATCGCTCCCAAAGCTTGATCAAAGAATTCATCCGCCTTAACTTGCATCTGGTTCGGTTGATCACGTCTGAAACATAAACAACCAATTCCAATCGTTGATTGGGTTTCAACATTTATGAATTCATCATTTGCAATGTCATAAACAAACAACAATTCCAAAGAACAAACTTCTGAGGTTTCTGACTCCAAACCACATTTGCGCAATTGACCTTTTTCACTTGGAAGCTTCTACAACACAACACTGTTGCGTTTGTTCTTTCTTTTTTTTTTTTTGCTGACTAGTGGTGTTCCCCAACACTTTCAGAATACTGCTTTAATGACCCTCGATCATGCATTTAATTAGCGAATCGATAAATCCACATCTTATCATGCCGAAAGAATGTGCTCGGCTGTGGCAGTGCACTCGCGCGACCCCAAAACAGATGTGCGTCTGTCACTGCTTCCCTTATATCATCTGTGAAACAAAAGTGATTCACATTCCCGCCCACCTCTCTGCCCAGACTGTGCTTCTGCTGAGGACATGAAGTGTAAACACATCTTCAAACAATTACGAATAAGTCACCTTTATTTAGATTATACTCACGTAAACACACAGATATATTTTTGGGGATCTCGGAACACGTCTGTCGGGCTGTGAAATTGTTGGTTTAACTGTACTAGCCGGACTATTAAGAAAACACAGAGAAGCCTCAGGTTTAAATTTGGAGACTTGGACATGATACGTGATTTCATTGCACACCTCCATCAACACCAAAACTGCAGCTCCTAGACACACACCACACACACATTCACATACACACACAGAGTGAGGGGGAGAGACCGGACGAGCTCCTCTCAACACCTTCTCCAAAATCTTGCACTGACATGATCTCACTTAAGCCGCCCGGCCAGGCCTTGCTCGCTGGCTCGCATGCCACCAGCTGCTTGTCCAACAGCTGATCTGTATTTCATTTTGACATGCTAACATACTGTACGTAAACTATTTATTAGACCGCTGATTAAAAAAAGCTTGTTTTAGTAATATGCGCGGTGTAGACTGCCTACGTGTTGTCAGAATGAATTTTAACTGCAAAACCATTGCAGGCGCTATAACCAAGGTTTGCATCATGTTTTGTTAATAAAAATCACACCTGTAGAGGTTATTATTATTTAAAATGATATACGGCTTTCTGAAAATATGGTAAGCATCATAATAATAAAGTGAGTATTGACAGTTTATCTCATCTAGTTCACAGATAGACATTAAATCGCTCAAATATTCAGCTACATCTCGGTGACATTTTGCTATCTTTGGGATAGGCCTATACCCATTCGTTTCTACAAATGGAACGACTACTCTTTCTATGCACAACTCTATGCATCTCTCATCTAGCACTACACAACTCTCTTTGCTTTTGTAGTTCACAAAAAGCCCGAATGCCATGCTGTCACAGACAATAAAGACGCATTATACTACAGACCTATGCAATGCCTAGAGGTTTCCACATTTAGGGTTATGGTCCTACACAAGGCTTAATTGCATTAGCCTAAATATTCCGTATTTCCACACTAATGATCCGTTTTAGTCTGTTTGCATTTTCACACTATGGACCCCCCCCCCCCCCCCAATCCCCATCCCCAACACATATAGCCTACACACACATACACACTTTCTTTTTAGATTGTCTTCAGACGTAAATCTTGATGTCAAAATATCAAAAAAGACAATCATATCTACAGCCTCTACACTGCTGGGATTAAATCTGTGGCAGAGCCATGATAAAATCCTTCCATCAGTGAAAAAGACATTTTTAACAGATAGAGGTCGCTGTTGTCTCTTTATCAACAGTAGCCTACTGGAATTCTCACAAAGTGCTGGGAATCTAATTGTCCAAGCGCGTTTGCGAATGAACTAAATGCGATAGTTATATTCATAAGTTACTATTTTGCGTGTTCAATGAGACAGAACATTCACTGCAGAAGTAATATGTTCTTCCCAAAAACATCAACCTGCTTTTGTCTGCCTGTTCATATATATGGCCTTTAATTCATTTAATGTTAAGCTCACTGCCATGGCTAATATTTCCAGAAAAGTAAGTAAAAACAGTATCACAAAAAAGGTCAGCGAAACAACCCAATATCTCATTTTCTTTATTACACAAAATATAATCTTTGGACAAATTTTCCGTTTTTACAAATAGTTCTCCTTAAAGTCATAATGAAAAGCAACATAGGCTACAAGATAACGCGAAAGCAAACATGAATTGAAATCATGGTGTGATATGTTATGGGGTCAGTATATTTTCTAAGACACTTATATATGACATATAGGCTAACTTGTTTTTGATTTATTATTAAATAATTTATTTATTTTTTTCTCTTCGTTGCTCAGGAAACCGTCTTCAAAACCCGCTGTGTTGCTTCGTGGTGTGACCTGAAAGAAAAGTTTGGAGAAAATAAATCAGGTTCTCTCATTTCTAGAAACATCTGAAAACTGACGTTATGCTGTTAAAGCTACACATACATTTTAAAACAACAGTTGTTGTTTGTGCTTGTTAGGCTACTTGCATTGTAAAGCCTTGCATTATAGCCTATAATTTCATTATAGCATGGCGATATTACCTGTCATGCATTTGTGGGAATGGCGATCTCAGCACTGGGGTCCGCGGTTCGATCCTCTGGACGTTTTCCTGATCTGTAAAATAAGATTTTACAAAAGATTTTACAAAAAAATATGTAAAATATGAACAGTAGTTTATTACATACATACTAGTTACAAAACAACTGTCACAGGAGAAGATATAAAATTGAATAGACTGAATAGACTGAATTCTGAATTGAATTTCTTGATATAAAGGCCTACCGTGACGTTGAGGGCTGAAGCCATCCGACGAATTGTCACTGTCTCCCTCTGGTCCTGAATGTCCAGCCGGCGACGGTGACCTCTTGATGTGCGCCTGGGGACTGTGACTGTGGTTGTGACTGCTTTGATTAACACCCAGA
The DNA here is from genome assembly GCA_027481765.1 of Tenualosa thibaudeaui. NCBI lineage: Eukaryota > Metazoa > Chordata > Actinopteri > Clupeiformes > Clupeidae > Tenualosa > Tenualosa thibaudeaui. The sequence goes on from JAIFZK010000011.1 coordinate 8,879,263, forward strand.
AGTGACCTGACATTCATCAGGGAGTTGGCGCTGAGAAAAGCGGCACTTGCTGCCCAGTTGTGCAGTTTCCCAATCTGGCAAGTGTATATTCCGTGAGTTGGGATGAATGCTGGATGGTGAGACGGCAGAGAGGTCCGCAGGCCTACAGGGGCCGTGAGCGTACCAACTTTGTGTGAGTTGTCAGGACTAGTTGCCGTTTCCGCCAAAGACCAAATTTTTGGCTTAGTGTTTGGGGGCCTTTGGCAACCCGGGCCATCGGGGGATTGTGCAGGAACGTTTTTGACAACTTGTGGTTCTTTATTAATGGCAACCGAATCACTCACACCCTTAAACTCGGGAAGAGATAAAGTCCGCTTTGGTTCCATATTTTCCACATGCTCACCAGCACTTGGTTTGTCTAGGGAAACTTGTTCCAGCTTTCTTTGATCCTCGGTATGTTCGTCTGTTTTGACAACGTCGATGCTTTCCAAATCAATTTCTTCGTCATCATCATTCTTGTCGTGATCGTCCTCATTGTCACTGTCAAATATCCTGCCGTCACGATCCTCCGCGCTGCGTCCCCACGTCACCTTGTTCTCCTTTTTTAGTCGTCTACGCGCGTTTGCGAACCAGGTGGACACTTGGGTAAGAGTCATCTTAGTAATGATGGCCAGCATGATCTTCTCGCCTTTGGTGGGGTATGGGTTCTTCTTGTGCTCCTGCAGCCAGGCTTTTAGCGTACTTGTGGTCTCCCGAGTGGCACTCTTCGCTCGTGCCGGGTCGCCGTATTGGTACTGACCGTACGGGTAAAAGCCGGGGGCCGTATGTACAAAGCTCGAGGGATGGGCGCCCGGGGAATCCTTCAGCTCATACTGCGACCCCTGAAACCGTAAAATAAAACAGTTTGTGCTTGATAACATTTTAGGCCCGTGGCATCCCCAAGATACTATTTAATTTATCCTGCAAGCGACACAGCAAATAAGGCAAAGGGATCGGGATGAATATGGCAAAATACAATAGTTTGTAAAATTAATTAAGCATTCTGAATTAAACGATACACTATTTTTTGGAACAATTCTGAATGCCTTGCTTGTTCTGTCCTGTGATGGACATCGTCCACAATTATGGCAGCCTACATTTTAGTAGTGTGTAAACAAAAAAGTTGTAGTTGGAACGTTAAAATCACGGCAGTAAATTACAGATAATTCCCATAAAATATGTCAGATTTAAGTATACAATTTAAGAGTCTGTTTAAAGGTGGAATTGTACAGCCACAGATCACATAATTTACTGGGACGGGACAATATAAACCTTTTACAATATACATGAAATAAGTTGGGGAAACAATATTTCCAAAGTACACCCAAAGCATAATGGAACATTTCTCATGTCTATATCAAATTAATGAGAGGTTTTCGATAATTTGTGCAACAAATTTGTGCCCAGTTAGCCGCCAATCTTCTGACGTATTTAAATATCTGTGTGCAGAAATAAAATAGGCGTATTTTATCCTGTTGTATAATATATTTTTTTTACATCTGCATTAATTGAAATGAAGCTTAAATCGATGGCAATGACATGATCACCTTCTTACCATTTGGGACAGTAAGGCCAATTCAGCGCTGTTATAGGGAAGAAAAGCGCTGTAGTTTTGCGCAGTCCACGGGCTTGCATACATGCCCAGCATCGGCGTGACTGCCGGCGCTGCTGCAGACGGATTTCCACCGCTTTCAGAGCTCCCTTCTCGGGTCGATGCAGGCAAAACCCCGGTCCTCTCTCCTCCGTAAGCCTCTGGGGAGGCGCTCAAAAACTGGGGGTAGCCCAGCTGTGGAAAAGACATGTCCAATTTCAGTCAAGCCACTCGAAAGAAAAAAAAATCTCCAGTTAGAGTAGTAAGATGTCAAAATCAGTGCAGACTTCGTTCGCGGCTGTCCCAAGGATAAACTCCAAGCGGCAGTTGAGCGCCAAGTGATGTGACCACCCTTAGGACTCCTCACAATTTGAAGTTGACGGTTTGATTGGCATGCTACTTAAGCGCGAGGCCCCTCCTTTATCGGGAGCATACGATTAGTGCATTGGTCGGGGCTGTCTCTTTCTGTGTCTGTGTGTGTGTGTGTGTTTGTGTGTTTGTGTGTGTGTGTGTGTGTGTGTGTGTGTGTGTGAGTGTGTGCACATGTGAGTGGTGGGGGAAAGGATAAGGAGGGAGGAGTGAGAGGTGATTATAGGCTATTTAAATGTTTATCTTCGGGAGTAAAAGTTTGGTTGTAGGTAAGTGACTGCTATGTCTCTGCAGTTTTAAAACGGAGCATCACAGATTTTAAGCCACATTTCTGTAGGTTTCGAATTCTAAATATATATATATATATATATATATATATATATATATATATATATATATATATATATATATCAGTATGTATTATAATATATATATTTTAAAAGACTTAATAGAAACACCAGCTATGTCCGTAACATACGAAATATTTCCCTGCATGTAGCCTAAACATGGATTTCTGGAAGGCGATTATTCTGGGTGATGCACTCTTACACAAACAATTTATGAATATAATTTGAATTAGCATGAGTTGATCACATTGGTTTTTCAAATTAAGCTGGAGATTTTATCCACGCAATTTGTGGATACTAATTTATACCTAATGTGTGGATGCTCATGACAGTTTTGCGCAAAAGGGGACGATGTCAAAAACAATTTCAGGCTGGAATGTAAATGGGTGACAGTAGTGCAGAGTATTGTGTCATCTCTCTCTCTCTCTCTCACTCACACACACACACACCCTTACTTCGTTAAGAAAAAAGAGGGACTCAATAACATCCAACAGGGAAACAGACGATCCCGTTTATGGTAATTTGCCCATTAGCATCATACAGGTTGTCCCGTGATAAGGCGACAGGTTAATGAAATGCCTCTTTCTGTCGAGCCATTTGATCCCTCTGAGAGGTTGTGATAAGCAGCCAACCAGAGAAACCTGCAATTAAAATCACAGCCTATCTCTCCGTCCCAGTATATTCTCTCTCCCGTCCTCTCATCTCAAACTGGTAATGAGGGCTAACACCCCTGTCTTTGCTAATCCTCCCCCTGGGTACTCCACGCTATCAGATGTTAGCTTTGTAATTATTTATCCAAAAAAGTCATAATTTCATGCTCCAGTAGCAAATGAGTTTGGCGGGGTGGTTAGTTAATTCTCTCCGTGTCCTGCGATGCGTAGAGAGGGATTTAATGATTTAATTACCGCGGTTAGCCCTCATTTTGGCAGAGGCGATTTGGAAAAAAACAGAAAAATACCCTCCTGCATAGAATTTTAATAATGCTTCATATAGGATATGCTCTCTCTCTCTCTTTCTTTCTCTCACTCTGTGTAGACTATCTGCCCACAGACAAGCAAGCGGCCAATTTGTGTGGTATTGTAAAACGAAGCTCCACAGCAATGGCAGTCAAGGAAGCCCATCTGGCTGAACCCCAACATGAAATGATATGTTAAAAAGAGTCATTCTGCAACCCGACATACCCTGTCCGTCAACCACGCTTGGTGTGTTTGTCAGTCACAGTTTAGAGCCACCTCTGCAGACACTTAGGAAAACCGCTCGACGTTTCCCTGCTGATGGGATAATTTAGTCCTCTTCCCCGCCATCTTTTTGTAGACATGATTTCCATAGAGTCTCTGTGGAAATATGTACTGTTAATAAATTCCTCCGACTTATCTCGTCTGGAAGAGGGGAAACGGGCTTTGGAAATAGCTTTGAGCGACGCCGATTCAACTTAATATCCAAGAGCCAGTCCACTTGTGTATTCAAGTGAGCGGCGTGTGTGTGTGTGTGAAAGAGAGAGAAAGAGCGTAGGCCTTTCAACACGTCCCTGGCAAGACTACCAAGTCCCCTCTGTCCTCACATCCCTCTCAGGCAGCCTACAGACATGAAACTCTCTGCCTTTAGGTGGTCCACCAGTATCCATTTGAATGATATGCTAAACAGTGAAGTAACAATGTAGTTTAAATGGTCATTTTGCTACATAATTACTACTTATACACAATGCAGTCATTTCTCATATGAACTAATGCTGTCATTTTCACATTTGCCCTAAGGACTTCTTTCACTAAACCTGGGGGGTGTTTCCCAAAACCATAGTTGCTAACCAGTGTGCAACTTAGTTGGTAGGCAATAGTAAATTGCATTGCAACTAACAAGGTTGCTAACTTAGGAAATGCACCACTCCACTGTGGAAATCAGGTCAGGGCATCTTATGAATGAACATGCTACAACATACAGACTCATTAACTTAGCTGGCATCAATAGTCAGGCATTGGTTAGGCTTCAGAACTGAACTGTTCCATTGTGAAATTGATACAATGGCAAATATGTCACCTTGTCCATATGTGTGTTGCACATTTTCAATAATATCTTATCAAGTAAATGATAAATATTGATTGTGTTCAGAGCTCTTTAAAATACTCAGATGCCATCCCAGGTTACAAAGTACACCCCAAAGTGTAATGGAACATTTCTCATGTCTATATCAAACTAACGAGAGGTTTTCAATAATTTGTGCAACAAATTTGTGCCCAGTTAGCCGCCAATCTTCTGACATAATTAAATATCTGTGTACAGAAATAAAATAGGCGTATTTTTTCCTGTTGTATAATTTTTTTTTTTTTAACATCTTCATTACTTGAAGTGAAGCTTAAATCGATGGCAATGACATGATCACCTTCTTACCATTTGGGACAGTAAGGCCAATTCAGTGCTGTTATAGGGAAGAAAAGCACATTTTGCTACATAATTACTACTTATACACAATGCAGTCACTTCTCATATGAACTAATGCTGTCATTTTCACATTTGCCCTAAGGACTTCTTTCACTAAACCTGGGGGGTGTTTCCCAAAACCACAGTTGCTAACCAGTGTGCAACTTAGTTGGTAGGCAATAGTAAATTGCATTGCCTTTTATTTAAAAGTCTTTAGTATAAACCTATTGAATGGGCCTAGTAATGCTGAGGTTAAATCAGTGTTCTCTTCCTCTGACTCAGACATCTGTGTATTAGCAACCCATATTGTCACAAGGCTGTCACAAGTGTATTTAACAATCACCAGTGTTCACTTTCCAGCAAACCAGAAGGTGTTGGGTGGCACTTCTCTCTCTCTCTCCCTCCCTCTCTCTCTCTGTCTCTCCCTCTCTCTCCATATGTGTGTGTGTGTGGCTGCCGAGTGGAGCGTGCAGGTCTGTATCTGTAATTGTGGGTTGCGGGTCACATCTCCTCGCAGCATGGTTTTAATAACACGGCCCGGGCCCTCAGAGAGTCACCTCTCTCCCTCCGTCCCCATCTGCCCGGCTGTCTGAAGTGACAGCACAGGGGACTGGCGGGGCTCATTTTGCAGTCCATTAGCTGAGGGCAGGACTCCAATTCCCATGAGTCCCCGGCGTGCCCCCTCCTCACAATCCCTCCCCATCAGCCCCTTCAGCCCCCCCCACCTCAACCCACTTCTCACCCCGCACACCCCTGCCACTACCACCACACACCCACCCGCCCCTCCTGAGGCCCTCACACACAGTGAAGCTCTTCATCTCACCCAGCTCTCTCACACTGCCTGACCTTTGTGACACTGTTGGCCAAACATTGCCTCCTCCTATAATGAGCTATTGAATGTGATGAATTAATGACTCCTTGTGTCTGTGTCTGTGTGTATGTGTGCATGTGTGTGAGAGTATATGAGCGTGTGTATTTTGTGTGTGTGTGTGTGAGAGAGAGAGAAGTAGATAGAGAGAGAGAGAAGCATATGCATTCCACAGTTTAGTCTAAGAGTACATAAGAGTGTCTAAACACTTTATAAAACAGGCTGTTTGACTTCATTTCCATTCCTTACACTTTTGCCATATCATTGGAATCTCATCACTGTCTCCACTGTACCTATCTGGCATCTGCCGTCCCTTGGGCCCCCAAAGTATCTGGGTAGAGTGGGGATAGATTACCCCCCTCTCTCTCTCTCTGTCTCTCTTTTCCTCTCTCTCTCCCACTCCTTTCCTTTCTCTCCTTCTCTCTTTTCCTCTCTCTCTCCCACTCCTTTCCTTTCTCTCCTTCTCTCTGACCATTTCTGAGTGTGTGTGTGGGTTTGTGTTTGTGTGTGTGTGTGTGGGTTGGCTTGGCCTGTATCTTGTGTGTGGCTCATTAGCTGACGGCTGGGGTGGGAGGAATACTATCTGCCAACACCTCCCTCCCACTGGGATGCACTCCAAATACACCCAGACAGTTCTTTTGGAGCGGTCATGTGACTGGCCTCTCTGGTTGCTATTGGCTGACGTCAGTATTAGCTTTCCCATTTTTTTTCTATTAACACTGCATTTTCACACTCCCTCATGAGTATACCCGAAACACCAACAAACAAACAAACTGCCACACACAGAGACACAGACAGACACACACACACACACAGAAGTATTTACCCAAACAGCTTTAATCTTTGCTCCATTTCTGTCTCTTTTTATCCTGATCTGCGGTACTACAGTCGGCTTACTCTTCATATCAGTGTGAAACTCTCTGATCCATCAGACTGGGAGCCATCTTGAAAAGAATCGCAGTTTCTATCTAATCTCATTTGTCTTAGGATGTCTATTTCACATGTCACCATTGCTCCCCTAGCTGTGTAAATGTACATTTCCCTAATTAAGAAAGACACCAATTGAGGACTTTGAATTCACAAACAAATTATTTGATACTTTGCCAGTTTGGTCTAGACATTGTAAGGAATATGGAGCATTATAATGCTATTAGCACTGCTCTGTCCTTAATTGCTTTACATTATTACAGGCCTTTCAAGGCTGGTCTGTTAGCTAAGTGCTAGTTGATTTCAATGACAATAAACATTTAGTGGTGGAAGGCGTTGTTACACTCACTCTTCAGGAAATGGCTGTCAGGAGACAGAAACCTAACAGATCATTCTGGACCTTGGGTCACTGGTTTACGGTGTTTTGGGTCACAAATTTACAGTGTTATGTTTTTTTTTTCCATCAGCTGTGATTGCTAATATGATTAGTCTGTGCAACACATGGTGGCCTTCTCTTACACTCATTCATGCCAGCATCAGTAATGACCTGCAGTCGTGGAGTAATTGACAGATAAGCAAGGGTGACCTCTCAGGTTTTGTGTGTGTGTGTGGCTGTTAAAAGACTGGTGTTAATGAGTGTGGCATTTAATTAGCCCATCACGGCTTAGTTTCCCCCACTTTTGTTCAAGAGTGAGGGAAGGACAGTAAGACACAAGATGAAAGCAACCCGGAGGATAAGGATTAAGATAAGTGGAGATCTTTGATATTAAGCAGATGGATTAGCTCTCTCGCATGGCTTTGAAATGAAAAAGAATGCTTAATATAAGACCTTTGGAATGTACAGTGTACTGAGTACAAATTGCAGGTGATGCTGGTTGTAACAGGAGGGACATTATCATAAACGGAACCCATTTGGTATCACATATGTGTGCCTCGGCAGGTAGCAGAGGCTGGTGAGCTTTGCAGGTTTCTTACCCAGAAGGCAAATACTCTGAATGCAAAACAAAAGTCCTCCCAGCAATTACTGGATGGCTAAGAGTTTACATGTAATCACCTGTTTCAAACAGGCTCACAGGGTACCACTGAGTGAGGCAGATCTTCTGATAATGTGAACTCTTTCCAGAGGTCAGTTCCTTTTGGATTGATGCACAGTCCAAAAGCAACAGCCCCTTCAGCCAGGTTTCCTCTGTCACGTATTTCCATTTAGTTTAGGGTTAATTCGTTATGCGATGGGTGATCCAGCCCCCGTTCCAACCCCAATGCATTTGTGAATTAAAACAGGTGTTTGACATGATTGCTGACCAAATACACAAATTCCACCTCCCACCACCAAAGACAAGACAATGTAAAAAGGTCTTCAGCAGGGTCCCTTCTGAAAGGATTGTGGAGTAAAAAGCTGTGGATTTGATTATGCTTTGCAGATTATTTACCCTTTTGTTTTGCTACACTGGCCACTCTAATGCTCATCAGGCATAGTTAGCCATTAGCATAACTTTCAAGACCCTCTTGATTGCAGTGCTGTGCTGTTTTGAACCCTGCCCGGTTCTTTGTTGTGCTCAGTGACTTTGGCAGGGGGTCCCTTTGGGTTAACACAATGAATTGAGATTGAGGGGGTGTTTGGGGGGTAGGGTGGAATTGGGGGGGGGGGGGGGTTATGAGTGGTTGAGATTGGGGGGGTATGGGTGGTTGAAGGATAGTTCAAA